>VDFB02271358.1:996497955-996670155 GCA_007258455.2 Sequoia sempervirens
GATTCAAATATGTAATTTTTTTAATAATTTGATTATTTTTTCTATTTTCAATTAATTTCTAATGAAACTAGTCCATAAACTTGAATTATCGGGTTTTTTAGTATTTTAATAACTTTTGATCAACATAAGATTTTGACAAACAAATTGCACGAGAACAAACTTCAGACAATTCTTTTCAATTTAAAAAAAAATCAAAAATGATAAGTTTAGGTCATCTTATCGTGTAGTACCGGCGATTTTTTCAAAGTAATAAATATGCCTAATAAGTATTTAATAAAAAAAGAATTCAATAAAAAATTATAAAAAAATATTAAAAGCAAGCTTTAGTGAGTCACAAAACTTTTCCCAAAAGGATTTAGAAAAATATGATAATTTAGGTCAAAATATGGATGTCGTACACTTGCATGGTATGGTATAAAAAAGTGACTTTTAAACAGTGATTTTTAGAAACGCCTATTGAAATTCAATTTTTACAATCTGGGTATTGAAATAAATTACATATTTGGAAACTAGACTCCGAGTACTACATTTTATGATTAGTGACTTTTTCAAAGATTCCATCTCTAAGTGCTTTAAATTTTAAGGTCAAAGTGTCAAATTGTAAAAATTAGGGAAAACACTTCCACTTTTTGGCCAAAAAGTGGACTCAACTTCTTGCACACACCCTTATGCTTTATTTGACCCCTTTATGCACTTATAAGACTTAATTAAGTGTATTTTGATTGTAAACCTAACAAATAACATTAAATGTGACTTAATTCCTGACACCCACTTATAAGCCCAAGGTGGGACCCATTCGCCATGGGTGGCGACTAAGTCCCTCTTGGCTCCAAAATCAAAATAATTCAACATTTCTTTCAAGTTTTTATTTAAAAATACCTTATGTCGACTTGTGATGAGGTATTATTCGATTATTAAGGCATAAATGTGTATAAATAATTTTTTTCTCCTCATTTTACATCTCCCATTCATCAAGTTTACTTTCATTCACTCATTCAACATTAATTAGTATTCAAGCACTTTGCATCATTTAATCAAGCATTCATCAAGCATCTTGGAGAAGCCATTGATATATCTTTAGATTTCTTCAACAAGGTTGTGGTGAGTTTATGACATTTTCATGTTGTTTATTCATCATTCCTTGTTCATTTCATTTCGTTTCTCCATTAAGGGTTTGATTACCAAAGTGGGATTTGACCAAGGCAAGTCCCTATACTCTAACCCTTAACCATTTTCCCCCTCTTGCATGTGTGTTTGCAGACTTTTGTATGCAGATTTTTCAAGCAATTAGGTGTTAAAAGGTGGTCAACAAGTAAACAAATTGTTTCAAGTCTAGTAACCCTATTTCAAGCTTGGAGACAACCTACAGTTCATTTTCTACAGATTTGACTCTATCAACCCGACAAAAAGACAAGTGCAAATCCGGAGCTACAGAATTGACCTCTGATTTCATAGAATTTTGGAGGAGGACTAATTCGTCATCAGTGGTGAATTAGCCCCACCTAAAGGTTGAGAAAGGTAATTTTGTAAGATTCCAGTTCCCAACAGTCAGAAACCTGTTTTAGGAGATTTTACCAGTAGGAGGACTGATTCTCCATCAGTGGTGAATGAGTCCCACTAGTGATTTACATTGATTTCTACCAACATTCATATCCTTCCAGATTTAACATTCATTGCCTAGGTGCACTCTGATTAGCCTCTTTCAATTCTATTTTGCATTTTTTCTTGTTTTAGTTCATTCTTGCATACCTCACTGCATTTTCAAACATTGCATATTACATTAGTTTTGCATTAATAATCAGTCAATTACACAATTTAGTTGCATCTACATCATTTCATTTAGTCTTAATTACATCATACAAACCTCTATTTGAGTGAATCATCACAATTTTGGGGTTTTATCTCTCTCCTTTTAGGTGAAATATCCTAAGAGTGCAAGAGAAGTCTATAAAACAAACAAATTTTTGGTTCATTATGATTCACAAATGACTATATTTATACAACAATTGATACTATTTTGATAGGTAGAAATCATAGATAAATTTAAAGAGAAATCCTAGAGAGTTTTCTCTTAGGGAAATGGTTAATTTAAGAGCTAGTCCCCAAAAGAGTTCTATTAAGTGTGATAGATCTTCCAAGTTGTCTAATCAATTCATTGTAACTTTTAAAATTCTATGAAAGATTAATATTGTAACATATTAACTAGCTTTTTCTCCTTGTCTATGAAATGTTCATGATGTGTTTGATATAGCATTACTTAAATTATATTGATGATTCTATTATGTCAAGATCAAATAGGTGTCTTCTACATAAATTATCATGCAGGGTAGCTCCATGTGTTAACCACTTGTAGACCTAAAGTAAGTCACTTGGCATCATAGAATATTAAAAGGATTCTATTTTTGTTTCCATTTAGTTTTTCATGTCTTTTTTGTGATATACAACCTATTGTTGAAAAGTTTGAAAGATAAAACATTAATATAATCATGTTTAGACAAGACTTCAATACAAAAATAATACTTTATTGATAATTATTTCAAGCATAAGACGAAAATGACCAATCTTATTAATTGGGTTGTCTTATTAATTGACCCAAATCCAAACTAGGCTATCCTATTAAGACCCAAACTAGGTTGTCTAACATCATAGACTATAAAAAGATTTTATTTCCGCCTAATTATATATCTTTTTTCTAGAGAAGTTTGGAAGGTCACTTGAACACTAATATAATCATATATTTAAATGAGATTTCAATCCAAAAAGTCACAATTCATTGATAAAAGACCAATCTTATTAAATGATTCATATATTTTTATATAACTATAGAAATCACCCTAAAAAATAAAATTATCTTATTAAATAACCCAAACTAGATCACATGACATAATAGACAAAAAGAATTTATATTTATATTTATATTTAATTATTTAAATCATTTATACAACATCTCACCTATAATCATTTTTGAAAAATAATATGAAATATTAATATAAAATTTGATTGCAGAATTCATACTCCATTAATAATTATTTAAATAATTAAACAACAAACTAACATTATTAAATGATCCACGCATACTTCCATACTATTTCGAAAGTGACCCCCAGAAATTGTGTTCAAGACAAAACAGAGCTACTTCTGAGCATTTTATAAGTATTCGAAGAGACTTGCATAGGTTATGGCTCTCTATTTCAATGCGATACAGATGGAGATAAAAGTTTTCAAATATAAAAGCTTTTGCTAAACAACAAACAGAAAAACACCGTTCCTCCTCCAGACGAAACCGGCGTATTTATTTTTCTAGACGTCAAGGATAGAGGAATTTTGTATGATGTCTTTTAAGTAGAGTTCAAATCAATATGGTATGAGACATGTATGTAGGTATTTGACAAAGAATAATCGGTACAATAGATATTATTTTACTATTTTGTATTTGATGTAGGTATATAATTGTATATTGAATGATTTCATTTAGTTTTGATTTTTTTATTGATTATACAGAAACGGCAGTGGGTATGTCAGGATGGATGGGAGCGGATGACCATCAATGCAATGCGGTGCAAATTGTCACCCATATAGACATTGCCAAAGAGACGGATCTGCAGACATTAATGCATCATGATATTTTTCCTCAATAATAAAAATCTTGTCAAAAGTAAATCAAATCTGCAGACACTAATGCATCCATGATATTTTTCCTCAAATCTGCACACAGTAAATGCATCCATGATATTTTAGACGTGAGTAGTTGTGAGTTAAATTTTAGAAAACCAACAAACTGCAAAGTAGTTTGACGAATGATGCGAATTCGGAATCTAATTGGGATTTGGCAGGGCATGCCCACAGCAACCTTATAAAGGCCACTCCAAGTCAAAATTATTATTAAGGTGATATCTACTCTCTAAAAATGGCCCAGAGTTTGTGTCCACAGCTCAATCTGGTTTCCAAGGCTACTACTTCCACACAACAGCTTTTCAAAAAAGCCCATGGTTGTCTGCCTTTTACAAACTACTCGCGCGCAAAGAGTTTAGGTATTTCAAGAATATGAAAATATCTTTTTAGTTGCTTTGGTTGCCTTGTGTTGTGAAAATATGCTTGATGTTTACATTGAATATGCAGGCACAATTTTTTTCAATATGAGATATTCATTTAGTTAAATGTGTTGTATTCTTATCTTCATTTCACTCGATTTTGGATTATGAGATGAGCCTTATGTGGTCTTAAATCTAAATTGGTTGATTTTAGACTTTTAAGTTATGTAAAAACTGATAAAAAGTGTTTGTGTGGTTTACATAGATTATTCAATTCCTGTGAAAATTATTACATTTAATTATTTTTGTAATTGTTTAATTTCTAACAAAATGATTTTGTTATATTAGTGACAAAAGATTAAATTATTTTTTGTCTTGCAATGTATGCAAATTATTTGAGTTAATAATGAATTGTGCATTTTCAAGAATTAATAAGAATTTATGTGTGTGTTTCTAATTTTTTCTTATGTTGAAAAGAATTAATATAGGCAAGAAAAATTAAAAAGAAATATTACATTAAAGTGAAAGGAAGGTCACATGGTATTTAAATTAAGTATTTTTCCTAAAAAATAAAATGTAAAAGGGTCACTTAATTTTAAATGTCTTGTCAGGGCGGGGGCCCTAGCTCGGTTGGCTAAGTAATTCCGTTGCGGCTCTGCTGGTCACCAGTTCTAGTCTCTCCCGTCCCATGGTACCAGAGGGCGTGTCGCGCCAGCGCCACTAGTCATGTTAAAAAGTTTACCAGGCGCACTGCAGTTTATAGGGGGTCGTGCTACCCGATTCCTGCAGTCTAAAAAAAAAAATAAAAATTAAATGTCTTGTTTATGTATTTTGAGTGTGAAAAGAAAATAAGACTTTTTGTAAAGGGGAATTTAAGAGTATCGTAGAAAAGAACAGATCTTATTTTTAGGGAATTCTATTTTATTCATATTTTGGGTTGTATTTTCCAATCCTCTTGCTTAAAATTTTGGAAAAATTGTTTGGGAAAGGTTATAATTGGATCACAACCTTGTGATGAAGATTAAATTGGAACAATTACTAATTTTATGTTGGGATAATAGAAATAAGACACAACTCCATTTGTGTGTGCTTGGATTGGAGGTATCTCTTTTACATTCATATTTTTGATTGTTTTGTGCTCATAGTTTGGTCATGCCACCTTATGTGCATACATATGCAATTTCATTGAGTATGATATGTTTATATGCGGATTGTTAAATTATGTGCGAACAATTTAATAATGTTGTGTTTTTAAATTTTTGAATTATCCATTTTGCATCAAAATTGTGACAAAATTTTCTAAAAAAATTATGTTAATGGAAAAGAGCATTTTTCATACCTAGAGCATCCTTATACTTAAAATTTAAAATTTAACTTTTTTGGGTGGAATTTTAACTCATTAAAACTTTAAAAGTTTGCGATTTCATACATATTAAAAATAATTTAACTCAAACCTTATTTTGAGTATTATTTTGCAAGAATAGAATCCCCTCCTCCCTGTTTCCAAAATGGGGCTCTCGATATGGACATCCATCAAAGACTGTAGGATAGAGGAATTTTGTCAGATGAATATGTTGGAAATGCTCTGGTAGACGTATGTGTAAAATGTGGAAGCATAGACCAGGCATGTGAACTGTTTGACGGAATGCCTCAAAGAGAACAGGGTAGGGCCGGCCATCAAAGCATAATAGAAAAGATAGGGCCGGCCATCAAAGCATAATAGAAAAGATGAAAAAATTGTATAAATTTTTGTAAGGTATTATAGGCTAGTTGAAACGACCAAGCATAAAAATTTTGTCAGGTATTTTAGTTGAAACGCCAGGCATAAAAAGTGTGGTCTTCTGAAGTGCGACGATCACATGATAATGCATAGAAACTTGATTATTATTGTTTTTTTCAATTGTTTGCAGATTGCCACAACATGCCATCTGCTGATGTTGTCGGAGAGAATGCGAAAACTCTTCAGGGTAACGCCGACCGGAAAATACCCACCCTCTGGTTTATTTTAACAACTTTTGAGTTTAAGCTTCTAAACTATTGGGGTGATAAATAACTTAGGGCCGTCATTATTGCAGCTGGACCGATAGCGTATCTGGAGCCTAAAATCTATTCTAATGCCGGGAAGCCAGATTATGTTCATTCTAATGCAACATTCGAGGAGGTATGAAGTATGAATTTATTTAGGTTCCCCTTCTGAATTTACACGGATCCACATTTGAGATTACATTTGGGATTTATGGATTGGGTGTTACATTTATCAGCAGTTACTGAGATTCAGTTTGTCCCTGAAAGATTTTGAGCCCGGAAATAAATGATATGCAGTTAGATGTAGCAAAATTGGGAAATCTCAAAATCTAATTGAGTTTTAATTGTTTCAGGCACCCTTGGATGAGATGGATAAGCGAATAGAGGCATTGGTTGCGGAGATCAAAGAGTTGTTTAATTCAATGGAAGATGGGGAAATAAGTCCGTCTGCATACGATACTGCGTGGGTAGCAAGAGTGCCTGCCATTGATGGCTCAGCTGAACCCCAATTTCCCCAAATGGTGGACTGGATTCTTGAGAATCAGTTACCGGACGGTTCCTGGGGAGAGAAGCGTCGCTTTTTAGCATGTGACAGATTCCTCAATACTCTTGCCTGCCTAGTTACTCTCACCTTCTGGGGCGTTGGAAACAATCAAGTGCACAGAGGTAATTACAAATTTTGTTTTTCTCGTCTTTCCATATGGGCAACGCCTATCCAGCATTCTGGAAGCACATTAAACTACCAATCAAGAAGCACAACTTAGAAGAAAAACGAGAATTACCCTTAAACAGATGAAGAGTTTAATTTCTGGGCCATGGCAGGTCTTGATTTCTTAAGGAGAAATGCAGAACGAATGATTAAAGAAGCAGTAGCAGTAGGTCATCATGGATTCGAGATGGTTTTTCCTCCACTGCTGAATGAAGCCAAACATTTGGGTTTGGATCTTCCTTACGAGCTATTTATTATCAAGCAAATAAACGAAAAGCGGGACTCCGACTTGAAAAAGTGAAATTCTACCCCATTTTTGACTTCAACTCTTTGTGATGTGACTTGTTTTTAAGGCACACATATAAATAAAAGATGGAAGTGAATGAATAAGATTATGTGAATCAGAGCATCTGTTGAAGAGCTGCACACCCATCCCACAGCAATGTTGCAGTGTCTGGAAGGCGTACAAGAAATAGTCGATTGCAAAGAAATCCTAAAATTGCAATCCAAGGATGGGTCTTTCTCAGGCTCGCCAGCATCTACAGCTTGTGTATTTATGCACACCGGAGATAAGAAATGACTACAATTCTTGACGAGCCTTGTTACAAAATTTGAAGACCATGGTAATTGTTGTCTTTAGTACTCGCGCATTATTGAAAGAGTATCGACTTCTAAAACTAAAATGTCGGAATGGCAGTCCCCTGCATGTATCCAGTGGATATAGCAGAGCGTTTGAGAGCCGTCGATAGTATTGAACGTCTGGGGCTTGAACGCCATTTCCAAACGGAGATCAAACAAGCCTTGGACTATGTGTTCCAGTGAGTGGTAGTATCTCCTCTGTCTCTGATTTTTCCATTAAAAATCCAACTTTTTTGAGATTACTTTTACATCTTCTGTTTTGGAAACGTATACTAGGTACTGGGACGAAAGAGGTGTTGGATTTGGAAGGGAAAGCCTGGTTCCAGATATTGATGTCACAGCCACGGGCTTCAGGCTTCTCAGGATTTTCGGCTACACTGTATCTTCGGGTATACATGTGTTTGAATGCAAATGTTTTAGATGGGTACTCGGTAGAAATTTAATCACGCTTTTAACTTCCAGAACTAGGTGGGTCTTAATCTCTAATAATTCCAAATGGCAGACGTTCTGCAAAACATCAAAGGCGAAGCTGAAGAACTCTGTAAGATTTCTGATAATGAAAACAGAGCAGGAGTAATCGACATGCTGAGCCTGTATGGATGTTCACAGGTTAACTTTCCTGGCGAAAATGTAATGAGAGAAATAGGTGCATTTGCCAAAGATTACTTAGCCAAATCCCTGCAAAACAACAACTTTTCTCAGGCGATGGCTTTCAAGGAAAACCTTCGCCAAGAGGTATTGAGAATTGCTACCATCTCTGAAATATTAATCTGTGATATACTACTAAACTTGATAAAAATTCTAATGACTGGTGATTTCGCTTCTTCTTTATCCAGGTTGAATATGCATTGTTTTCTCGATGGAATAGAGATATGCCGAGGCTGATGTCTAGAAATCACATAGAAGTGTTTAATCCCGATGACTTATGGCTGGGGAAGACATTATATCAGTAAGATAAAGTTACTGATTATAAAGATTTTTTTATGAGTATAGTCTGATCACATTTGTTTGTATTTTAGATTGTATCTGGTGCGCAGACCGCTAATCCAAGTTGAATGTAGTGCAGAATGCCAAATGCGAGCAACGACAAGTACTTGGAATTGGCCAAACTTGACTTCAACCGCATTCAGGCTATACACAGATCCGAAATACAACATATTAAGAGGTAACGATGGAGTAGTTAAAAGGGGTGTGCATTTATTTTGCGAACATTTTTAGATGAAAGATATTAAGATGAGATTCTTGTGTTGTTAAAGATGGTACAAGGCTTGCAATTTCCCGCAGCTGGAATTTACTCGTCACAGAGAAGTGGCAATATACTTTACCGCTGCAGCGGTGATGTTTGAACCACAATACACCGATTGTAGACTCGCTTGTGCAAAAGCCATAATCATGGCTGTTATCGCAGACGACCTATATGACATCTATGCAACTCTGGACCAAGCCAAGCTCTTCAACGAAGCTTTTGAAAGGTTCCCGCATTTAATCCCCATCTCACTTTATCCGATTAATGAATTCGCCATTTAACTATCCTGTCTTTTCGGCTGCAGATGGGATCCGCAGCAAATCGACCATCTACCAGAGGCCATGAGAATAGTTTTTATGGGCCTCTACAATACGTTGATCGATATTTCTGAACGAGCAAGGGAGCTCCAAGGACGTGATGTGCTTCCTTACCTGCGCCAAAAGGTAACTAGTTTGCCCAGACAACCTTACAATTTTTATGCATTTCGTCTTCCCTACTGATATTTTGGTGTGAACCCATTTTTCATTGCTTCTGGTTTGCTGTGGAATTACATCTAACAAGAGTAGTTGTCAGTGGTTGGATCTCTTATTCAGTTACACGAAAGAAACAGAGTGGATGGAAAGGCGTTATTTGCCATCATTAGATCAATATTGGGAGAACGGCGTGCATTCGATAGCATTGGGAGTAACGACCCTCACACCAATATTCTCTACCGGAGATATTCTTCCTGATCACCTTCTCCATGAGTTTGACTTCCGAGCAGAGTTTCTCAATCTCGTCAGTCTCACAGGTCGTCTCGTTAACGACGTCAGAACTTTCCAGGTGGGCCTCCCGCATCCTTTTTAAGACTTTTGAGTATGTTATTACCTAGGTACTCAACAGAATCTGATTTTGACCCTGGTAATTTAGGAGGAAAGGGATCGCGGTGAATTGGCTTCATGCGTTCAATGTTACATGAATGACCATCCCGGATGCACGGAAGAAGCCGCCCTGAATTATCTGTACGGAGTGAATGAGGACGCCCTTACTAAATTGAACTATCACTATTTAATGCGTGCAGACATACCCAAGAATTTTAGAACGGTTCTTTTCAACACGGCCAGGGTAACGCAATTGTTTTACAGGAATACAGACGGCTTTCGAAATGCCGCCGAAGAGATGAAAGACTCCATTAAAAAGACTCTCTATGAACCGTTGCTCTAATTTTGAATTTATAGTTTGTAAGGGTGAAAATTGTATATCTGTCATATCTTTTTTCCTTATGTTTTGGATCTATTATGCATTTTATAAACCAATAAGTTGTGATGGTGATTTTGAATTTGTAGTTTGTAATGGTGAAAATTGTATATTTCTCATATCGTTTTTTCTTATGTTTTGGATCTACTATGAATTTTATAAAACAATAAGTAATGATAATTTTGAATTTATAATTTGTAATGGTGAAAATTGTATATCCATCATATCTTTTTCTCTTATGTTTTTGATCCACTATGGATTTTATAAAACAATAAGCTGTGATGGTAATTTTGAATTTATAGTTTGTAATGGTGAAAGTTGTATATCCGTCATATCTTTTTCTCTTATATTTTGGATCCACTATGGATTTTATAAAACAATAAGTTGTGATGGTAATTTTGAATTTATATTTTGTAATGGTGAAAATTGTATATCTGGCATATTCTTTTTCTCTTATGTTTTGGATCCACTATGGATTTTATAAAACAATAAGTTGTGATGTAATTTTGAATTTATAGTTTGTAATGGTGAAAATTGTATATCTGTCATATCTTTTTCTCTTACATTTTGAATCCACTATGGATTTTATAAAACAATAAATTGTGATGGTAATTTTGAATTTATAGTTTGTAATGGTGAAAATTGTATATCTGGTATATTCTTTTTCTCTTATGTTTTGGATCCACTATGGATTTTATTAAACAATAAGTTGTGATGGTAATTTTTTGAATTTGTAGTTTGTAATGGTGAAAATTGTATATCTGTCATATCTTTTTCTCTTATGTTTTGGATCCACTATGGATTTTATTAAACAATAAGTTCTGATGGTAATTTTTTGAATTTGTAGTTTGTAATGGTGAAAATTGTATATCTGTCATATCTTTTTCTCTTATGTTTTGGATCCACTATGAATTTTATTTAACAATAAGTTGTGATGGTGGGGGATGACCCTGCAGTGCAACTGTTAAAGTTGCAAGGGTAGTAGTGAGCTACCCAAGGTTCAAATCCCACTATGGTATGTGGGAATGCTTGTTGGTGTAGGTGGTGGGCACTATTGCGGGGTCAACATAGGAGGAGCTAAGGCAGAGAGAGATCGCAAGGAGTCTGCAGAGGGTCAGAGGGTCAAGTTGGCGGTAGGTTGGGTGGCAGAATCGACGGGTACTCAAGGCACCCGACAGAGGGTGGGAGGAGTAATGATGGAGGAGTGGTAGATGGAGGGGGTACGAAGGCTAAAGGTGCCGAGGAGGAAGGAGGGAGAAGAGGAGGAGAAATAGAGATATTGGGGATGAGGTCCCCCATATATGGGCTCACTAGTTCATAGCTCCAGTCAAAAGTGTAGGGTGTTGCCCCTTACCAATGATTTACCGAACAAAAACAAAGTTGCGATGGTGAAATTTGCATGTTACTATTATGTCTTGGCATTTAAAGACATTCAATGTGCCAATAATTTACAAGACAAAATACAAATAGAATAGAGTAATTAGAAATATGATAAAGTAATTACAAATTACAAATTTAAAAAACCTTAGGATGTTTCCCTCTTTAGGGATTTTTAAATTTGTAATATGTAATTACTTTATCATATTTTTCATATCTTTTTAAGGTTTATATACTCTATTCTATTATAATGTATACTTATGTCTTTATCTAGGGTTTTATGATTCATTGATATATCTTATCTTCACTTGTTATTTTAGCCTCTAAGGTCTACATTTGATATTTAGTTTTTTGTCTAATTATTGATTAATTTTGTGATTTCATCAGCCCTTAAGTCATATTTATCTATTTTCTCCATTAGGGTTTTGAGAGCTATTTGTATGCCAAAATAGATTCCCTTCACCCTCTTTACGAATGAGTGTTTGTTTGATTCCTAATATGGATCAATCCATTAAAATGGTGTCTCTAATGACGTTCCATGATCAATGTCAACACCCTTTGAATGCATGCAAAATTAGAATAAAACAATAAGCCCTAAAAAATAATGTTTAAAACACATTATTCTAATGCATGTAAACCTTTCATAGAGCATCAAATGGATGTGCTCTTGATGACATTAACATGTAGTTTCTCTTATTTAGTCAACATAACATTAGCATTCATAGGATTATTATTATTTTATTATTTTATTTTTTTGATCGGTAATCGCTTTTGACTGGAGCTTTGAACCAGTGAGGCCACAATTGTGGGGGACCTCATCCCCATGTTTTTCTGGTGTTCATACCATTCCAGTTCTTCTTCTCCCTAGCTCCTCCATCTTCTCTCTTCTTTTTCCTTCCTGCTCCTCCATCTTCTGCTTCCTTTTCTCCCTTCTTCCCTTCCTGTCTCTTCTTCTCCCCTCCCTCCTCCTTACCCTTACTCCTCTCTCCTTCACACCACCTCCTCCTTCCACCACACCTTCTCTCCTTCACTGCTTCACTTTCGTTTCTCCTCCTCTTCCAGTGCTCCTTATCTCTCCACTCCTCCCCCATTGCACCACCTCTCCCCTTTCTTCTCTGACTTCCACCATCCTCCCTTCTCTCCCCATGCTCCAATTTCTTCGATCTTCCTTTTCTTCTTATCCCCTTCTCTGCTCCATACTCAGTTTTCCTCCTAATCTCCCTTCATTCCTTATCTCCTTCCCCATCTCGTACTCTAATTCCTCCCTATCACCAGCCATCTATTGCCACCTTGAACTCCCTCACCTTCCCAAACTCCTTCCTCCATTCTTCCACAGTGACCTCCCTTCCTCCAACAGGCTTGACCAGAAATGCTCCATCATTGAATTTGTTGTTATCATCTGGCGACTGCTCCCTTACTCCTATCACGAGGCTAACATAGTTGACTGGTCTCTTACCACCAGCAACATCCATCGTTACACCATCATCCATCCGCCTTGGTGCCCATGAGACTCCAGCCTGTGTTGCCCTATCAACAGGGTCTTGTGACTTGCCATCACGCTACGGGGTAAACCCCTAAAAGGTTGTATGGTGATCCCAGTTGTTATTACCCCGGGTCAGCGGAGCCAGCCTGGTCATAGCATACTGACCCCTGCCTTTTCCACTACGAAGGCAAGTCGAGTGTCCTCAAGGAAGAAAACCCCAAGACCCGGCCAACTTGTCTACAAGTGGCAGCTAACATTCATAGGATTATTCAATTGATAGCATAATATTGTATTAAGGATTGATGATAAAAAGGATGGATTTGATAATAAAATTATAGAATTTTGGAGGATTGGATGGATGACTTAGATTAAATATTGAATCAAGAGTTTGATCCATAAATGATGGATGTGATGAGGAGAGTTGGAAATGTAGAGGAGTTGCTAATTATTTTTCAACTAAATTGGATATGTGAGTTAAGTTATTCCATGGAGTTCATTGAGTGTATGAGGGGCTTAAGTGATTGTATGAAGGAGTTGATTGATTATATTTATTGGGTGATCTAATTAGACAAATGAGTTAACTAACTTTAATAGAATAGTTAATTGAATGAGGTAGATTTTGAGGATTTTATTATTTATTTAATGAATAATATGAGAATATTAAGTGGAATTAGTTTATTTTATTTAAATACTTGATGGATAATAAGAAATGACTTGATTTTATTTATTTAAATAAAAAAGGAAAATTAAATTAAAATAAATAATAAGAATGATTCAGTTTTAAGTGATAATGGATGAATATAATGAATATTAATGATGGTGATGATGATAAACTAAATATTAATGAAGAATAATAGCAAAAGAAAATTCATTTTTGTGCCTATATTTCCCCCCCTTTGAGACGATGTTCAAAGTAACATTATTTCAAAGAAAAGAAAAGTAGGTAAGAAGAATGGATTAGAAGAGATGAAAAAAGTGATGATATGTCGAAATCAAGTGGAAGAAATGATGAGAGATTAGGTAATAAATGATGCCACCTTGAGAGGTTAACTACCTACAATAACTACATGAATAAATTGGATAGGTGAGTTAAGTTATTGCATGGAGTTCATTGAGTGTATGAAGGGCTTAAGTGATTGTATGAAGGAGTTGATTAATTATATTGATTGGGTGATCTAATTAGACAAATGAATTAACTAATTTTAATTGACTGGTTAATTGAATGAGGTAGATTTTGAGGATTTTATTATTTATTTAATGAATAATATGAGAATATTAAGTGGAATTAGTTTATTTTATTTAAATACTTGATGGATAATAATAAATTCACTTTATTTTATTTATTTAAATAGAAGAGGAAAATTAACTGAAACTGAATAATTTAATAATTATTTAATTTTAAATGATAATGGATGAATATAATGAATATTAATGATGGTGATGACGATACAATTAATATTAATTCGAAGAATAATAGTGGAAGAATAATCATTTTTGTGTCTATATTGCCCTCCTTTTGAGATGATGTTCAAAGTAAACATTATTTCAAAGAAAAAAAAGTAGGTAAGAAGAATGGATCAGAAGAGATGAAAAAAGTGATGATATTCCTAAATCAAGTGGAAGAAATGATGAGAGATTAGGTAATAGATGATGCCACCTTGAGCTCGGTTAAATACCTATAATAACTACATAGGTGACCTATCAAAAGAAGAAATGTGGAGAAAAAAGTTAGATGGAAGAAAAAATAGAGGGGAAATGAAAAATGGATGGAAGAAAGAGTTCAGTGAGTTGAAAAATATAATATGTGTAAATGGATTCATGATTATGGATGGAATGATGATGATAGAATGTACATGATAATGTGAATAAAAAATGCATAAAATATAAGGATTAGTGAATGATTGGATGATTTTGAATGCTTTGTGTTATTCTTATATGCATAAAGCAACACTAATTTAATATAGCAATGGATGTTATGCACTAGGGTATAAAGACCAAGGTGATGATGTATCTAATGCATGAATTGAATCACAAAAAAAAAAGAGAGGATGCCCCAACATTCACAAGGAATTTCATAACATTGATGGGTCCTATTATGAAACAACCAATAGACACAAAGAGAAATTCCCTACACATCACGAGACCTTTGACTTTAGTGGATCTTGTGAGAAAAATAAAAATAACATGGCACAAAAAAATAATAGACTATGCCCCAATATATACCATTCAAGACATGCCATGATATATAGTGATCAAAGCAACCTTGAGTAGGCATAGTATGGGTAGAAAGATAAACTAAAAAATAAAATATGAGATATCATTTAACACATAACCTTATTACCTCTTTCCAAGGTGTTAAAAAGATAAGTGGATGGTTATGCTTGATATGGGGAAGGATGTATCCTACAAATGCAAGTGATGGATGGAAAAGGAATTTTCATGATGAAAAATGATGTGACAAAGGCATGTTATGAAGGTTGATTTCAAGATCTTGATTTTTTCATTGAAAGCATGAGGTTTTCCAATGTGTAGTTTGAGGTACAAATCATTTGTTTATGTTTGATGATTTTGCAAACATTTCCTAATGAGAGAGTGTGAAATTCATGAAAATGTTTAATTATGGGAAGCATCTAGATCACAAAGTGGTGCAAAAAGAATGCATCAAGATTCATTCTAAAGCATGATGTAATCACCTACACTAAGTATAGAACAAGGCATGAAATGTTGTGAATGGAGAAAGAGACTCATGTGATGGCAGTGGATAGCTAAAGGATGCTCCTACCTAAAAGATGGTGGATTTAGGTTATTACACATGACACCTACAACTATATTTTCATTATGGCACTTGTCCAAAGTGCCAACAGAAGTGGTTTTCACTAGAGGATGGATTTTCTCAAGTTATTATTTTTATTTTTTTGTATTCTTTGTATTTTTATTTTTTCATATTTTTTATTAGGATATTCCTTAGATTAGGCATGAAATTTCTTGAGGTGCACAGTATTGATAGGATTTTTCAGCTATTGACCCACAAGGGTAGCTAGTTCATAGGAAACCAATCTATATTTAGAAATTAAAACATAGGTACCCAACCAATTAGGCTCAAATTTTCCCTTGTTATCTCAATCTTGAAGATTTATTTGGTTTTACTTGAGTACACAATTGCCAATATTAAAATCATGGGCTTTGATTTTCTTATAGTAGCTATGATGGAGATAATTTTGGTATGATTGATGGTGATTGCAAGTATTGGGGCATTATTCATCAATAATTTATAGCTCATGTGAGCATGAAACTTGATACTCCTCATCATCAATGAGATTACATAAAGAGATATGTAATGATGAAATTTCAATTATATGATAGGTAAGATAGCTTTGGAGCCAAAAACTAGGGAGTAGGGAGTCACATTAGTTGGTATGTAGATACTAGTGTAATAGGCCCATAAGATAGGGTTGTTAGAGATGCTAGTCATGAACAACATCATTAGAATTTTTTTTGAGGATTTTTAGCATGGATTTATTGTACACATCTACTTAACCATAATTTTTTGGTTAATATGAGGTGGGCTAATGATCTTGGATGTGAAAGAATTCACAAAGTGTAGATGTCTTAATTTTTGAAATATTTACTAGTTAGTGGTGTATGTAAGTGGAATAGATTCAACCCATTTAATGAAGTATTTGGTGGTAGTTATTTTGAACTTATAACAATTTGAGGAAGATGTGTCAATATTATTTGTAAGATCAAGGAATCACTATGAAAATGGCCAAGGAGTGGTGATGGGTTATGATGCCTACGATGGTGCATGAATCAAATTTGTATACAGTTGCTGCCAAGATACAAAAAAATCCTCATATATTGGTATGTATCTTATTCCATAGTGGGCTAGTAGTAGTATTCCCTTAATATTTTTTTGGCAAGGACCATGTCACTAGTGTTAGAATCACATATACCATCATGAGCCTCTTTAACCAAGAGATAAGCCTCTTCCAAGTTAAGGAATCTAAGCAAGGTATCATAAATACTTCTTCAATATAGTGTGCTACTGAGGATGGTGAAATGGGATGAATGATGGATGGAGTTTTTTAATTAAGTACAAGATAGGTTTGGTGGTAAGTTATGATCTTAGAGGTAACTACATATGTTATGATACTAGGGATTGTTGGGACCAACAAGTTCACACACAAGCTTTGATCCAAGGAAATCGTATGTAGGGACCAAAAGGTTTTCAACCAAGAATTCACAATGAGCACTATCTTATGGCATTATCCAGGAGGGATATGATCATGGCCATGGCATCTACTACTCCACTATTGATTAAATGTTCTTGTCCAAATTGGATGGTGATAACTTAGTATTCTTTGAAGTTGTCAACCATCTATTTGTATGGAATTGGCTTGTTATCATTAACAAGATACTTATTCTTTACTTGATTTATGACGAGTTGTGAATATCTAAAGATTAGTATATGTTGGATATTACATTGAATTACAATTTTGAGACCATTGATCAAGGCCTCATATTATTTTATGTTTTTTGTGCAAGCAAAACCTAGTTTGATGACTTTTGGAATGAGATATCTCTATGTAGTTTGGTAGTTGTATATGTCATTTTCTATTTGGAATGTGATGATATTTATAATATAAAATAGTGAATTGAATCTAGTTTTTTTAAGATTTGATTGAAGATTTAAAAGGTGATATTGGTCTCCCAAATAATAAGTTTTAAAGAATGTCAAGAATTAGGTTTTATATTAGTATTTTGACCAAGACATTACAATGATATTAGAGTTGGTGAGCTTACCAACCTCTGTTTTAAGTGTTAATTTTTCATGTGTGGTTTTTATGTAGTGCAGTGATAGAGCAACCAAATATTAACTAAGGGAAATAAAGAAACAAAGTTAGTCTATAGAGTGTTCAAAGATGAGATCTCCCCCTACAAAAACTATTGTAGAGCATAAGTGTATGGAATAAAGAGAGAGGACAATGAATATGGATGGAAACCCTAATGATTGAGTTAGAAGAAATTTTAATCTAATGATTGATATGATAGAACTAGTGTTTCACAAGATAAATAGCAATATAAATATTAGATAGATAACTAACAACTGAAACAAGTACTTTTTGAAACAACGAAAAATAGGTTGACTAATATGGATTGATGAAAATATGTGGGGTGAAGGACCTATTTTCCTTTATTTCATTAGGAAATGAGGTCCAAACAATGAATTGATATCAACCCTTAGGTGAATCACATGAAAGTGAGATCTTCATATTTCTTTATGACTGAAGGACGGGGGGTCAAGGTCAAATAACACTTTGGGGAGAAAAATTAAAAATAGAAAATCAACACAAAAATGAAATCTAACACTTGAAACAACAATATTAAAATCAATACTAGAAGAACCAAAAAATAGATTGCAGATCTAAGAAGGGTAGAAAATTGTGTACTAGTCACCAAAAGTTCTTTTCAGAAGTTGATTTGAGACTCATTTGCCCATGGGAGAATGGATTCAAGTGCGGGGTTTTTTTGTAGCTTTTAGAAGCCTCTAATGCAAATCTAAATCTTCCAATTTTTCCAAACTTCACAACCAAAATTTTATAAATGACATTGGGATCTTAGTTTTTGTGAGATGACAACAATTTTGATAACTTTGGCAACTTTGAAAACTTTGTAAATATTGCACTTTAAAAGATCTTCAAGTCTTCTTCAACCTAAATTTGTAATCACACATACAAGAGAGAAAAATGTTTGTTTTGGGTGAATAGGGGTTTGCCAAGTGGTCAAACATCGTTTTGGTAATCAAACTTTGAATTGAAATGAAACATGAAAGAGAGAATGAAGAATGAACAAAGCCATGTTACCACTCAAAAAACCCTTGAATGAAACCTTAATAAGAGATATTTTAGGAGGTCTACAACTTGCATGAGATGGATGAATTGAATGTGGATCTTGAAACTTGAATATTGCTTGAAATGATACTTTGAATGCCTGACTTGATTATGAAACCTACATAGCAATGTTATCTCCAAGAACATGCATGATGGAAGAAGACTTTAACATGATGAATAGATCTTGATTGTTGCAATAAATCTCTAATATATATACTCTTGAATTCCTTTAATCATAAACTTTGCTATACTTTTTATCACTTGAAAATTATAGGTCCTTAGATGTTTTTTATTACGTAAGCATTGATTTTGAAAGGGCCCTAACCCTTTTACATCGCTAAAGATTTAGTAGTTAGTACAACATGCATGGAACAAGAACAAGGTAAGACAACAAGGAACTACAAATAAAGCCAACAAAAACAATAAAAGTGGGACATGCAACAATGCCCGAAGAAAAGGCCACCAAGCCAAAACAAGCTACTGAACAGTAAGCAAAGAAAATAGACACCCCAGGGGTGAAAAAAATAGATGGTCCTCAAGCCTTTACAAGAGAAATAAAAGGGACCAAACAACAAAATAGGCCTCATGACCAACAAAATAGGCCTATAGGGACCTAAACCACAAATATTCTCTGAATCAAGCTTCATAGCCAACATAATAGGCCAACAGCCCCCCCTCCTAGTTGCTAGAATAATAGTCTGAAACAACAACCACCCCAAGGGTGGGTAAAACAAACCATACTTCAAATCCTTATCAATAGGATCTGGCAAAAATTGAGACCCAAACCGCTAGAAGATAACTAAGCCCAACAAGACATCTTGAGAGAACCCAAGGCTAAGAGCACAACTAACTAAACAAGCCTGCAAGCCACCCATCAAGTTACAAAATTAGTAGTCTATAACGAAAACAACCCAAAGGGTGGCCAAGACAACATGAACTTCAAGGCCTCCATAAAACAACACCTTCCAAACAACAATACCTTTAAAACAGTAGCTCCAATAAAAACTCCTAACCTTCACAGAAGGGGAATCCATGAGCACAACAACTCTCAAAGGAACAACAACCATCTTGAAGCACCACACTACCCAACACACCAACTCAATCTCCACCTCTATAAGAGAGATCTCCCCTCTATAGGAGAGGATGAAATGAGAAAAAAAACTACAAGAGCCAAAAATCTCCTATCCAGACAAGCTCCACCTCAAAAGGAAATAGTAGAAAGAAAGGGGACAACCCACTGCAACTACAACAAACATCTCCACCTCAATAGGAGTTATCTCCACCTCCATAGGAGACCCTAACTATAGCACCCAATAGGAAGCCGACACTCTGGTAGAATGAAAACCCACCTCATCCCATGGAAACATGAGCAATAGGTACCAAAAGATAGCATTAAGAAGTAACTCCATCTATAGAGAAACTTGAGCAAAAGCACCCTCCACCACCAAAATAGTAGTAAAAGACAATTCACTTTGACAAAAATCATGAGCAAACATACCTCGACCAAACTCAACACTCTAAACAACTGAAGCTAAAGAAGGATTGCAATAGGTAAAACCACAGTAACTTAAAAAACTCACAAACTAGTTAATCAAGAGGGTACCAAAGCAAGACCCAAGCTACTTCAAAGTAAGATAGGGGTTCCTCCACCCCAAGAGAAGCATTCTAAATTGCCTGCAAAAAATAAACTCCAAAGGAGTGAAAGAAAATATGGAGAACATTGGGAGAACCACTCCAAAGGCCAACAACAAAAACCCAACATCCACCATGATGGTAGAAGGTTGAATCAGAGAATGAAAACTAAAGAAAATTGACCCCAACATTGATAGGGAGAAGCAAAACCATGAAAAGTAGTGACCCCTCACAAAACCATGGTCTCCAACCAAGATCTAGAGAGCAAGAGAGAGGAGAAGAATCAAACAAGGGCTCGACCTCTCAACCATCAAACAGGGCACAACAGAGCAACCAACCACAATAGGGTCAAAGGAAATGCAAAAGAAGTAAAACCAAGAGCACCTAATGTAAAGCATGATACTCTCTGATAGGCCGGCAGACACCGCACCAATGTGGTGTATGAAAAGACCAAAGGTTGCTTGCACAGTCTATTGGAGACCTTTTCACTGTCCCCTTCCTTGAACCTGCTATCAATGGTTCTTGTTGAGCTTGGATGACCAACCAATCCCTGCTCAGACTCTCCCCAAAGAGTTTCCCCTTGTGCTTTACCTTTGGTAAATCAACACCTTCTTGCAATTTGAATACTCTTCCTTGGACTTAGAAGGATCTAAGTGCCATGTTCTCCATCTGACTTGAAATTCTTGTAGGGGAGCTAGAGATAATGGTTTCTTGAATTTCACCTCCAAATGGATGCATCTTGCCTGGTGTTCAAACTTCAAATCACCCGCTTTTGTGAATTTGCCTTGGACAAGCCTAACTCTCTACTAGCCTTTACCAATTAGTTTTTGGCTTTTTGCTCTCAAACTTGACACATAGCCTATCAAACAAAGGACATTTTTAGGTACCCTTTTCAAAGCTTTAAATCTTGCATTTGGGTTTCAAACCTCTATTGTTCCGTACATCTGATTCCTGAGATCTTGGAGAGGAGGGCTAATAGCCCTATTTTCTAGGGTTTTTCTATTCACTTGCCTATTTCTCACTCAAGAGAATTGTTCAAGCCTTCATCTCTCTAGTGTCCTTGTGTTTAAGCATATTCCACCTGGAAGTGTACTTTTTCTGTACAAATGTACCTTCCCCTGCCTATTCTATTCACTTTTCCACTCCTAAACTCCTAACCGGGCAATCCTAGCTTGCCTAGGGTTTAGGATTAAAAATCATTGCTTGACTCTTTTTCTTTCCTGCTATGAGATATGTACAATGGTTTGGCTCCCACTCCATATTCCACCAATTTCAGGGGAAAACCCGTGGACAGTGCTTATGGGGGAGCCATGAAATGATTCACTGCTCAAAGCTACAATGGAAACCCTGCTAACCTCTAAATTATGATCTAAGGATTCTAATGACTAACTCCACTCCACTCAAAATGAATACACAATGAAAAATGATTCTAATCTATTTTAATAACATGAACACAATGCTAAAATCTGAGTATTCAACCCCGATGATAACTCTGTTGCAAAACACATAGGGATTTCTGAGAAACACTCTATATCTCTAACCTATGAACTTGAAACAGTAACTATACACTAAGCAACTTGAATACTAAATGAAAACTGCTCTACACTACCTAATAACTATAAACATAGTATTAAATCAACATATGCAGTGCGTTCAAGTTCATTGTTTCTTAAAATTCACGGGCAGATACAGAAAATGTAGAATTCTCTATTCATTCACACCAAAACTTGATTACAAAATACAACTCCTTACTTTCTACGAGCCATCACTCTATTTGGGATGCCCTTTCCAAGTTTCAAGGGAGATTGGTCACTCCATATCCCTGATTTCAAGGGATTCCACTCCATTCTAGCTGCATGCAACTTAACAAGACGTTACCATGCAGTTTTACAACAACTTTGCCACTTCCATTATGCCATGATTATGTCATGATCCTCAAACATAGGACCTCTAACACCTTGATCTCGAGTAATCAACATCTCCCTTAATCGTTCCTTGGCATCTTCTAACAAATTAGATGTGGTTGTGACACACTTAATGCATTGTATTCTAACCTATACTGTCCAAAGCTTAATAAAACAAAATTTAACACTAATGAAAGCCTAATGAAGATTTTAGTCCTAGAGACTAACTCTTCACACACAAATGCAAGACCTTCTAAGGTCCAAACCAAACACACAAGCATAATAACATCCCTGACTTGGCTAGGGTCAGTACAAGCCAAAATTGTTTGCAAACCAAAATGGAGGTCAGCCTAGGTGCTCCTGCACCACAATGCCATGAAAAGGACCCAACCAAAGATTGACACACAGAGAAGAAGAAAGGTTCACAGGCACTGAAATCCATCCAAAAAAGGTAGTCGCAGGAGAGAAAGATAGGTAGCCCACATCGCAGCCTCCAAACACACTTCATTAAAGGCAGAAAGATAATGCCATTCGTTAGTCACCAGAAAGAAATGAGACCAAAAGGAGGGGCTAGGTTTTTGTTAACCAACATTTAGAAGCAGATGACTCCACCAAAATATAGGGGATCTAACATAAAATCCCCAAATGCAATCCCTCCAAAACAAGCTGTAGCCACCAAATCTCCAAAAATGGAGTCCATCATCATCATCCTCCGAGTTAGCTTCACCATCCTTAGAATCACCAGACAAATTCAAACCTCCATGCCCCCTCCCTTTCCTGCTCACACACTCCATCAAGTTAGGGTGATTGTTGAGTGGCCTACATATTTTTTTTTGGAGTGGTCCTTAGATGTTTATTTAGTGAAATAACCTTGTATTTATAGGTAGGTATCCTTAATTTCCCAAAATTAAAATATCACAAGTTGACATTGAATTATAGATTTGAAATAATTAAAATATTACCAAAAACATAATTCAAAATTTAGGTCCTAAGGTTTAGGGAGGACACATTTTCCCATGGGAGAATGGGTCCCAGGTCCATAAACCTAGAACACACATTGCTCAATGTAAAGTTTTATGTTTAGGCATTAATTATTGTCAGGTTTCCCCTTCAAAAAATGTAATTAAATAGGCTTGTAAATGAATTTAAGGGACAATTAAGGCATAATTAAGCTCCCTTAATTAAGAGGGCCCAAATAAGTGTGTAAATGTAAATAGGTACATTTAACAACACTAAATTAAGGAATTATTAAGTCCAATTTAAATGAGGGCCCAAACAAGTAAGAAATGTAAAGGGTTGCATTTTTCTACACTACATTTAGCCCCCACTTTAGTGTGAGGATGACCCCATGTCAAACTCACACTAAAGTAGGAAATCAAGAGAGCTCTAATTGTACAATCATTGGAAGGATAAGACAACAAAGATCAAGGATGGTGATCAAGCCCCCAAAATCTAAGATCTCATGGAAAAACTAACAAAGGAACAAGAAGACACATGCCTATGTTAAACATGTATATGTATGCAACAATGAAAAGATACTTAATTATACAATGTCAAAGATTAAAAGAAAGAGAAAAAGGAAAAATGAAAAAGTGAAAGGATCAATCCTCAACTTTCCAACATGATGTGGAACACACCTCAACTGTTTGTCCAAAAATGTTTACAAGTGGAAATCATTGTCCACTATGCAAACAACAATGCATGCTCACATGGGTTAGTGAAACTCCGTTGTCCACTAGGTGATCTCCCAAGGGTGGAAAATGAGAGAATATTATTAGGCTCCCATACCATACCAAAGTTATACCTCTGATAACTTTAGTAAGGAACCACACAATACAAACTTTGAGCTCCATAAGGCTTAGCAAGCTATGTTATGATAAATAATTATGAAAAAACAAGGCAACTCAGGCAAGAAAAGTGTGTTATTTTTGGTGCCCCTGAGAAAGGGTTTGGAACTTTGAGCTTCATAAGGTTAGCAAGTTGTGAACTATGCTAAACACTTATGAAAAAAAATGAAAATAGGATAAGACATGTTCAAATGGGTCTTTCTTAGTTCATGTAAGGTCTTCTCTTAGGGAACATCGTGCCTAATGTATCCAAGAGAGGATAGGTCTAGGATAGAAGATTCACAACTTAGGGAATGTAATGTGTAGCATGACCACTAAGAGGAAAGTTGTATGCCAAGAAAGGTCACACTCTTGGAGGACATAAAACCTAATGACACCACCAAGAAGAAGACATATCACAAGAAGTAAGAAGACCACACAATGAAACATAAGAAAAGTCCAAGATCTCAAAAATGATAATGCCAATGTATGCCCCCACTTTAAAGAAATTGCTAACACCATGCTGTGAGCAATTACTTTAAAGTAGAAAATGATAAATGCTAACAAGACATGAGAGCTTATTTTGAAAGCCCTATTCATAGTCATATGTTTCTAAATGAAGCTACGCCATGAAAAAGGGAGGGGTTGCCCCCAAAATGAAATTCCAAAATCATACATAAGGGATTGGTGCAAGAGCACCTAGTGTTGTTTTGCCTCTATTAGGAATTTTCATGAAATTTGAATTATCACCATGGAATGTATGTAAAAAGGTAATGTGTGGGTCATTTCAAATGTACTTGAGTCTCTTTTAGGAGGTCAAAGGTGTCAAATTGCAAAAAGTTGTTTTTGTTGCAAGAATGAAAAATTGCAAAATTGCAAGATTGCAAAAGTTGTAAAAAAAGCAAGCTGAAGAGTCATGAAGTTGTAAAGTCTTACTAACTGAAGAGGAATTCATTCTAACTATTTTAGACATCTATTTAAAGCATTTCAAGGGAAAGCAAGAGATTAGAGGGTGTATTCTTGAAGAAATTTGCTAATAAAAGTACCTTGTTCAGAAAATACAGTGTTATCTTTGTTGTTTCCAGTTGTGTACAACCTGTACAGCTCCACAGGGGTTTGATCTTTCCTTTTTTTTGGTAGATTAGTGCGTAATACTTCAAATAAACTTGATTTGAGTGAAGCTTGTGGAATATAAAGTGTGTTGGAGTCTTTTTTTCTTTAGACAGGTCTGTAACCCCAATTCAAGGGTTTGAGAGTCTAATGTGAGGTTTGTTAACCATTCCACCAATGGAGGTTAGTTAGATTAGTGGAATGGGTTAAATTAGTTATATTTTCAATTTGAGTGTGTGTGTAGGTGTAGGGGAAGGCAAGAATACCGATTTTTGTTGTTGCTCTAAGGGAATTTCAGTGATTTCCATGCATTAGGTGATGCCTATAGACTATGGTTTGGTGAAATGACAGTGGTAAAGGCTTGTAGTTTGTTTGGTTACCACATGTAGGCATATTCTAACTTTTTTGAAGCTTTAGAAAATTGGTATGAGGTTTGGCAATCATACTTTCAATAAACCCTTGTCTGCTTAGTTGAAGGTGGCCTAGAATGAGGGTCTTATCTTTTGATGTAATAATGAGAATTTCAATCCTCAAGGGTTATTGATTATATGCTTATATGACCTAATAAAGGACCGTTTATAGTAATTAGAGGTTGTGGAGTTGCTTTGATGATACTTGCTTCACAAATTAGACCTAATTGTAGCTTATTTGCAATAGATAGTCAGTTATTCTGGTTAATCTTTGCAAAACAACAATACCTCATTTTTAAGTATCTTTGAATAGGCCAAAATGGGTTCTTGAAAATGTATGTGTTCAATGGAGATTCAATCAGGTTTAGGGGATATACTTGATTTTGTCTATATTGACTACTACTAGCAATTATAGTTTTTGAGTACAAGCATTTATGGATTTGAAAAAATAGTGTTGTAAAGGAGAGTTTTCTTTTTTTTTTCCACCTAAATCATGATGATGGTGGAGTATAAGGATCTGGTAAGAGTTTAGATCCCAGACTGGATGATTTGTTGTCTTTTTGTCTTATGGAAACAAGTTGCAAAGAAGTGTAATTTGGTGAATGTTGGATGTGTTGATTTATTTAGAGTTTTCCAAGAAGGTTTTTGCTTTGATTCAATCAAAATTATGACCATGAAGGTGTTTTTGGGTCTGATGAAAGTTTAGAAGCAAGATTTTTTGTTTTGGTACCTTGTAGCAATGAGGAATCAAGTGTTAAAGAGGTGGAATTTGTTGAAAGTTTAAGTGAGTTATTGGTAAATGTGTAATTGATCTTCTCAGTTAGTGATTTGGGTCATGAGTACCCCTGAAGGTTGTAGATGCTCTACATCAGGGATCCATGGATATGGGGTCAATGTATGTATTTTCTATAATGATATTATAGAGATTGGAAATGCCATCATTCCCCAAATACTTGTAGAACTAGAAGAATGACACATAAAGAGCAAAAACAAAGAAAAAGTCTTTTGGGTCAACATGGAAGAGACCTAAATTTCTCAACACCTTGTGTCATCCCTAAAAGGAAAAAAAAATATAAAATAAAAGACAAAGTTTTATGACATATAGAAGAATGTAGATACAAATAGAGGAATGAACATGAAGATACATCAAACTAAACAGTGCAGGGGATCACATTACACACATGCAATGAGAAAAAGAACAAAAAGAAAATAAAGACAAGACTAGTAAGGCACATGCAATTCAACCTTTAACAGGTCATCCACATTCCAATCTTGTTTATCGTATGCGAAAGATAGATAACTAGCCAAAGGGACAAGATCAAGTGCCAAACTAGGACAAGCACCAAGTTCAACACATGGTAAATCACTCTTTTTAGGAGGATCATCACAATTGTTATAATTTAAGCTCATGGAAGAGGCAAACGATAAATTTAACTCTTTATGCACTTCCTCATCAATCTTTGCAGTTTCATTATCATCATCCAAGTTTATCACAACATAAGGTCTAATGATAATATTCATAGAAGGTGCTTGTTCTTGTTGTGTTAATTGAGGTTAAATAGGATTTTATTGTTTTGGTGAAGGAGGAGAAGAATAATGAATTTCTTGAGGTAATTTTAGATTTTTATTTTATATGTTGTTCTTTTCTTCTTTTGCTTGTAACAAACTAGCAATAGCACGATGCCTACACCTACACTCTCTAGCATTTCAATTCCTTTTAGTTCAATTTGAAAGTTGTGATTGTTTAAGGGCAAGTTTATCAACCATAGGTTTCTTTTCCTCCCTTAAGAGAGGAACAAAAGGAACCATGGGAGGTTGTTCAACCACTTTCTCTTTAACTTTGTACACTTGTTTGATTTTAGGAGACACAATGAGACTTATTTGGTTATCTCGTGGTTCTTATAGGAAATGGGTGGAGGATTTTCTATGTTTTGGTCTTGGTTACTTGGTAGGGATTTTGATTCAATCATAGTATCATTAATGATAGGAGGCTCAATCACGAGTTGAGGCATATTGCTAAGGGATAATTCTCTTATGTGTTTTTCCTTAAACTTTTGATAGGATTTGCAAAAGAAGTCATCACAAGGCCTAATAGGTTCCATAGGTTCATGCCAAAATAAATCCAATGAGAAATTCCCACGAGAAGAAAAAATATTAAAGACACTATGATGCATAATAAAGATCTGATTTCCAAATGGAAACTTTAAGCATTTATGCACAAGCAATAGGATGCCATTCATGGAGTGAAGCCATGGATAGCCTAACTTCACACAAAATTGGTCCGACAATGAGATGATGAAAAATAAGACATGTAATGTTTTTGGTCCAACTTTCAAAGGAAGAGATCGAATCTATCATAGGGAAAGCAAAAACATTATGTATTTTGACCCATGCTTTTAGTTTTTCATAAGTATCTTGATAAAGCTCATGCACAAATAAGAATTCTTCAGTGATCACATTCTCTAAAAAAATGGGATCAATTAATATCCCATTAGTAGGCTTGTCATTGATTCTTCCAACTATGTAAAGAGGACCATCGGGTGCATGTTTAATTATGTCATTTTGTGAGAAAGCAATGCCAAGCAACATCTTAGTTAGGCCCTTATGAGGTTGAATTTTGATAAGTACAATCATATTGTCTAATTTCTTCATATTTTCAACATTTGTGTCAACATTCATCACATCATTCTTTGTTTCACTAGCTTTGATAAAGGAAATGTTATGATTTGGCATAAGATTGGTAAATATTTGCAAATCTTGATTAGGAGGGGCTATAGACTTATTACCTTGATTGTTGACACCACCAATTTGAATATGATTAGAATCAATCAGGTCTTGCACAAGATGTTTAAGACACTTGCAATATCCCGTATTATGTCCATTTTGTCGATGAAAATGGCAATAGGCATTTTTTCTATAGTTAGAAGGTAGAGGCTTAGTAGGATCAAGAGCTCTAACGGGAGGAAAGGAAATCAGTTTCTAGTTTAAGAGCTGCAACATGATATTAGGGAGGGTGTGGGGTAGAGGTGTCAATTGTCTATTTCTATCGACAAATGTGTATGGATTTTTCATCTTTGTAGTAGTCGTTTGGTTATCAACATGTTGAGTTGGTTGAGGGGAATTAAGTTGTAAAAATACCTTATTTTGTTTCTTAAATGGTTTATATTTATTATGAGATGTGGATTTGGATTTGGGCTAATGCAAGAAGTTGGGTCCATAGAAAGATCAAAAAGTGGAAGTGTTTTTGCTGTTTTTTAGAATTTGTCACACTTAGACTAAAATTTTGAGGCATTTACACAATGAATCTTTAAAAAATTCAATAATATGAAATTTATCATTTTGAATCTAGTTTCCAAATATGTAATTTATTCAAATACTCATATGATGGAAATTAAAATTTGATAGCGATGTATAAAAACCACTTTTTAAAAGTCCCTTTTTTTTACCATACTATGCATGTGTATAGACACCACTTTTTGAACCAAATAAAAGTATTTTGCTAATTCCTTTTGGGGAAAGAGAGCTAACAACATGAAGATTGATGAGGAATTTTTTTTGTAATTTTTTTTGAATAATTTTTTTATTGAACTTGTATTGGCCTAAAATGTTGTTTTTAAAAATTGTGTACGAACAACATAATTGGGCCTACACTAAACATTTTTTGAATCTTTTTTTTCATTGTGTAGAGAATTTTTTGAAGATTGATGCCATATAATTTGTTTTACAAGAAACTTAACAAAAAAAAAAGTTATTAAAAAACAAAAAATCCTGATATTTCAAGTTTATGGACTAGTTTCTTTAGAAATTGATTAAAAATAACAAATATAATCCAATCTTAATAAAAATTATATATTTGGAAACTAGACATCATGTTCTCTAATGGGTTTTAATTTCATAGATTGATTCAAAAAAAAAAGTCCATCAACCATATTGCCAAATTTGGACATTCCTCTTGAATCTGCCTTAGTTTTTTAGTTGTAGGTCAAAGGCTAAGGGTCGGGTTTCCAAACCTTTCTCGAGCCTAAAACCAAGGCTGCATGTGGGTTTGGGATTCAAAATTTTAAAAACGCATACGTGTTACAAAACACATACGTGTTATTTAAACAAAACACGTATGCGTTATTTGCTTGATTATTTAAAAAAATAAATACTTTTTAGAAATGTGTACACGTTTTGCGTTACAAAATGCATATGCATTTTAAAACATGTATGTGTTTCTAAAAGGTATTTATTTTTTAAAATAAATAACATGTACATGTTATAAAATGCGTACACGTTTTTTAGTGCGTACATATTTTTTAAGCTCGGGTACCCGAACCATAACACATAAGCATTTTTTTAATAATGTGTACGCGTTT
This sequence comes from Sequoia sempervirens, assembly GCA_007258455.2. Taxonomy (NCBI): domain Eukaryota; kingdom Viridiplantae; phylum Streptophyta; class Pinopsida; order Cupressales; family Cupressaceae; genus Sequoia; species Sequoia sempervirens. The sequence continues at coordinate 996,527,833 of VDFB02271358.1, forward strand.
CTTGCAAGATTTTTTTTTGGCCGAAACTTCCCCTATTTGTGGACCCAACTTCTTTCTTTTACCCATTTTTCAGGATGGCTAGAGGGATTTTTCACTTCACGACTACTAATCAAATTTTGATAATGATATAGGGAAGTGCACAATTGTGTGAAGGAGGGAAAATTCAACATCTTGGGCTTGGTTTGGAATTTGTTTTGTAAATTGGAAATAAACATTCTTTGAAGGTCATCACTGGGGATCTTAATGTTTATTTGTGAGTAAAGTGTCTGGTATCATGCTATGAAATTAGTGACTTTTTCATCATCCTTTTTATTTGCATGTCATTAAATTAGCCAAGGTCATCTTAGGACCAATATGTATTTGGAAGTGATTGTAGATGGCATCAATAAGTTCATTGAATGAAAATATTGAATTATTTAATAATGAGCAAAACCATTCCAAGGCAGTATCCTTCAAGGATCTAGGGAAGAGTTTAGCCAAGATTTTATCCTCAAAAATGAAGTCACTACATGGGGTTGTGGATGTGGAAACATGTCTAATAGGATCTCTTTTCCCACCATATTTCTCAAATCTAGGGATCTCTATACCTTGTGGCATTTTTGTTCTCAATATATCCAAGGACAAGGGATTTCTTTTGACATATTGTGAAGGTTGGCCATTTTGATTTTGACTTAATGTAGCAATTTGTTGTTGGAGGGCTGAAACATTTTGAAAGAGTGTGTTAAGGACATGATCATTATGAATATTGTGAGATGGAGGTGTATAAGGTGGAGGTGTATATGTATTCAGAGGGCAAGTGACTTGTAATTTTGTGAGAGGAGATAGATTAGAATATATGAGATTTGAATGCACAAAGCTAAAGGGAATCCTAGTGGAAATACGTAAGGAAGTGTTGACATTGCTAGTAGGTTGTATGGTTGTCCTAACGGTTGAATTAGTGTATGTCGTAATAGAGGTTATGGTTGTGGAAGGAGAAATTGGATTTCCACCTTGACTTTGAGTATAACCCAAAGTTTGAGCACAACTATCTATGGTAGGGACATGTTTATTAATGACATGAGCTAAGCCATGAACAATCCCTATTCCTTGTTAATTTTCAATTATTTTCCTCATGTTATCTATCATAGGGACCACATTAGGAGCATTAGAGTCAAAACTCATAAAATATTGCAATTTATCAAGTTCTTCATCCATTCTTCTAATGTTTTCATGAGGGACATTACCAATCATTGTATCAACATCATTCACATTAGGTGTAGGTAGGGAAGTCATAAGAATTGAAGTGTTAAGGGTATGATCCATTGTGGGTTGACTAGTGTCAATATTATGAGTGAAAGAGTTAGAGAAGCCAAGATCCACGATGAGTGATGTATCGTAGGATGACATTTGTCTTGAACTATGTCTCACAATAGTATTGGCATTAGAACACCAAGTTGTGAAGATCATACAAGTTTCACAAACCCAAGGTGCACCCAAAATGGATAAGAGGTGAGATACAAATAAATACCCTAGAATGCAAAGTGCAATGCAATAAGCAATTTTTAGATTTTGAAACAAGACAATTTTCTGGTTATGCTATGTAAAAACATGAAAATGATGTATTTTAGATGTACTTTTGAATTCAAACAATGCAATAAATTTGAAAAATTATTCTTAATATGAACAATTTTAGATAACAAAAACAACAGACTAAATATAGAAACAAAGAATGCATAAACAATGATTTGAATTCTCAAAATTTTAAGGAAAGCCCTAATTAGGGACTCATTTGCCCATGGGTCAATGGGTCTCACTTTAGGGTTTTAAAAATTAATTTACAAGTTTCTGAGATGGTTTTTATGGTTTTTAGATAGTGAGTTACTATTTCAGATTTCTATAAAATGAGGTCTAAATGCAAGTGCAAAATAGTGCTAAATGACAAACAAAAAGACTTAATTTGACATGCAATTTTGATTCAATTTTATAATGTAAATGAATGATGATGCAATGCTATGTAAAAACTATGCAAAATGATTGATATTTTTGAAATTTCTAGATTTTAAAGAATGCAAAAATGCAAACCTAAAACCCCAAATGAGATGCAAATCAATGCAATGCAATGCAAATGAATGCAAAACCTAGATCTAGGGTTGAAAATGGAATCCAAATCAGCAATATATGATGCTCAAAAGACAGGTTCACCAAAATGAAACAATAAAAAATAGGTTGACTAATATGGATTGATGAAAATATGTGTGGTGAGGGACCTATTTTCCTTTATTTCATTAGGAAATGAGATCCACACAATGAATTGATTATCAACCCTTAGGTGAATCAAGTCAAAGTGAAAATATTTTGATTTCCTTATGATTGAAGGACAAGGGTCAAGGTTAAACAATACTTTAGGGAGAAAAACTAAAAATAGAAAATCAACACCAAAATGTAATTTAACACTTGAAACTATTGGATAAGACAACTAAGAGGGGGGGTGAATCAATTGTCATAGATTGTAACCTTAAATTCAATTACCAGAACTAATACATACACTGATTAAGTGATTAACCATCAAATGCAAGTTCTCAAACACAATAACACCATATTTACATGGGAAACCCAATGAGGGAAAAACTACGGTGAGGATTAACTCACACTATAGAGAATATCAAAATCGATTACAAAAAGTCTCACTTCCTGAAATAAGGACTCATTGTTCGGTCTCACTGTCCATAGGGCTACAACTTGGAGGGATCACTTCCATAGAGATATAAAGAAGACAAAGAATAGTTGTTATAGAGAGACAACAATCCCATTACAATGAAGATTCCACCACAATCACTGATCAACTTGCATGAATGATAGAGTTTGTCTTCTGCTCATTGCATCCAGAAATTCAACATTAAGATTCACACTGAAAAATCACACACTTAACTCACACACGTCAAGAATAGTATCAAATTCATGCCTTCTCTTTCACTTATCTTCCTTCTTTTCTTATGTACAATTTTCATCGCTAACACATTATGTATTTATACTATCTCCAACTTTGAAAAGATACAAAGTGTAAGGCCCCACCTTGCTTGTGATTAGTAAAGCCCTAATATGTGTTATGTGATCCTAAATAGATGGTAAGATGTATTATGGATGACAAATAGTGTGATTATTTGATAATATTCTTGCTTATTCTATCGTGAATGTAAGACCCCATTTCGTATCCCCCATTTTATTTCAATCAAACAAGTAGTTAGATGATAATTATGATGAAATGAATGATAAAAGTCCTTTTAGGATTCATGGGCATTAACCTTGATTTAATTATGATAGATGCACATGTGAATTGTTGGATATAACTTGAAAGTGTTGGGTTACTTGGCATATTAAATTTTAGGTAAATGGTTCATCGTTAATGTTATAGGAGTTTAAAATGAATTACTAAGGTGGTAAACAAAATGATGGAGTGACTATTTCATTGATTATATTCTTGTATTGGAGTAAGTGTGTATTTTCTTTGATTATAATGAAAATTGAATCATTAGGTTCATTTGATGTATTAATGAGTAAATAGTTCATGAGTGAAAATTATGTGAATTGGATTAGCTAATAATATGAAGAGATATATGATCTAATCATGCTGACCTTGGTAATTTGTAGGAATCAAATATGCAAATAGGAGGATAGATAAATGTTGGAATCAAATCAAATACATCTTTGGGAAGTTATAAGTGTATCCCTATTTGAATTAGAAGGGTTTGAGGTTTTATTATTGGCTGGGTGATTGAGTAGAACCCAATTGTAGGACATGTGATGTGAGTTTGGTTGGGGTTGGAACCCTTGGTTAAGATCAAAATTCGTATGGATTTTTGTGTGGGTTTTAAAAAGGGATTACTAAATCAATTTCCTTGGTTTGTTAACAAGAATAGACCCCTAGGACCTATACCTATGGTTTGGAACCTTTTTGACACATGTGAACTTGTCCTTGGAGTGTGAAAAGACCCCTCAAAAGTCCACATTCATGAATGTGACAAATTAAAAAAAAAAGTGTTGGGGCTTGGGAAGAGTGACTTGTCGCTCTCAACCTTCTACTCCCCAAAAGTTCTTGGAATTGGCACAAGACTCACACATGTGTGAGCACTTGTGGGAAAGAGTGTAGGTTTGGAGGATCCCTATATATCTCAAGAAGATGGAATATTTGGGTATTGCCCACTTCTCCTCTTGGAGAACTTGAGTGAAGATGGTAGAAAGAATGAGAAAAAGAGAGGAATCCATCTCTTTGGCAAGATATTGATGAAAATGGCTTGGTTTGGAGAGGAAAGATGGATACAATATTTCAGTCCCTCCACCTAAAAGAAAAGATAAGTTCTTTATTTTTCATTTGCCCTTTTTTTTTTCTTGGTAGTAAGGAGTTGAACTATTGTATGGATCATGCTTGAAAATATAAAGTAGAGGACGTAGATGCATGTAAGTTGTGCTATGTTAGTTTTATTCCTTTGTAAAAAAAAAATGAGAAGAGATTCCATTGATCATTGTGGGGCTAAAATAATTCCTTGCTCGGGGGTATGGCTAGAGCCCATGAGGCTCCATGATGCCATTATGGTAGGGTGGAGAGAAAACTTTATTCATTTGTGTGTACATTCATTGTAATCTCAAATATTGTTGTAACATGGAAAGACAATATTTTATTTAGGAGTGAAATATGTGTTAGAGCAAGACTTATTCAATTGTATGCCTTCCATTATAATTAAAAGTTAGTGTAATATGAAAAGCTAGTGATTGTTGTAACATGGAAGAAAATGAAGAAGAGAAAGATTTACTCCTTGTTGTACTATTCATTATGTTTCTAAAGGGTGCATGCAGTATCAAAAGTTTTATAGTTGGTTGCAATAAAGATAACATGTACACCTTGTGAGATGTAGAAAATTACTTTCTTCAAGACCCATTTTGTAACCTCCGTAAAATTTCTTATTCCGTTGATTGGTTATATGTTGTATTATTGCAATGGTATGGATATGCATTCTATTCTAGTTTTTAATGATGGTAGGATGCATAAATGATAAATAAAAGGAAATATACAAGGTTAATGAAACAGTTACTCCATTTGTAGTTTTGGTGTAGTATTCTCTTTTGTGATAAAGTGTTATTTCAGTATAATAATAATAATAATAATAATTAAAAAAAAAAAAAACTCAACCAAGTGGAAGAACTAGTCCTCTTAAAATCATGAAAAGATCTATCTTTTGAAAATATGTTTGTACTCTCTAGGGATATAAAAGATAGGTACTTTATGTTGAGAGAGGTATTTTCCCTAGTTCTTGTACCATGCCAGGGAATTTTCTTTAGTGAAGGCTGCAACCTAACTCTATCAGCATGTATGGGTATGGTGGTCTCTCATTTTCCTAAATGTGCACAAATCATATCATTACAGTAAAATATAGATACATAATAAATAGAATAACCCTATTTTTAGACTTATCATTGCAAATGTGCCCATAAAAATAGTGAGTAGAGTCACCTCCTCTTAGCTTGAAATTAATGCCCCTCATCGGCCTTTGGCATGTGACCCAATCTGCAATTGCAATGGAAAATGAAAATGAAATCGCCTTTTCCTTCCTGACCCAAACGTGTGTAGGTTCCTTCTCCCAAGCTCGTAGTTTCTTTTCGTTGTGGGAAGATTGAATTCTTGGAAAACCACAATGGTGATAATTGTCGACCATTATAATGGCAATGAGTTTAACCTTGTGATCAGTCTTATTCCTGAAATTTGTGAATGCTTTGATTTGTTTCCTCTCACATGGTTGATTTTGTGTATCTTATATTAGTTTAAATCATTGCTCTAACTGATTTGTTATAAATTCTTTATGCATCAGGAAATTATTGCATGTTGGTATGAAGTGTAGCATTGCTTGATTTGGTGAGGGAGGTAACTCATCCTTACTGATGCAGTCACCTAAATCACTAGTGTTGCTTCTATAATGATGTGAGTGATCCTTGATATAGCCTATCACATACTTCCTTCAATTACACTCCTCTTGTGTCAGTATTCTAGTTATCTCAAATAGTCACTATCCTATTTCCTTTATCCATTGGTAAAAGAGCTCAGACTTCCACACGCTTGAGGTGCAGGCTCAGTTCATTGTTTTGGGGCATGTTCCAAGGTCTAAACAATTTCGCAGTAAAAGCTAAGTGTGTCCACTCCTGAAAATCTACGAGTGACTACTCTAGCATGTACATAGGCAGGATACTTTAATTGGAACGATATTAATATTCTTCTCCACTTACTCTTTTCTGATAGACACTGATATCAAAGGTCATTAATGTGATATACGTCCTTACTAGCTATTGTCAAAAGGAGGTTGAGAGACAATGTATTTGAACTAGAGAAAATACGTTTCCTCCAAATGAATCACATTAGCAATAAACAAACCATGCCCTGGATGATTACTCAGGACCATGCTTGTCAGAGTCATATGGCCACTATCCTTCCATAGTAATGATAGCATTGAATTATACCAAGCCCATTTAGGGAGACTGTATCTTTTCCATCTGATGCTTAACACAGTTTGAACTGTCATCAGTAAACCTACTAAGGTGGTTAATATAAATGTTAATGTAGAGGCCTGCAGTAGTATGTTATTATTTTATTAAATTTTCTATTCACGTGACTATGACATTGTCTAAGCATCGATAATATGATGGGTAAATTGGACTATAAGTATTTACTTTAGAGTAATTATATAAAAATCACCATTAATACTACTATGTAATTGAGTCACAACTTCCTTATAACTATCGTGCATCTGAGAGTAATTGTTAACACTAATTAAACTTCCTCTCCTGTCTAATAAAAGCCTCTTCGGTGAAGTGTTATTCAAGCAGTGAGCACAGTCCAACGTACCGTGATATTAATGAAGCCCCTTGGTCATCACGAATTACCATAGTCTGTAACCTCAACATTAATGGAGTTCTCAGATGTAAATAGCTACAACTGTATAATGTTGTCTGCAATTTCAATTTATAAATGATTATTATTTAACCATATTTTGATAACATTATTAGTGATAAAGGCAGATAATATTAATATAACTACTCATATTTCAACTGGTAATAATTCTAACATTTATATTTAATATGAATTAAATTAGTGATACTGGTATTAATGAGAATATCAACATTACAATATTAGTGTTAAGACAACCCAATTATTACCATTAATTTCAGTGTTATGATGAGAGTGATACTTGGGAATAGCATTATTATCTGAAGAAATATTTTTTTTGCTGTGTCAAAGAGCTTTTCAAATAAAATAAAGTAAAGCTATCTATTACTTTATACTCAACGTTAAAAAAAATAGGTTCTAAAAAAAATGTATTTTGTACTTATCTCCATTGATCTAGTTCCAAAAGACTTAGGAAGGAAAAACAATGCATAAGGTGACGTAAGCCCCATAAAGAAAACCCAACTTAAAAAAAAAATACCGTCTCCAAAAGAAAATAAGGTCAAAACATAGCTTTAGTAGAAACAATATGTATTCAATAAGAAAAATTCACTAAAGGGTAAGTTCTCACATCTAAAAGCTATTTATTTGAAAACCATAAAATAGCAATACCTTTTGATTTAAAATTACTTAATGGAGTCTAAACTAATTACGTGTGAGTATTTATATTTATATTTATAGATAATTTAAAATTATAGGTTAGGATTAATTTAATTATATATAATATAATTTTCTTATAAAGATTATTTAATAAAGATAATCCAAAGTTAAAGCTTTAAGATTTATTTTAATTGTTTATATAATTTTCTTATGAGGATTATTTACATTCTTATTAGATAGAATATATTCATTAAGGGAATTGAAATATTGTATTTGGGTAGCAATATTAATATTGTTTTATCCGAATTTTATATTTAAAACAATAAAAAAAGAGGTAAGTTAAAACAAAATTTAAACCAAATATAATATTATTATCATTATTCTCCAATTTACTTGCTACTTAGAGAAGACCTTTGTTAAATACAACAATTGAATGTTGATAATGATTCAATTGTTGTTTCAAAGTAGTGACAATAATATTGTTAATGATAAATGGAAATTTTATAATGATATTATCCTCTGGATTAAATAGAGTAAGAGAAAAATAGAAGAAAAATAATAACCTTAGGATGAATGTCATTCATCTAAATGGTTATAATGCTAGTAAATATGAGATTGAATAATGAGACCAATATTTTGGTTAACCATAATAGTGATATGGATGTTAATATTATTGATAATACCTCAAGGTCTATAATAATACTTCTAGGTGATGTCAGATCGATACCTTTCTTTTGATTATCATAATAAGAGAGGAGTGGGAACATAGAAATAAATAGTAATACAAATTTCAAGATCAATAATAGCATCATCAACATATTAATGTTGCATTATAGTGAGTAAAACTATTGTTGTCATTTAAATTAATGTTAAAAAAAAAATTACTACAGTTTCAAGTGAATTTTTTTTTTGGGCATGACACAAAGTCGGCCATCCAACTTCAACTTTCAAATTAGATTAGTGCCAAATATCCTAGGGTGGAATTAGAATGAGGGTGATCCAAACACACGCTTAACTAGGATCCATAATAGATCCAACATGATTCATCAACTTTGAAAGTAGTGCTTGACACACGGTTGGTCATACTAGTGTAAAACACATAGATCAATTAAGCTCGATGCATCCAAATGCCAAAACCAACTTCAATAGAACCCTGGAAACACAAATCTTGAACCATATGCCATAAGATTTCATCAAAGAGAAATCCAGACTAGCAACAATTCTGCTAGACCTCAACCAACACACAATAAAACATAGTTCACAAGCACTGAAACCATCAACCTTCTTTTAATACAATTTTCTCAATATCCTCGACATATACAATCATCAACAACTAGTAGATAGCTAGTTGACTAGTTGAAATCAATGAGAAAACTTCATTCCTTTTCCATTCTTGCAACAATCTCCTCATTTTTCATTGATGGCAACACTTGATGTGAAAAACCATCAAAGACACCATACCTGTTTTGAAAATACTTCTCAAGATTTTTTCTTTTTGGTTCTCCCCTTTTAGAAGATCATCTTCCTCATTACCTACTTTCTCTTATTAAATTTTCACATGTTATCTCTCCCCATTTGACATCAATGGAAAAGGAAAAAGATATGTCCATTGAAACTTCCTTTGACATGAAAACAAAATACTCGCAATGAAAAAACTTAGAAAATATGCTTGCTCCCCCTAAGGGCAGCCACCAACAAACATCAATCCAAAAGATAGAATCATGAATTCACCAAACTGATGCATCTCCAAATGCATCTTAGCTTGTAAAAGGAGGGGCAATAACCCCTAGCTTATCCCAGAGATACTCAAAAGTATCTTTAGGAAAATCCTTTGTAAATATATACGCAATGTGATCTTTTGTCGAAACATACTCAAGATTGACTTCATTCTCCATAACCTTCTCTCTTAAGAAATGATACCTGATAGATATATGATTTGTTCTTGAGTGCATCACATGATTATTTGAAATGTTAACTGCACTTGTGTTATCACATAATATATGAATAGGATCATCATGTAGCACTGTGATATCTTTCAATGTATGTTTTATCCATAACACTTGTGTGCAACACGATGCAACAATAATATACTCAGCTTCAACAATAGACAAAGAGACTGAATCTTGCTTCTTACTCATCCATGCCACCAATCTACATCCAAGAAAGAATGCACCATCACTTGTAATTTTTTTGTCATCGATACTTCCAACCCAATCTACATTTGTATAAGCACTAAGTGTAAAATCAATATCTTTAGGATACCATAATCCATAATTTGGAGTTCCTTTCAAATATTTGAATATTCATTTAACTGCAATAACATGTGTTTCCGTAAGATCTTCTTGAAATCTAGCCACAAGATAAACTAAATGCATAATATCTAGTCTAGTAGCAGTCAAATACAGTAGTCCACCAATCATAGATCTATACTTGCTTTGATTAGTCTTCGGTGAATCATCATCTTTTCCCAACTTGCATCCAGACACCATAGGAGTACTTACCAGTTTGGAACCATCCATAGCAAATTTTCTTAACATTTCTCTCACATACTTAGATTGTGAAATGAAAATTCCTTTCTCTGTTTGATTAATCTATAGCCCAAGAAAGAAATTCATCTCGCCAAACATAGACATTTTAAATTCTTTTTTCATTTCTTTTGCAAACATCTTGCACATCTTTTCATTTCCTCCAAAGATAATGCCATCAACATACACCACTACAATCAAGATTTTGTCATTCTCAAATTTTAAATTCAAATTACTATTTGTCGTACCTTTGTTAAATCCTTTCTAATTCAAATACCTATCTAACCTTGCATACTAGGCTCTAGGATCTTGCTTCAGTCCATATAAAGCTTTCTTCAATCTACACACCATATCTGGTTGATTTGTTAACTAAAATCCTTCTGGTTGTTCCATGTAAACTTCTTCATCTAGCTCACCATTCAAAAAATCTATCTTGGCATCCATCTGATAGACTTTGAAATCTTTATAAGCAACTTGTAATGACCCAACTAATTCTAACCCAAAACACCACTATTTTTTTTGTGTTCAAGTATTTTTTTTGGTGGCAATATTATGGGTATTTGTAGGGTATGTGGCTGACGACTTTTTTTTACCCAAAATTGATGAAACAAAAAGGGTTTTTAGAGGAGATTCTCAGCTTTCCACCAATATAAATTATTCTTTAATTTGAATTTAATCAATAATTGTTATTTATTTTCTACTAGAATTACAACTAAAGTCCTGATCGATAGGCTGATTCAAAAACATCTATAACTCTCAAATGGTATCACATTTTTTAAATCCAAAACATGGGTCACATTCTATGCTTCACATACTATAGGATTAAAAAAAGAAAAATTTAATTTCATGAATTTTTGACCAAGTTAAGGTGGTCAGACATACGAGTTTTTATATTTTTTAAAAGTTGTAATAAAAAATTCATAATTAATTATTTACTCAGAAAAAAATTACAAAAAAATATGCATCACATCCGAACATGAGTCCTCTACTTATATATAACATCTTATAAAAAAATATTATCATTTTATTATGGTTAGGGTGGTCAGATAGACACCTACTTCTTATTTTTTCCCTGAAATTTAAGTACTACTACATTGAAATTTCAAATTTTCACCAAATAGATTTTATTTGTTTTAAATAAACCTAGTAGTTTAGAAACTAAATTTAATTTTCTATAGATTCTATTCTTACATATTTTTGAAATAATATAGATAACTTATTCAAATTTTTATATCAAGTTGCCTAACACTGATTTTTTTGAATTTTTTGCCACTTAAGGGCCTGTTTTTTCCATGATGATCCTGCACATACCCTGACCACACTTTCTACTAAAAGTGTACCAAGGTCACCATCCTTAGGGGTATGTAAATTATAATTCTAAGCTTGAAACCTACCTCAAAATTTGGCCTAAGGGCCTCGGGGAATCAAGCAATCCATGCAGGATTCTTCTAAGTATAGTTGTATATATTTTAGTTGATTATCTCTCATAACTGTTTATGTGATCTTTCTAACCCTAAATCATGTTCCTGAATGCCTGAGTACTAGGAGCATCCTTTGTTTCCCATACTGCCTACATTCCCTGCTTCCAAACGTGATCAAGGCGTAAAATATGTAGTTTTGTTTTCTAGACTATGTTTATGTGAACTATTATAAAGTGGGTAAACAACCCTTTCTAGGGTTTGTATTTCCCCTAGACAGTTCCTCTATGGTTGCTACCCACGAAGGGAAGCAAAAATAACAAATGGTTGATTTGACCATTGTTTGCTTACCTAACAACATTCATCTAACCTAATTCCTATTAATATTCATCACCCTTGACTTGTTTTAAATGATTTCATATTAAATCTTCCACATAATCATATCTTCAAGTTAGCATTACATTTGCACCATAGAAAAATTCCTAAGTTTAGTTTTCTAGGTTGTCAAGTTAGCAGATTTAATTCATTTTCTTTTTATCTTTTTAGATTATCGATCCAAAGGGGATTTCCCTCCCTTCGGATTAAGTTAACCAATGTTCCTTATTTCTCCCCAGATATGTATAGGGACGATGCCATAAATGTTGTTATTGCAGTTGTGTTAGGCTATAGATACAGTAGCTGAAGTGTGAGGAAATTACCCGTAAACATGAGCCAGAGGCACCGTTAATACTGAACACTGCTAGTTTTATTTTCCTTCTCTTGATTAGTTTTCAAAGCTGTCTCTAACATACTCAAATCTTAATAAGGAAAATAAAACTCTTATTGCATGGTACACCATTCATTAGGAAATTGAAACCCATGATGACTAAATAAATCAACGAGCATTGGTCAAGAATTTATAATAAGTTTAAGTTTCATAGAAATTAAAAGAATTATTTGACCATTCCCATGCAACATAATTAAGCACTTAAATCAAATGCATTATTTTTTGGAAAATTTCATAACATATATTGTTCCCTACTTCCCTTATCAAGTTTATATAAGAAATCAATTTAAACTATATTTAAAATCTTCAAGAATTATTGAAAGGCTTAAGGTCCTATATTTTCAAACCCTTGTCCCTATTGTCTAGATAGTTTATGTAGCATTAGGAAAAGAAAATTGTAATGACTATATTATGAAATGTCTATTTAATACTAACTAGGGCTATTATGTTGTGTATTTTTTATAGAAGATTAATTCTTGGTAAGGAGAGTTTTTATTTCATCTATATTTGAAATTGAAGAGCCTAGACCAAATATGTGTTAATAGAAGATTTTCTAGAATTGAAATAAAGAACTTGTATACTTCAATATAGTAAACCAAGGAATGTTGTTAATAAATGTTTAGTAAACTTTTATTTTTTTATTTATATAACTCATTGTATTTTATAAGTTATAGTCAAGATAAGTTTATTGATATTCTTGAATGGTTTTGGGCTAATAACATCTTTAAATCAAATTTCCAAATCTATTTACGCTAGATAACAATTTTATAAGGATTCTTAAATGGATTAGATCGTAATGGATACATATATGTTTATATACACCCAATCAACATACAATTATCATGAAATGATTTTTCATTAAAGTAAATGAAGGAATAGTTTTAAATAATATATAGTTAATCATTTTCTATAGAATCATAAGCAATTAAGTTCCTATATGAAACTGTAGACATTGAAAAATGTCCGAAGTGCACGAACATCATTTTTCTTGGTCGTTATCCTTCGATAATTGAATAATTTTAATTATTCAATTAAGTTTGACTGCATTCCTCTATTAATTAAATAATTTTTAATTATTTAATTAATTTGCCTTCTCATCTTTATTCTATGTTGATCAATTAAAATTATTTAATTGTGTCCCTAATATATCCCTTTCTTCAATAATCAAATAAATCATTTTTTATTTAATTATTTATCTTTCATCTATAGTTAGATAATAATAATAATCATTATTTGACCTTTTATTCTTCTATAATTAAATAATTGTCAAAATTATTTACTTGTGTTTCATTCCTCTCTTTTGGATAAATAATTCAAATTAATTATCCATGTCTAATTTCCACCTCCCCATTTAATTAAATTGATTAATTTAATTAAATGCTCCTTTTGTCATTTTATCTAAATAAATAATTTGGATAAATTATTTATTTGCCACTTGTCATTTTCCTCCATTTTGAATAAATAATTAAAAATAAATTATTTGTGCACCTCCACTTGGTCAAAGATACCCTGTCATTATTTCATGTCATAGTCTGCATGTCCCTGTCATAGCCTGCATGTCCCTGCATGTCTGCCTGTCATGATTCCTCCAAGAATAGCATATTCTTGGTGCATCAATTATGGACCATTGATCTTGGAATATTTCTAGAAGATTAATCTCAGCTGTCCATTCAAAGGGTTGTCTATAAAAACAACCTTCTTTCTCCATTTTCAGCTTAATAGCTATTCTTCTCCAACTTTCTACTTACAATTTGCAGGTATTTGCACAAGTTAGACTACAAATCTGAGGGAAAAGTTGCATAACAAGAAGGAGAGAAAGAGAAGTGATTCAAGTTCAATGGGGAGTGCTTTATTTTATTGTTTTCATTTTGCTCCTTTCATATGATTGTTTTCTCTTGTTTGGATGAGGTTAATAGTTTAGAAGTGTTGGCTGTCACTTTGTCTATTCTATTTGATTTCTAACCCCATCTCACATTGGTGAACCCAATAATTTTGTAGAGAAATTTGTGTGTTTTCTTGTTTATTTTCGTTGTTTTGTAGGTTACAACAAATAATTCATATGAAATCCCATCATCTTCTTTTGAGCACAAAAAAATTGGTGAATAAAATATTTTAAAACCATTATTTGGGTTTTGTAGGTCTCGTTCTCAGCTTTTTGGAACTTCAAATGGTTTAAAATTTCGTTAATATTTGAGAAAGTTATGACCATTTTAGTGATCATAGTTTTTTAAGATTTAGCTATTAAAACTCAAATTTTATTTTGTTTATACCACTTTTGTCTTGTAGGATTTGGAAAACATTTTTTGGGTTTTGAAGATCTATGTTTTAGCTTTCCATAGATATCTATGGTTTAATTTTTTTTTTAATTATGAGAAAGCTATCACTATTTTAGTTTGTTGTTTTCATTTAAGTTTTTTTTAGTATTCTTCTATTTGTAGCATGTGGCTTTGAAGTGGAGCACCCAAAAACTACTTCTTTTGGAGCAATAAAAAAATTGAGCTCTTAGTTTTTCGTTTTCTTTAATTTCTTTTTCTTAGTTTAGTTTAGTCTCTTCATTTTCTAGTTTAGTTATTTACTGACTTTTAGTTTGGTTTTTAATCTCTTGTTCTAACTCAGTTTTTTGCAGCTTTCTCGTTGGTCCAAGACATTTATGAAATTACTAACATATGGGTTTGCAACGCTCATGAGTCAAAGACATATCTAAACTACTGACATATGATTTTGCAGCTACGTTTGTCAAAGACTAATCTTTCAAACCATCTATTTGTGATTTTTAGTTTAGGAACATTTCCATTGGTGCACTAAAATGAACCTTTGTTTGCAAGTGTTTGACTGTGCTTGATGTGGTAGGTGATTATGCTCTCACCCTATGAAAACTTGGTGATCAAAAAATTAGACCCGCTTTATTTTTGTAACCTTTAAGACTTAGTAATCGAAGTATCCTCTCCCCTTGTGCTTTCGGGCAATCTTGGGTGTAAAAGAAATGGTTACTGACTCTAGAACTTGGGCCTGTTCTGGTGGGAAACAATACTCACCCCAGAACAACTCAGACCGGTAGCACCTTGAACCCGAGGGACTTCCAGCTAGTATATAAAAGTGGATTCTTGGGGAAAGCCCAAGAATCACGCGTATGGTTCCAATGAGATGGATCCGAAAGGGGATTCTCACTGCATGGATCATGCCCTACAAACAGAATGCCCTTAAAAAACACCTATTGTTTTAGAAGCTAACCATTTTTCAACCGTTGCTTGGTATAGTGCAAGGTACAATATCATGTCTGAAGACACTCACTACTGATCCCCTTGAGTAGAGATAGCAATTCTTGGGAAGTGACTGCCCAAGAATCTAAAGTTGGTGTGCCCAAATGATGTTAATGAGCCATGGAGGGGAGCTAGTACCACCAAACTTCTAAGCCATCTACTCTCGAGAAGGAAAGGTGTTTAGCATCAATCCGGGGTATATTGGTGGGCTATATCAAGTATACAAACCTTTGGCCTATTGGCCTATTATGACTGTGCTTGTCTCATGTGCATTTGCATACACCAAAACATTGTGCTTGTCAAGTGTTTTCTAGATTTTCAAACAATATACACAACATTCACAAATCTAGACACTAACAATCAACCTCAGACAACTCAAAAATTTCAATAAAACATCAAAACAACAGTCTCAGCCTGCTATCAAACATTTTTTTCTAAGAGGTCTCTGTTAGAAACCAACTTTGACATTGCTCAAAATATTTATTATTCAACCATTAGTTTGTATTCTTGACCATAGGTTTAATCTTCCAAATTTCAGTTGCATGCATTAGGCTTCATAATCATAAATTCTGGCATTAGCTTGACCCTAGGTTTTCATCTTTGCATACTTTTTATTAGGTTAACCTCATCACAATTTGCAAAATCATTGCTTTCAAAACTAGGTTATCTTGGACTTAATCATCATTCCTTTTTTCAGTCATTGTCCCTTTTGTGAGAATTTCTAATTCAAAAGTCTAGTTAGGAAACCTCACTAGTCATCTTGAACTTGTCACTTTTTCATTTTCAACAAGTCCTTTGGCAACCAAAATCGAAAAAAAGACTAAGCTTAGAGTGTTTAGGTATCATTTTCTCCAAATTGCATTCTAGTTTATACTTTGCATACTTTATTCCCAAAAAAATACAAAAAAATTATTCATACTAGTTGTTATTTTGAACCTATACTTTGCATTAGTTGCCTCTTTAGTCGACATAATCATCTTAGTCCTTATTTTGCACCTTGCCATCATTGTCATCCTAGTCATAATCATCACTTTTGCTTTTTGGCATTTCACATTTCCTTAGGTACACATTGTCATTTTGTTACATTGTCATCCTTTATCACACAAGAAGACAAAAACATAGACTAGTGTCATACTTGCATTGTCATCATCTTCATTTGAGAAATCTCTTTGATGGTGGAAACAAGACTTCAAAGAAAGAAAAGACAAATGGCAGACTTTGGACAAGACTTTGACAACAACACCAACAACATCACCAATTCCAATGACTGGATCTTTGACGACCTATTTGGAAATTTGAACGCACAATCTTCCATGAACATGTCAACTTCCTTTCAAAATCCACTTTTTGAACAATTCATACAAAGAGATCAAAATGGACAAGTCTATGTTGAAAACTTAGAGGCAGCATCCCAAAATCCTGAAGTCAATTCGTTTGTAGAAGAATTGGTCTTGAACGATCCCAACAGATACCTTGCTATGCTTTTAGACCAAGGCACAAGATTACCAAAAGGCTTCAACATTAATACCATATGACTTGTCTCTCCTAATAATACGACACAAAACATAATATTCCAACATGACAAGAACAATATCTTGACCAATAACATTGTCATTACTATGCAAGTTGCCACTACCACTATTAATGCGGCATCTAGTGGCACCATAAATCAAAACACCTCCTCTTCAACCAACACAACATCTACTATGACCATGCCTACAACATCCATGTCATCTTCACAAACAATAGGAGCTACCTTTTCACAAACCATGCCTACAACATCCACATCATCTTCACAAACAATAGGAGCCACCTTTGTGTCTACATCAGTAGGCACCACTTCCTCAAATCCTATGTTTGGCTCTTCATGTATGACAATGGGGGCATCTTCATCACATCCTTACGGTGGAACCTCATTTAATCCCTTTGGACGAAACTCACGACGCGTTTTCTTTCAAGGCCCTCAACACAACATTAACACATCATCACAAATGAACATCCCACATGGACAAGGGCACAATATGCATATACCACATGGACACTTCCAAGGAACAAACACCAACATGCTACATGGACAATTCTTTCAACAAGGACAAGGAACTCAATTAAATGATGCAACAAATGTGTAACTTTGGCAATCAAATGAGTCAGGGATTTTAGATACCTCAAATACAAACAAATATAGATGGTTCAAATATTCCCACATACTCATCTCAGATTCATACTCAACAACAAATTCCCACTCACAACTGGCAATATCAACAAACACCTAATCAAAACATACCTTACTTTCAGGAAACCAATAATCCCATTGTACATGCCTTGCTAGCAAGAGTGGATGACTTTAAAAAACTGATAGAAAATATGAAAAATTATGACAAGAAGATGCAAATTCCATGTTAGTGTAATTAGTATTTAATTACACTTGCATAACTTTACTTAGGTAATATTTAATTCCTAGGTTTATTATTCTCATCCTTATCTTATTGAGCTATCTTGTTGCTCAAGATAAGATTAGGGTTATGCATCTTTGCTTTTATAAAGAAAATCATATCTTGTAATTATGAATTCCTGAATAATATTATGTTGCACATCCTTTTGCAATATCTCTACTTTTTTGTTTTTCTCTTCCGTGGAAGGTGATTTTCTAGTTTGTATTTTAGATCTTGGTTTCTAACATGGTATTAGAGCCTCGATTTGCAACCCCTTCTCTACTTTTTTGGAGGAATACATTGCAGAGCTCGTTCAAAGTCCCTCAAAGGTTTCATTCCTTGAGTACATTTATGTAGCATCTTGGATCATATCAGTGTTTTCCATTGGATTTAGAGCACTAGGGGCCGGGCGGGGGCTGGGCGCATAGTGCCCGATCCCCCATATGATCGACACTATGCAGCTGGGGGCCCCTGGGGCTGGAATGTGGTCGAGCGCCGGTGGAGGAGGTGAGCGGAGGTCCCATGGAGGATGACGAGCTCCACCCCCAGCACCAGCCCTCTAGCCCCTAGTCACGCACAGGACCAGGGGGTGACTTTTTTTTAGCCCCTTGGGTGCCTTGCAACCCTTATTGGGCCTTTTGGAGCAGTTTTTACAAAATCGGGTGTAACTTTTGCGTACAGTGTCATTTTTTACAAATGAGATACTGTTGGAAAGCTGATTCCAATGCCGATCTAGTGGTGAAGGTGGTTTGTTCTTATTTTTCTCCAAATTTATTTTGTAGGTCTTTGAACTCATATTTTGTTGTTTTCACTCTGGGAGACATATCTTTTGATTCGGTTATCCATTTTTCGTGATTCAAGCGACATCAGAAAGATGGTTTCAACCTCTATGTAGATCTAAGGTCCTTTTCAGAGGATGTGTACCTTATTTTTTTCATGCATTCATTTTTTTTTCATGCACTAGGTTTGCATTTTTTGCTTATGTTTTTGTAGTTTTTGCATTCTCTCCTTTTGTAATCATTGGGTATTGTAATAACAAACTGATATAAAGTTTCATTAAGGGGGTGTTCTTACATAACACTTTAATATTGGTGAC
The DNA here is from genome assembly GCA_007258455.2 of Sequoia sempervirens. NCBI lineage: Eukaryota > Viridiplantae > Streptophyta > Pinopsida > Cupressales > Cupressaceae > Sequoia > Sequoia sempervirens. The sequence continues at coordinate 996,546,897 of VDFB02271358.1, forward strand.
AAATCGCATGAGTTTTTCCGGTTTCCTATTGTTTCTTTTAGCTTATTTCTTGCTTAGTTGGACACATCTTTGGTTTGCATTAGTTCACACTTCACATTGGGAGTTATGGTTCTTGATCCACATTGGTTCAGATCTTTCTCAGTTTGAAGGCCATGTTTTTATGGTTAATGTTCCAGAATCTTGATGGTACTCATCTTATGAGGCAGTTTTAGTTTTAATTTGGCATTGGCTTTGAGAGACACAGCTTCCAGATTTTGTCATCATTATGGGTGGCTTCATTTTTTCATCTACTGTTGCTTACAGATTCCAGGTTTGATCCAGTATGTGAGTTTCCAGTGTTCCTTGGCATTGAGTCTACTGTCACATTATTATGATTCCATTTTTGGTTTCAATTGTAGACAGAAGTATCTTTCCTTGCTTGTCAGTTTGTGATTCCAGTGTTACTCCACAGTGTTCTTCTTGTGCTTCTTTGCAGTAGTCATCTCATTGTAGGGGGGTTTTGTCCCACTGGATTTTCCTTCTCTACCTCATTATTGCATTTGTACTTGGGTACCTGATCAGGCCTTATTGTCGGGACCCATTCATTCATGCTTTCTTGCATTCATCTCAGTTTTAGGTGCATGCTTTTTTAGTCTCCCTAAGTTGCACTTATGGGGGGTGTTAGTGTAATTAATATTTAATTACACTTGCATAACTTTACTTAGGTAATATTTAATTCCTAGGTTTATTATTCTCATCCTTATCATATTGAGCTATCTTGTTGCTCAAGATAAGATTAGGGTTATGCATCTTTTCTTTTATAAAGAAAATTATATCTTGTAATTATGAATTCTTGAATAATATTATGTTGCACATCCTTTTGGAATATCTCTACTTTTTTGTTTTTCTCTTCTATGGAAGGTGATTTTCTGGTTTGCATTTCAGATCTTGGTTTCTAACATGCCATAAGACTTATGTCCATATCCTTTTGATACAATGTTGTACATGCCACCATTTCCACATGGTTATGTGGCTCCAAACTTCAACAAGTAAAAGAGTAAAAATAATCCACTTGACCACATCTGAGAGTTCGTAACAAGTTGTGTGGATATTTCTCATGAGAACACATATCTAATGCAACTTTTTCCTAAAATCCTTGCAAGACCAGCCCTAGAATGGTTCTATACACTACAACCTAGAATAAAATCATGGAAAGAACTTGCTAAAAAATTCATGAAAAATTACACATACAATGTTGACATAGACACCTCCATTACCAATCTCTACCAGCTCACACAAGAAGATTCAAGTGAAACCCTTTTACCATTATTTCAAAAATGGAGGGGCCTAGTGAGCCGCTATCATATAGACATACCTAAAAAGGAAAAAACTTGACATGTTCATACAAACGTTATTAGGCCCACTGAAAAATGGCTTGCATGTTCATTATTGCACAAATTTTTCAAACCTAGTTGAACGAGGTGTCCAAGTTGAACAAGCTCTCATAGCCAAAGGAAGACTAAAATACGGTCCTAAAAACACAAACACAAACCCTCCTTCTACTGAAAAAACCAAATTTTGGGTTAAGAACAAACATGTTACCAACGATGGTGTAGTCGATGCTAAGGCTGTCAACGTTATGGGTCTGATGATTACCCTAAAAGGGACACAATCACAAAACACACAGATGATGACACAAACCTATGCTACTAATGTTGTCAAGAAAAATTAGAATAACCAAGGCAATCAAAACAATCAAATTCAAAGACAATTCCCTAGAGGTCGCACATACACCCCTTTGGGTGAAACTATTGAAGAAGTCCTCAAGAAATACCTTCAGAATGGTGTCATCACACTTCAGGACCCCAAACCATACAACCCTGGGTAGTTTAAACCATCTTGGTGGGATGATAATGCATTTTGTGACTATCACCAAATAAAAGGACACAAAATTTCTTCCTGTAAACATTTGAAAAATTTGGTACAGGACCTTATTGAAAAGCGCATCATTGAAGTTGGTGGATCACAATTTGCTTCTAATGCGGATCATACAATACACAAAAACCCACTGTAGGATCATGGTTTTGGAAACCCTTCTACATCAAATACAAGTAATCGAGCCAACCATGCTCATATTGGATATGACTATTCTAGGGGACCTATCGTACATCACATTAGAACAACTGATGAACATGTATGCATAGTCACTGTTAGAAAGGCCCTTGAATGCAATGTCACCACTAGCAGCAAAAAGGTCACCATAGCTGGCCCTCCTCCCCCTAGACAACCAAAGGTAACAATAGTAGGCTCATCCACTTCACAGTCGCAACCGCGTACCACAAAGCAAGCAGTCCCAGCCTAAAGGAAACTTTAATCTTATTGGCCAGCTTGGAAAAACACCAACACAAATCTCTATCCTTGAGTTGTTACACATCTCGCCTACCCATAAGGCCATTCTAGATAAAACATTGCAAGAATCCTCTATTTCCCAAGATATTGATGTCAACCAATTCGAAGCCATGGTAGGATATCTCATGACTCCCCACCATATTACATTTTTTGACCAAGACTATTCATCATCCAAATCCAACCATAATGATTCCCTTCATATTGAAGTCCTTGTTTCAAAACATAAGGTCAAACGAGTCTTAGTAGATGGCAGAGCAGGACTGAATATATGTTCTTTAAAATTGGTCAAGGCAATAGGCTTTTATAATGCTTGCATAGATGCCACAAGAAGCATTGTTATCAAGGCATATGATGATGACGAACGTTCCTCTCGGGGCGTAAATACACTCCCAATTCGAACCGAGCTGGTGATTGTCAACACCACTTATCAAGTTCTAGATTTAGACCTACCATACAACATTTTACTCGGTCAACCTTGGATCCATGCTCTGAAAGCCATCCCTTCCACGTATCACCAATGCTTGAATTTTCCTTTTGAAGGCACTGAGATTACTATATATAGAGACCCTGATCTATTCCAATATTGTACCAACTTACGAGGTGTCTCAGAATGCCAAGTCCCTATCAATAGGGAAGCTCCGACATCTTTTTCTTCTAAATTCATTGATCCCTCAGTACTTGTGAAGCTTTCTACCTCTTCATCTACCACATCCATTTCTACTTCTTCGACCACCATGACCATCTCCCTAACACCTTCCACTTCATTTATCACCCCAAACGTTGACCCGAGCTTCCAAATTCAAGACCAAGGATGTGGAGAGTACAAGCTAAATACGACCTATTGCATAACCAAGATGCCCAAGTCTCCCCAAGTCTATGGAAAACCTTATTTTAGAATACAAGGAAAAGAAACTTTCAGGGTTCCTCCAAATACAGTTTTCATAAAGTGGGGTGAAATAAGTCAAGAGGACATAGATGGTATACTATCCCGGATTTATAAAGAATAGCAAGATTTGAATCCCTTTCCAGTAGCAATATATGGAAAAGGATACAACATGATAAAAGAAAAAGGCTATGATGGAAAAAGTGGTCTTGGTAAGGATAAGAATGGAAGGCGTGAGCCATTATCAATTTAAGAAAGACCAAAAAATCTTGGGTTAGGGTTAGGTTCATGAGAATCTGGTGATCCAAGTACCATTGTGCTTCCATGTGAGTTAGTGTATGCTTTAGACTATGTTGAGACAACTGAGGGCACCTCCTTTGAAATCGACTCTCATGAATGGGAATTTGGATCTCAACAATCCTTAAGTGACTATTTCCTTGACCAATTATTCCTTGAACTTGGTGAGCCTACGTTTGAAGAATGATTCTGGAAAATGTTTAAGATCGATACAACACCAAATGATGTCAATTCTAGATCATATTCTATTTCCAAATGTTGTAGCCTTGACATACCTACCCATTCATCCCAAATTGATGACCATCATGTAGAATCACCTGAACCATCACTTGCCACTACTGACCCTGTCATTGATGCTACGCCCTTTGTCCCTTACTTTTCTGGTGAGTATGAAACAAGCAAAGGAGAATACTAGATAGAATCTGACATAGAACCAGATGATGAGAACTTAATTTTCAATGTCTCAGTGTCCTTTTACATGCTATCCACATCATCTCCTCAATTTGCAAATGTTGATGATGGAATATCCTTAGTTTACCCTGACTTAATTGATTGGAACTAGCAACGCCCACTAGTAATGGACACTTCTCAAAATGATGAGGCTCTAGCAAAATTTCTAGGGCTATGTGAGGGAATTCCAAATGGGGATCACAAAGCTGGATTTTCCATTGACTTGGATTGTGTTGTTTATTTTGGGGAGACTGCGCCATCCTCTAGTCACAAAATTAAAAAGAAAAATAAAGCAAAAAATGACATGTCTCTAGGTGAAAACTAGAAGGTACCTTCTAATGACAAAATAGTAAAAATAAAGGATGTATCCAAGGCTGAAAACCTCCCTGAGGCACCCAAGGGTGGAGGATTATACTTTCTCCCCATAGATAGAGAAAAATCAGCAATTCTCATAGAAGACACCATACCAGTTAATATAGCTACTGTGGAGGACCCAAAAATGGTTCTCTTTGTGGCATCATTGATAGAAGCTGAACAACCAGAATTTCAAAAGTTCTTCTCATAATGTAAGATAAACTTCACATGGTCTTATGCTGACATGCCAGGGTTAGATCTTGAGTTAGTATTACATCACTTACCATTATTGCTAGATGCCAAGCCAATAAAACAAAAGCTAAGAAAAATGCACCCGCAAGTTGCATTGTTGGTTAAAGCTGAGCTCAAAAAGTTATTGGATGTAGGTTTTATTAGGTCAATTGACTATGTTGAATGGATATCCAACCTCATCCCTATCACCAATCCTACTAGATAGATTTGCATATGCACAGAATTCTGAGATCTCAATAAAGCATGCCCTAAAGATGATTTCCCTCTGCCGAACATCGACATCATTGTGGACCTTACAGCTAGATATGAGATGTTGTCCCTTATGGATGGTTTTTCTGGTCATAATCAAATTCTTATTTCCCCTGAAGATCAACAAAAAACTTCTTTCATATGCCCTTGGGGTACATACTATTGGACTGTAATGTCATTTGATCTTAAAAATGTAGGTGCTACATATCAAAGGGAAATGACAACAATATTCCATGACATGATGCACACATTAATGGAGGACTATGTGGATGACCTTCTAGAAAATTCATTGACAAGAAAAGACCACCTTTTAGTATTAGACAAATTTTTCAGGAGGTTGGACGAGTATAAGGTCCAGTTAAACCCAAAAAAGTGTATTTTTGGTGTAACATCAAGCAAGTTGTTGGGGTACATAGTCTCCCATAGAGGCATTGAAGTTGACCTTGCCAAAGTTAGAGCTATATTAGATATTCCTTCTCCTAAGGGAATTAGTGACCTAAGAATGCTACAAGGCAGACTTCAATCTATCAGATAGTTCATCACTCAACTCGCGGATAGGTGTCAACCATTTCAATATCTTCTATGCAAAGGGACCCCCTTTGTGTGGACATATAAGTGTCAGGAAGCATTCAACTAGATCAAACAAGACTTATTGTCACCTCCAGTTCTCATGCCTCCCATCCAAGGAAAACCATTAATTATGTACATCTCTACAACTACTTAAGCACTGGGGGCATTACTAGCATAGAATGACTATGAAGAAAAAGAATGAGGCATATATTATATTAGTCGAACACTGGTGGGTTGTGAGATAAATTACACACCTGTTGAATGTGCTTGTTTGGAAGTTGTATTCGCAACCCAAAAATTAAGGCATTACATGTTAAATCATAAGACACACTTGGTAGCCAGGATCGATCCCTTGAAGTGCATCTTGAGTCGAGCAGCATTGACAGGACGTTTAGCAAAATGGGTCACAGTCCTTAGTGAATATGTTATTCAATATGTCGAGTGGAAAGCCATCAAGGGATAGGTAATAGCAGACTAGCTCACAGATGCACCAATACTAGATAACCATCCTCTTACAACAAAATTTCCAGATGAGTTTGTATTTCACGCGGAGTCCCAACAACCTTGGAAATTATACTTCGATGGATCTCACACTAATCATGGCTTAGGAGCTGGAATACTATTCATTACTCCACAAGGAGATTCCATCCCAAGGTCATTCCACATTACATTTCCATGCACTAATAACATGGCAGAGTATGAAGCACTAATTACAAGACTCTGAATGGCTATCAAGTGGAAAATCATGAATTTGTAGGTCCTCGGTGATTCTCAGTTAGTTATCAACCAAGTCAATGATGAGTACGAAACCAAAGATGAGAAGCTAATCCCTTATAAATGGATGGTTGATAGTTTTCTGACATATTTTCATAGGCTATCCTTTGAATTGATTCCAAGAACACAGAACAAGGCTGTTGATGCTATGGCAACAATTGGATCTTTGCTTGATATTCCCCACAATTTGAGTTTTTGGTTGATCAGTTATTGGTTCTTGCTTATGATGTCCCTAAATCCGAAATGGTCTATGAGCTTGTTGGTTCTAATTCCCCCTGGTATAAGGACATTTTTGACTACCTTCATTCATAGATCCTTCCTCAAAACCTTTCCAATAACCAAATAAAGTCCTTTATCTGCAAAGCTACACGTTATACCATCACTGGCAACACCCTTTACCATCATAGCTTCTACAATACCCTTCTCTGTTGTCTCGACACTAATGAAGAAAAAGCAACCTTGCAAGAAGTACATGAGGGTATATGTGGGTCTCATTCGAGTGACCCAACCTTAGCTAAAAAGATTATGAGACTTGGTTACTATTGGCTGACACTAGAAAAGGATGCACTGGAATTTGTAAGAACATGTCGCCAATGTCAGATTCACAGTGATCTGATTCACTCTCCAGCACAAGAGTTGAGGCCGATCACTTCTCCTTAGCCTTTCACACAATGGGGACTTAATCTCGTGGGCAAGATTCACCCTACATCCTCCAATGGACACAAATTCATTATTATCGCCATTGAGTATTTTACTAAGTGGATCAAAGCCATCCCGCTCACTTACATTATCAGAAAACAGATCTCCATGTTCATCCTCAATTACATCATTTGTCGATATGGCATTCTGCAATCCATCATTACGGATAATGGTCATCCCTTCATAAATTAAGAGGTCTGTGAACTATGCCAACATTTCCATATTAGTCACCACTTTTCCATGCCTTATTACCCATAGGGAAACAGTCAAGCTGAGGCATATAATAAAACCATTATCAAAATTCTTAAAAAGATTGTCAATGATGCTGGCCATGACTGACACATCCAACTCAACCCTGTTTTGTGGGCATACCGCATGAGCATTTGTACTCCCACTAGTGCCACTCCTTTCACCCTTCTCTTTGGAGCCGAATCCATCTTGCCCATAGAGGTCAAAATTCCATCTTTGCGAGTCTCCATGAAAAGCCTCATCATTGATGAAGAATACAGATAGTCAAGACTGCATGAGTTATAAATGCTAGATGAACACAGACACAATGCATTGAATCATTTACAAGAATACCAAAATCATCTTTGTAGAAGCTATAACAAAAGGGTGATGACTCAATAGTTTGACATTGGCCACATAGTTCTCATGCAGAATCCCAAGAATCAGTCAGATAGGGAGAAACCTAGAAAATTTGAACCCAATTGGCTGGGCCCTTACATCATCATAGCATCATTTGGTTCTAGAGCATATCAGTTAACTACTCCTGAAGGTGAACAGTTGACAAAGCCAATCAACAATCTACATTTGCTCAGATTCTATGCATAGCATCAGAAAGCCTATTCGAAAACTAGTAAAAATACAAAAAAATTGAAAAATGCAAAAAATTATCACCTTGATGAAAACATGGAAAACAGGCATCTTGGTGACATAAAAAAATTAAAGAGAAATAATTTGTCCAATAGTGAAAACCTGGTAAACAGGCGCTTTGGATAGGTACCATGGTGAAAACCTAGCAAATAGGCACCATGTGTAGTCAGTCATTGTTGTGCCATCTACTGTCACTCTATCTACCTGTGTCCCTAGGGAACATACTTTTTTTTTGACATTCGTCATAATACTTCACCACGACATCATGACATTTCCATCCATGGCTGACAATGGTTGAAATCAAGTCTTGCGTACTGTCCACTATCCATGCTAATCATGCCTTTTCTTTACATTCCATTTTTCTTGGCTCATTCTCATCTTGACTAGGGGAAAATTTTCATCATGAAACTATAGTGGGTACCGCACGTGATCTTGAAAATAATAAAATGTCCTGAAAAAGACCTAAAAATTGAAAAATGTCCTAAAAAAAGACCTAAAAATCAAAAAAATTCTTGAAAAAAGACCTAAATATTGGAAAATGTCCTTAAAAAAAGACCTAAAAATAAAAAAATGTCCTGAAAAAAGACCTAAAAATAAAAAAAATGTCCTAAAAAAAGACCTAAAAATTGAAAAATGTCCTGAAGAAAACACAAAAAATTCCATAAAATTGAGTCATGTTAGTCAGCACATTCATGTCAATTCAAGTCTTGATTAGTCTTTGTCATTGTCAAACTACATTGTCTCTACACATTTGCTACATAGGCAAGGCTCATCTTCGAGCCCCCAAGACATTAGGTCAGTCCTAGTAGGTTTGTCAAAATATGTCATTACTCAATCTTTGGCCAATAAGACAAAGTCATTGGTTGTGTCAAACTACAAGGTCTCTGAGTGTATGACATAGGCAAGGCCATCTATCAATAACCCCCCGAGACCACACTAGGTCAGTCCATCAGGGTTCATTACACAGTTTTCTCACACACCTCAAATTTATCATGATCTTTGTCACAATTCAAACGGACAATTTACCCAAGAAAACTTTGACAATTTTCCAATAAAATATGACAACCACCTTAGCATATCATATTCATGCAAATTCAGTCAATTTTGGTCAAACCTCATGACAATTCAGTCAAACCTTGTCAAAACAGCAAAATCGTCAAATCTTGCTTACTCTATAGATGTGTCCTTCTGAAGGGTAGTCCATCATTTAATCATGCCCTAGGATGTGTCCTTAGGCAGCATCGCAGTCATCTAGAATTTTGAGGATTCTCATGACATTTGAGATACATTCCTCGTGATATTGACATCATTCAGGATGTGTCCTTCCTAAATTCGAGAATCTTGACATCAACATTATTCAGGATGTGTCCTTGAATTCAACATCTTGGCATCGACATTATTCAGGATGTGTCCTTCCTAAATTCGACATCTTGGCATCGACATCATTCGGGATGTGTCCTTCCTGAATCTTGACATCAACTCGACATCTTGACATCAATGTCATTCAGGATGTTTCCTTCCTGAATCCAACATCTTGACATCAACCTTGTTTGGGATGTGTCCTTTCTGAATTTGGCATCACTTTGGCATGAACGTCATTCATGATGTGTCCTTCCTAAATTCGACAAATCTTGACATTGACATCATTTGGGATGTGTCCTTCCCAAACTTGACATCAATTCAGCATCTTGACACCGACATTGTTCAGGATGTGTTCTTCCTGAACTTGACATCAATTCAACATCTTGACATCGACCTTGTTCAGGATGTGTCCCTCCCAAATTTGGTATCACTCTGGCATCGACGTCATTCAGAATGAGTCCTTTCCAAATCTGACATCTCAACATCGTTTAGGATGAGTCCTTCCTAAACTTGACATCAACTCGGCATCTTGACATCAACATTATTTAGGATGTGTCCTTGAATTCGACATCTTGACATCGACCTTGTTCGAGATGTGTCCTTCCCGAATTTGGCATCACTTTGGCATCGACATCATTCAAGATGTGTCCTTCCTAAATTCGACAATCTTGACATTGACATCGTTTAGGATGTGTCCATCCTAAACTTGACACCTATCTGGCATCTTCATATCGTCAACCCTGGAATTTTGACACTAAGACATTTGACATTCCACCACACTTGACAAACTTGACATTCAAACACTTGGCAAGCATTGGGCATTTAATTTTATGATGTTGGTTTTGTCTTTTGGAAATCATGATGCTAGTTCCTCGAGGATATCCTGACAAGAGGATTTAGAGGAGCAATGACATTTCATGATTTATCTTGTCTATCTTTACTATTTGTGGTTGATTATGACAAAATGACTGGGGCAATCTCTCTCTTAGTATGAGTCATGATCATCCTTGTATGCAACTTATTGTCTCACATGATGGTACAACCTTGCACACCTTGGTCTATCTCATATCATGGTGTTTGTTGTCCATTATAATAATCTTCCCAATGATGATAAATATAAAAATGTAAGCACGAAATTTGGTTCCCTTATCATTTCTCATCTAGCTTTCCATCTCCATCCTCCTTTCTCTTCCACGCTAATATCCATCACCTTCCAAGTTAACATTTCTTCTATCCTTCATCCTCTAAGTCTTATCATCCATTTCAAGAGCACATTTGTGTTCTTTGAACTCACCTATCCTCTTGAGGGGGCATACACAACCCTCCTCATCATTTTTCTTTCACTGGGGCATACCCGTACCCCACTATCACTAGGGCATATTTCACAATTAAATTTCTTTGACACAATGCGATGAACTGCATTATGTCAAAGAGGGGAAAAATGTAGACACTGAAAAATGTCCTAAGTCCACGAGCATCATTTTTCTTGGTCGTTATCCTTCGATAATTGAATAATTTTAACTATTCAATTAAGTTTGACCACATTCCTCTATTAATTAAATATTTTTTAATTATTTAATTAATTCACATTCTCATCTTTATTCTATCTTGATCAATTAAAATTATTTAATTGTGCCACTAATATATCCCTTTCTTCAATAATCAAATAAATCATTTTTTATTTAATTATTTATGTTTCATCTATAGTCAGATAATAATAATAATCATTATTTGACCTTTTATTCTTCTATAATTAAATAATTGTCAAAATTATTTACTTGTGTTTCATTCCTCTCTTTTGGATAAATAATTCAAATTAATTATCCATGTCTAATTTCCACCTCCCCATTTAATTAAATTGATTAATTTAAAAATAATTTGGATAAATTATTTATTTTCCACTTGTCATTTTTCTCCATTTTGAATAAATAATTTAAAATAAATTATTTATGCACCTCCATTTGGTCAAAGATACCCTGTCATTATTTCATGTCATAGTCTACATGTCCTTGTCATAGCTTGCATGTCCTTGCATGTCTACTGGTCGTGATTCCTCCAAGAATAGCATATTCTTGGTGCCTCAATTATGGACTATTGATCTTGGAATATTTGTAGAAGATTAATCTCAGCTGTCCATTCGAAGGGTTGTCTATAAAAGCAACCTTCCTTCTCCATTTTTAGCTTAACAACTATTCTTCTCTAACTTTCTACTTACAATTTGCAGGTATTTGCACAAGTTAGACCACAAATCTGATGGAAAAGTTGCATAACAAGGAGAGAAAGAGAGTGATTCAAGTTCAATGGGGAGTGCTTTATTTTATTGTTTTCATTTTGCTCCTTTCATATGATTGTTTTCTCTTGTTTGGATGAGGTTAATAGTTTAGAAGTGTTGGCTGTCACTTTGTCTATTCTATTTGATTTCTAACCCCATCTTACAGAAACTATGTGATGAAAGCTAGGATGGAGATTACGATGAATGGATAATGTGGTTAAATTATACAATGTAAATGCTATGATATGAAGCTAAGATGATTCTGCATATGCTCAAATACTAAATATGAATATGCTAATCTAAAATGCAACTATAAAGCAAAGCATGGTATACAATTCAATTATAAAGCAAAATGTGATTCTAAGTTAACATGATGCTACAATTAAAACTTGCTAAATGATAAACAAAGCTAACTATAAGACTCCAAAATTATCCAATGCTCAAATAATATTCCTGCATGATAAATGTACTCAAATGTGGATACAAAATACAATGGCAAAGTGTTGTATTTATAGGCTTTTCCAAGCATCTTGTGATGTGGCAGTGATTGATGGTTAAGATTCAAACAAGAGGGATGAATGGTGGAGATGGAGAGAATAAAGAAAGTGTTCCCTTGACCAAAGACAAGATGCCAAATGGATGGAGGAATCTCTTGACCAAAGACAACATGCCAAATGGATGGAGGAATCAAGTGTGTGAGAGAAAGACCATGTGTTCAAACTTTGTTGAAAAAGTGTGTGAGGAATAAGCCATGTGTTTGAAGATAATTCTAATTTAAAAATTAGAATTATTTAATTTCATGTGACCTTGGTGAGTGGCATGAAAAGTTGTAGACATGTGCTTGAATTCCAAATTTGAGATTAATAAAACTTAATTAAATAAAACAAGCTTATGGAAATTTGTTTATTTAATTAAATTAGAAGAATATGATTTTAGATTTGGAGAATTAGAAAATGGTGAACTATATAAATAAATTGAGAATTTATTTATACGTAGTCAAATATTAATTAAATAACTAGTATTTAATTAATTAAATGTCTTGACCGATTTTAGGTGTATACATTTTTCCCCTCTTTGAAGTATTGTGTTTACATGTTGCTTCAAAGAAAAATTTGATATTGATGGAGAATTTTTTTTTCTAAGAATTTTTTTTTCGATGCCCCAAACGTTGATTTTCAGGTGATGATAGATATATACCCCATCGGGAGATAAATCTGTGAATTTTGGAATTTTTAGGATTTTTTGAAAATTTTGAAAGTTTTGATGATTTTTTGATGATTTGATTATGATCTCAAAATTTTATGCCTCAGAAATGATTTATCTCCTAAAAAATAATATATAATCCAATAGGTGATGATCTGATTAATTAAGGCCCCTTTGAAAAATAAAAGTAAAACATCCAGGCATAAAATGCCACTTAATTAACCTTAAAAGGTTAAAAAGTTGATTAGAAAGTTCATTTGAGCACTTTGCAATTTGAAAACTTGTGAGTGAGTGATTTGTGCAAACTTGGAGGAGAATGGTGATCCCCTACCACATGCATTGGTTCAAGCAGGTCAGGCGACACAACTGCCCAACAACGTACGAACCTCTGGTGAGTACCCCAAAAATTGCCTCGTATTTCATACATTTTGTTTTCCCTCCATTTTTTTTCATTTAAACAAATTTTACTTATTTTAGCACATAGAGAGACCGAAGTAGCGCATAGGGATACTGTTATAGCACATAGAATAGTCTAGAGCATATGATAAAACTTTAAGCACATAGAGTGAATGAAATATCAAATTGATAGATTAGTGCTTAGGGTCCCTGAAGTAGTGCATTGGTTAACTATAATGGCGCATCTGATAGATTAGTGCTTAGGGCAATTAGATTAGCGCATTGATGAGATGAAATAGCGCATAGAGTGATGGTGCATTGGGTTTTTTAGCACATAGAAATAATATTCTAGTGCATTGGTGAAGTTTTAGACTGGATTGATGATTTTCCTAATTAGACTCCTTGATGTCAATGATGTTTTATCACGTCAGCCTTTGTGTTGATGATTATTGATGATGTTGATAGATTATATGTCCATTGATATCATGATAGGTGAAATGCAATGATAGGATGATTATAATTGACCTCATGATAGGCGAGGATCAATTATAGGTTGATTGATCTGATAAACCTCAAGATAGGCGAGGTTGAGTTGATTGATGAAACTCATGATAGGAAAGGTGCATTGATTGATTTGATGAATCTCATGATAGGAAAGGTGCATTGATCAATTTGATAAACCTCATGATAGGTGAGGTGAATTGATCAATTTTATAAACCTCATGATAGGTGAGGTTAAAATTGATTGATCTGATAAACCTCATGATAGGTGAGGTTGAATTATAGATTGATGCTCATGATATTTGATCAAAGTCTCACTAGAGCTCATTAGATTGATAGGTTGATTGATTTTGATTGATTGATTGATTGATTGATGTTGGTTAATTGATTGACTGATTTGCAATTTTGTGATAATAGGAGCCTTTGACGAGTTTATAGATAAGAGATCAGTTCCTAAGGACATGGGAGTTGATTTTCCATCTGACATAGCCCAAGGTAGCCGTCATTTCCTAATGTGGTTTGTCATATGTTATTGATATGCCCTAGATCATGATCAACAGGGGGTTATTGGTAGCCTTAGCTAAGAGGTGGCATAGTGAGCATAACACCTTCGATTTTCCCACTGGTGAGATCACGGTGACTCCTGAGGATGTATACTAGATTTTATAGATTCCTATGGTTGGAGAGCTGGTCCTATATGATGCACATGAGTAGGGAGGGACCGATGCACTACGACGAGTATTTTAGGATGACCATATATGCGGGTATGAGACTCCATGGAGGGACATGGTTGATGCGTATGCCACTTTTCCTTTTGTGTTGGCTGGATTCATTAGAGGGTTCATTTGTCTTGACCACAAGTCAAAGGGACTCTCAGTTAGATCTGGGGTAGGATCTTGGAGAGCATGATTGTTCATGACACTTGATATGCATGGGGTTGTATGCTTGCAGACTTGTATCATGATTTGCACCAGATGGTTTATCTATGCAGGGCGAGTTTATTGGCAGGGGTCACATTGCTCTAGGTTTGGGCCTAGGAGCATATAGCAGTCAGTCAGCTAGTGGGATACAAACAATGGACAACCATGAGGCCCTATGTTAACATCTATGCAGGTCGAGTTGCTCAGCCGAGGCTAGGAAAAATTGAGCACTGGCAGAGAGTGTTGGATGATCTAGAGTCGGTGGTATGGTGGCCATATGTTGATTGTGAGCAGTGGCCTAAGGATGACACCAAGATGTCATATTTGTGTCAGTCGATTTATCTGATTGGCTGGACCTATTTTATCATTGAGAGATTTATGCTATTGAGATTACTGAGATAGTATGGTAGGGTTCAGGGCATGCACCAAGGAGTGGCCCATTATGCCTGATGATGAAAGGATTCTATAGAGTGGGGGCCAGTTTTGTATTATGATGCAGCAGTTGAGCACTTTTAGGGATTACAGGTTGTCCCTTGGGAGGTGCATCCAGAGATCACAGATGTGCCGATATCAATGGAGTATGCCCAGTATATGTTTATGCATCCATTTGCATAGATTAAGATTCTATATGAGCCAACACCATTATTACCAGAGGAGGAGGTAGGAGTTCATGGGTGGAGGCTATAGAGAGTGGAGGAGGAGGAGTAGGGTGAGGAGGAGGAGCAGGGGGAGGAGGGGGAGGAGGAGGAGGAGAGAAATGAGGAGGGGGATAGCAGCAATGACAGTGATGATGAGGAGAGTGATGGGGGTGGCGAAGGACTAGGGTCAGATGTTGGAGAGATGAGAGTGCCTCCCAAGAGGTGACATGTGGAAGTTTAGCTACCCTCACCACAAAAACAGACACAGATTGTTGTACTTCAGGTATAGGTTGAGACACTGCAGGGTTAGTTAGAGCAGGTACAAGCTCTACTCACGTAGGCATAGGGACATATATAGACTCTAACAACCGAGAGGTATGCTGCTAGGCAAAAGGTGCAGTAGGTGCAAGGCCAACTTGCACAGGTATAGGCCCAGGGATAGATGCAGGGGAAAATTACCATATTGACTGTTGAGAGGGATGCCCTAATACGACGAGTGGAGCAGGCCTAGGGCATCATTGAGAGGCTAAAATAGGCTGCAATAGCTACTGGTATGTCAGAGAGGTCCGTCATACTACACAAGAGGCTGAGTTCTACAAAGGTCGATATTATGATGCGGTTCCTCCAGAGTGGTGGGAGAGCTTTGCCCGATCTTGGTCAAGGAGGTCTCAGTCTCAGACTATTAGCGTGGGTGTTACACAACAATTTCCTAGAGATTAGACAGATCCTGGTGTGGGTCCATTAGGTACGGGGGGAGGTACTGGTCCTGTGATGCCAACACCATCTGGGGGGAGCACGACATAGATCTAGTTTATGATTTTTTGATGTATCTTGGACATGATGTATACACTGATGTACATGAGATTTTGATGATGTTCCTCTTATTTTTCAGACTTTATAATACAGTGCCATTTTTTATATTGATGTATCTCTTTATACCTTTGGATATCCTTGTACACTTTGATATTATGATTTTAAGGTTATATGATATGCAATGATGATTATGATCTATGTGTCTATATGATGTTATATGATGGATGCCTATGATGGATACATTTTATTTTTTATTTATGATGCTTGGTGTGATATGATATGCTATAGATGCATTTAATTTCTATTTTATGATGATGATATGATATGTTATGGATGTAAATGATGATGCAACTAATGTGTTATTATCCTATGATGATTTATGAATGATGCCTATATGATGCCTGTGATGGACTTTATTATGCCAATGATATGTGATGTATTTGATGTTTTTGTACTTTTCTTATGCAAATAGATGATGCAAATGAATGGATGAATGTTAGATGAAATGATTGTATGATGATATCTAATTCTATTTGTTTATGATGTTTACATGATGATTATGTAATGATGATACCTATGTGATGATTGTGTGATGTATGCAATGATGATATGATGATGTTTCATGCTATGTGAGATGGATTTGATTATGCAAATGATATGTGATGTTTATATTGATTATGTATGGATGTAATGATTATGTAAATGATGTGTATGATGTTTTGTAAGATGAATTATGATTATGTGATGCAAATGATTATGCTTAACTGGGTTTGCACGACTTCAAAACCTCTAGGGTCTTAAGCTTAAATGAGTGAATCTATCCAACTTCCAAGAGTTGTGGGAAGGTTGTCATTAGTTGATTATTTGTTAAGTTAAGCTTCACAAAAACTGACATATTTTCCAACTTTCTTGGAAATCTGAAGAGACTCACTCATTTAAGCTTAGTGGACCACCTTCTTGATGCAACTATACAAAATGACTTTGATTATGTAAATGAGATGTGATGCACATTTTTTTGTGTTTTTTAATTCAAATATTATAATGTGATGCATGGATGGATGAATTATGTGATAATGTTTTCTAATTTATGTAAATGATGATGCAATTGATGTGTTTTTGGTAATGTCAAGTGTACTCAATCTATTAGTTCTTAGAGATAACATCATTGTGAAATTATTGTAGCTTTGGAAACCCCATAGATACAGATGCAAACTAACATGGATGCAATCTACTCTAACCATGTAGATCCCATATTCAAAAAAAATCATTCGTTACAGCCGATTTGTCATGGTTTTTATCATCATTGAGCCTTTAAAATGTTAAAAGTGAGTACAAGCATCGATGGCATATTTAGACCATGATGACCTGAATACTACTTCCATGATGTTTGATAGTGTAAGTTATGACAACCATCTAAGTATAATTAAACCAAGATGACCTGAGTATTTCTTGCATAAATAGACAAGAGTTAACCATTTTCCTATGCAAATTCAAAATGTTATTAGTGATACTTTATGGAGGATGTCCCATGACAATTTTCATAGTAATAATGATTAACTCACATACAACAAACAAAGAAAAATCCTATTCCTTCCTACCTCCTCTAGTGCGATACATCATCGAGGTGCTCCAGAGATATGACAACAAAAATCAAAGTACAACAATTGAACATTTATGTTAGACGTGATAAACCCATGATTCAGAAGGAACATCATCCATTTGAAGTGTGCTCTTGGTTTGATTGATTTCTTTGTTTGATATGGATGGTTGATGTGTTCTTGTTTGTGTGATTGATGTTCAATGTTGAGTTGCACTATGATCATTGTGTTTGTGGCATTTGTCCTACTGTTGTTTGTCTACTGGTTCAAGCTCAAAGTTTATTTCCCCTAGTGAGTTAAAGATTTTGTCCCTAGTCTAGGGTGAGACACGATCGCAATGTTAGGATATGTACATGAAGCTTTTCAATGATAGGCAGATGGATGGAGAAAGAAAATGGTCGACATGGTCAAATAGATGGAAAATCTAACTTATCACAAATAGCACCTATTGCCAGGTTTTCATTGCTTGTTTTTATTGCACTTTTTCATATTTTTATAAAAAAAAATTCAATTTTTCACTTTTTTTGTATTTTTCTCTTTTTTTTCTTTTTTAGTATTTTTGATCTTTTTTTTTTTTGTTACCAAGACACTTGTTTGCTAGGTTTTCATCAAGGTAACCATTTTTTTAGGACATTTTTTGATGTTTTTATAATTTTTCAGGACTCTTTCCAATGCACTGGATGATTCAGGTGTATAACCTTTTGAGATGCAAGCTATTGAGGGGTTCATCAAACAAATCCCCTTCTGGTGTGGAAAATTGATATGATTCTGATCCGAAGAGTGACATAATGACAAAGGGACCTAGCCAGTTTGGTTCTAATTTCCCCTTCTTCTCTTGATCTTGTTGGTTACGGGGGTTCTCTTTCAGGACTAAATCACCCACCTGAAATGTTCTAGGCTTGACTCAATGATTGTAACTTTTGGATATCCTCTATTGGTATGATTTCAAATGGTCCACTACATGTTGATGATGCTCATCCAATAGTTCCAATTCCTGTAACCTAGACACTCTGTAATCCTCGTATGAAATGATCCTCTTTAGTGACACTCAGAGTGATGGGAGCTCAACCTCAATAGGTAGAATGGCCTTTGATCCATAGAGTAGGGCATATGGTGTTGCTCTTGTCAAGGTATGGATATTGGTTCTATATGCCCATAAAGTAGGGTTTAGTTGAACATGCCAATCACGTCCAGCATCGTTGGCAGTTTTCTTCAAGATTTTTAGGATAGTCTTGTTTGAGGCCTCTGCTTGGTTGTTTCCTTGGGGATAGTATGGTGTAGAAAATCAATGTTGTATATGGAACCTCTCATAGAGTTCTTGGACATCCTATTTTTTGAATGGTCTACCATTTTCCATGATAATGGATTGAGGGATGTCATATTGATAGATGATATAATTCAGGATGAATGATGATATTTGCTTTCCTATGATGGTGGTTAATGGAACTGCTTAAATCCACTTTGTGAAGCATTTCGTGGCTATGATATTAAACTTGTGTTCGTTGGATGAAGATGGATGAATCTTTCCTACGAGATCCAATCCCCAGTAACAAAAAGGATAGGTTGATGCAAAAGGTTGCAACTCTTGTGTTGGTGCATGGATGAGATTGCCATGAATCTGACACTTTTGGCATTTCTTGACAAATTGAAACGAATCCCTCTCCATAGTCAGCTAGTAATATCCCAAACAAAGGAGTTTCTTGGCTAATGTTAAACCACTTGAATGAGTTCCAAAAAAAACTTCATGAACTTCCCATAAAGTCATTTCAGACTCGTCACATTCCAGACATCGGAGGAGAGTTTCATCAATACCTCATCGATAAAGGACATCCACAATAAGGGTATGTCAGGCGGCTTGATGAATGAAGTTTCATTTTTTATTTCAGGATAGGTTGGGTGGGAGGGTATTGTATTTCAAGTAAGCATAGATTTTCCCATAGAGGGAAATGTCAGCCTTGACTAGAAGGTAGATGACTTGGGATTTTGGGTTGTCATAAGATGGGTTGAACAGTTGTTCCACCATGAACTCGTAATGGGCTCATTTCTCCATAATTTGTACAAGAGAAGCAATGGTCGCCATGGCATCAACAACTTTTTTGTCACTTTGGGAATCTGTTCAAATCTTATTTGCATAAAGTACTTTTTGAAGTCATCAACCATTCTTTTATAGGGCATCAACTTTTCATCCTTTGCTTGCTAATCATCTTTTACCTAATTAATGACTAGTTGTGAATCCCCATAGACATGTAACTCTATGATCTTCCACTCAACTGCTACTTTGATTCCAATGATCAATGCTTCGTATTCGACTGTGTTGTTGGTGCAAGGAAACATCAGTCTATAGGATTTGTGAATGGTATGTCCTTGTGGCAAGATAAACAAGATTTTGGCACCTGATCCATGTTGTGTATAAGAGCCATCAAAGTACAAGACCCATTGTTGTGCTGATACCATTAGGACATCAACATATGGAAACTCAATGTTCATTGGATAATTATCTTGCAATGATGTGTCAACTAACTGGCCTGTGATTTCTTTTCCTTTGATTGCCTTACTATCAACATATTGGATGTCAAATTCACTTAGTATCATGACCCACTTAGCTAGTCTTCTAGTTAGATTAGGTTTGCTAAGAAGGTATTTCAGTGGATCTATCTTAGCTATTAATTTGATGGTATGAGTTAGCATGTAGTGTCGTAATTTTTGGGTAGTGAGCACTACTGCCAAGAAATCCTTTTCAATGAAGGTGTAATTAATCTCATAACCATTTAAGGTTCTGCTGATATAATAAATGTCCCTTTCTTTTCCTGTTGAATCCTCCTGTGCTAACAAGGCTCCCAATGATATCTTAGTTGTTGCTATGTATAATAAAAGTGGATTTCCTTCTATTGGTGGTATTGAGATGGGTGGACTCATTGGATATTGTTTTAATTGGTTGAAGGGATCTTTGCATTTCTCATCCCATTGGAAAGATACACTCTTCTATAACAAGTGAGTGAAAGGATGGGTCTTGTCTACCAGTTGTGAGATAAATCTTTGGATTGCTTGGAATCTCCCTTGCAGAGATCAGAGCTGACTGATGTTCTTGGGTGGCAACATCTCCATGATGGATTTTACTTTTGGAAGATCTACTTGAATGTCATTTTCTGAAACTATATATCACAAGATTTTGGTTGAAGTCACCCGAAACACACATTTCTTTGGGTTCAATTGTACATTGAAATTTTCTAGTTTGGTGAATATTTTATCTAGGATCTATAGGCATCCTTCTCTGGTGTATGATTTGGCTAACAAATCATTCACATAGTCTTCCATGGAGGTGTGCATCATATCATGAAAGACTGTCGTCATAGGACGTTGATAGGTTGTTCCTACGTTCTTCAACCTGAATGGCATGAGATTCCAACAAAAGGTTCCCCACAGACATGTGAAGGCTATCTTATCTTGATCCTTAGGTGCAATTTTTATTTGATTATTGCCAGAAAAACCATCCATGAGTGACAACATGCCATGCCCTGCTGTTAGGTCCACAATGATGTCAATGTTGGGTAGGGGAAAGTCATATTTTGGGAAAGCCTTGTTGAGATCCCTGAAATATGTGCATATCCTAATGCTCTTGTCTAGTTTTGAAATAGGTACAATGTTTGATATCCATTCGGCATAGTCAATTGGTCTAATGAACCCAACATCCAATAACTTCTTTAGTTTTTCCTTTACCAATATGGAAATATGTGGATGCATTTTCCTTAACTTTTTCTTGACTGGTTTTACCCCTATTGGTAGTGATAAGTGGTGAATGATGAGTTCTAGATCAATCCTTGGCATGTTGATATATGACTAAGCAAAGTTGATTTGTCTTTCTATAAATAATTTGATGAAGTTCAATTTTTCTTGATCTATCAAGGATTCTACTAGATGGACAGTCTTTATTGTTTCTTCATTGCTGATATTGATAGATTGAGTGGGTTCAACCAATACTTTAGATCATTCCTGGAAGTGTTCAGGGAGTGTTTCAAATCTTCCATCCTTTAGCACCTCAGAGAGGTTTTTTTCATTGGATACACTCTTTATTTTTACTTTTTCTAGATCTAATACTTCTATTGAATGGTTTTCACCATCAGATCTATTCCATGTATTATTCATTTTACAACTAGAAAATTTGACACTCTCCTAGTTGGAAGCTTCATTATGATGTTCAATGGTGGAATTTGTTTCAACATTGGTGGAACAAAGGAAGTTGACAATGGCCTCATCATTTGCAAAGATGGGGATATCAAATAGTTCAGTTTGATCCCAATCTATGAGTTCAGGATGTACTAGGGGTAAGGGATCAATGGATTGGTTAAGGTTAGATGTAGTACGGGTCTTGATGGTAATGTCTTCATATTGTCCAATAGAGAATTCAATGTCTATAAGGTAACTCTCCTCTGAATTATCTATTTCACTCCAAGTCTGATCGTCTTCGCCGGAGTCATCAATATGTTGTGATCCTATTTCAAGCGGTCTGTAACCTGAAATGTGACCCTCCTCATGTATGGGTGTATACTTTTGTACCACATCAATTTCCTTATCTTGACAAGACTCTTTGGATAGTGAATCCCACTCATATTCATTTGAATCAGTTTCATGATCATCACTAGCTTGTAGTTACATAGGATTCTTTCAACAACTTGTTACCTAGTTTCTTCTCTTGATTCTTCTCTATACCCCAATCCTATTTTATCCTTGGCTTGCATTGTGATAGGTTGTATTGGTTCTATGATTCCTTCTTTCCTTTTACTGATAGGACCTTTTCCTTTGTATCCCATCTTTTCTAGGATTGTCTTTCCTTTGTCGTATTGCTTTGTTTGCACACTTGAGGTGGATGCTTGTGATAATTCTTCATCTTTGTATAACCAGTTTAAAACCTCTTTGTCATCTAACTCATCCACTAATGTGTCTGCTCTTACAAAGGTTCCATAAAATAGTTTAGTGGGTTGTGATGATTGTTGTCTTGATGTTGATGGCTGCCCATGTGATTTAGGAGAAGAGGAAAGTTGTGATAAACATAAGGATTTCTCAAATGAGTATTCCCCCATGCCTTTTTCTTTCAATTATATCTTTTCCACTTGTTTCGATAAGGACTCAAGTTTACTTTCCTAATCTTGTGGAATAGAATTACCGATACCTTTTCCTTTTGATTGATCCTTTATCTCAACCCACTTTGACAAGGAATTTAGTTGTTTCCCATCATTTGATGAACCATGAGTTGGAGCTTCCCTGTTGTGTGGTACAAAAGCATCTTGGGTAGTCTTGAGGGTGTTACAATATTGGGGGTTGTTTGAGTCAGCTACAATAGTGATTTTATGCCCATTGAAAGGGAACTTCAAACACTGGTGATATGTGGATGGCACTACTTGCATGTCATGAATCCAAGGTCTTTCAAAGAGTATGTTGTATGTTAACTCTTTGTCCAACACTTGGAATACTATATCTCTGACAACTGGTCCCACTTGAATAGGTAGCACTATCAACCCTTGTGAAGATCTCTCCTCATCGTCATATTCTTTTATTGTGATTTTCCTTCTAGGATCAATAGAATTTTCTGAATAGCCTAGAGCATGAACAAGTTTCAAAGTACAAAGATTCAGGCCAGCTCCTCCATCTATTAGAACACATTTAATGTGGTGTTTATGGATTAAGAACTCAATGTGGAGGGTAACATTGTGTGGATGATTGATAGATACATCATCATGTTCAAAAAATGATAAGCAGTGTGGTGCAGTCAAATGTCCTACCATAGTTTGGAATTGGAAAACCTTGAGATTGTTTGGTACCATGGTGGAAACTAGAGCTTGTTCCAAGATTTTCTTGTGAGCAGGTGAAATATTGAGAAGTTCTAATATGGATATTTGGGCAGGTATTTTCTACAACTGATGAACTATGTTATATTGGGTTGTAGGGATAGCAGTAGTTGGTTTGGACGTGGAAGGTGTAGCTCCTTTCAATGCTACCTTGGCTTATCCTCGTGTGATTGCATTGATCGGTGAATTGTTTTGTCCTTCTCTAATTTTGATAACATTGATTTTATTGTCATCTATAATGATGTTGTTGAATAAATTTATGGACACAAGGTCATTGATTTGATGTGAGGTAGTGTTGATATCGTGATGTTGATCTTCAATTGTAATGATGTTTTGTTCATGTTCAAGGGTGTTGTCATTTGTTGGGTTATCAATTGCAATAAGATATGATTCATCATGGGTTTGATCATCAACCACCTCATTATGCAAAATGATGGTGTCATAGACATAGTTTATGTTTTTTCCTTTTGTATTTGAAGAAGAAGATTCTCCTTTTTCGTAGTTGGGTAGAGGGTTCTTAAATGCCCCATGATCATTGTTTGTTTGGGGTCCTTCTACAAATATCATCTTGTTTTCAATTAAGTCTTGTATCAAGTGCTTCAATTTCGTCCAGTCATTGGTTTATTTTCCTTTGTTGCGATGAAATTCACAAAAATGAGCATCATTCCACCATGGAAGCTTAACTTGTGGTTCCCAATTTCTTTCCTCTGGTAACATTATGACTTTAGCTTTGAGAAGTTCCTTCAATGCTGATTCTGATGATTTTCCTAAAGGTGTGAACCTTCTTCTATTTGAGGATGCTCGATATGATGGTGTTCTAGATCCAACATTACCTTGATTATTGCTTTGGTTGACATTTTGGTTGTTGTTTTGGCTATTGGTTTGGTTGTTGGGTGGATTGTTATTTTGATTAGTTTTGGTGGCCGCTGCGGTTAAGTTGAATACAGGTTTCACATTTTGAGTTTCAACTGCACCATCATTATTTCCAACATTCTTGTTTCATTTCCAAAACTTTGGTTTGTCACCACTATTGTAATTGTTGGAGGAGTTTGATGAGTTGTTTTCATTATAATTTTTGATGAATCCTCTCTTTCCTAGAGCTTCCTCAACTTTTATTCCATTTTCAATCAATTTTTTGAAGGTTGGTGGACATTGCAATTCCAATCTATAACTCATCTCATCATTTAGGTTATCAATGAAAATTTAGATATTTTCTTTTTGAGGTACAGGACAATAATATCGTGCAAATAACCTTCTCCATATTTTCAAGAATACAAGGAATGATTCACCCTTCTTTTGTTTCAAGTTACAGAGATCTTTCATGGTGATGTCATGTTGGATGTTCTAAGAATATTGGGTGATGAACTTATTGACCATTCTTCAAAGGTGTTAATTGGTGGGGTGAGTTTGGAGAACCATTCAAGACATTGTCCACCCAAGCTTTGTGGAAATAATCTCATCAAGTATGTTTCTTCATTTGAAAATTCAAGACTCATGGTTCTAAATTCCCTCACATGGTCTATCAGATTGTTTTTTGCATTGTATTTTTCATACTTTCGAAATTCACAATGTTTGGGAAAGGGAATCATGTGGATACTTTGATCAAACAGATATGGACAAATTTCTTGGATCAAGTATCATTTTGAGGTTCGCCTTTGCATATCGAGAATTTGTTGTTGAAGGTTCTTCATTTGGTGAGTTAGGGAAACCACTTGTTTAGATTCTTTTTTAGGTTGTTTTGTAGGTGCTTTCAATTGATTCACATCAAAGTCCTTGGGTAATTTGACACCTTGTTTAGCTAGCATAAGGAGGTACTTTTCCCCATTTATTTCAAAAAAAAATTCTAAGCATTTGTGGAAGTTGGGATCTTGTTCAACATGTTGGATATCTTCCTCGGTTATTTCTTCCTCTTCATTCTTGTGGATTCCATGGAAATGATTCTCTTTAGCTTATGCCATGGTGTTTTTGTGTCATTGTTTTGAGTTTTGATGTTTTGAGTCTCAATGGTTGGAGTTTCAATGGTTGGAGTTCCAAGGTTTGGCTCTTCAATGTTTTGATTTTCAAGTCCTTTTTCCTTGAGTTTTTGTTTTTGTAACCTTGTTTGAAAGTACATACAAGTATTATAGTTTTGAATAAACTTTGATCTAAGTTTGGAAGAGTACCAAGGATTACAACTAAGTCAAATAGAATGACAAAATCTAATGAGACTAAGTTTTATTTGACTATATAGCTTCATTTCACGATGAAAGGATGGTAAATCCTGATGATGAAACTAGGCTTAATAATCAAAGGTGTGATAAGTTTGATGATTTTGGCACTTTGAGATGGTAGATCTTAGTTTAGGTTGGAGAATTCCACTTGTAGAGGTTAATTTTAACAAGTTTAGACTCTATGGTACCTAAGGAATGATTCTGGACTTGAAGAAGATTCTAAATTTTGGTTCAAGCTATGAAACATGGGACAAGTTTAACTCTCAGGTTTTGCATTTAATTGATGCACAAAAAAAAAGCCCAATTGTGCTAAAAGAAGATTTGAAAAATGCGCTAAAACAATAGTTGGATGCATCAGAAAAGTGTACAGATGCACTATAAGATTTCCTGAATGTGCTAGAACAGAGGGTTGATGCGCCAAAAAAATGCATAGATGTGCTATAACAAAGGGTAAATGCACTGGAAAAATGCATGGATGTGCTATAAGATTGACTGTATGTGCCGAAATAGAGGATGAATGTGCTAGAAAATTGCACAGATGCGCTATAACAGTAGTTGGATGTGCTACATGATTGCACAAATGCACTAGAAAATGTAGCGGATGCACTGAACTAGGAAAATGACGTTGTTTCTTGTAAGTTTGTATTTTATTTTCTAATTTTCCAAGTTGTTCCAAAGGATTTTTTTTTGAATCAAGGTTTTCACTTCCAATTATGATGTTTTATTTGAAATTTTTTTAAAAAAACATTGGTAAAAAAACATCAAGAATGTTCAACTTAAGGCTGTGTAGGACAATATTTATTGGATTCCCACTTGGATTTTACTCTAGCTGCGCTTACTTATAGTGGATGATTAGATGCTTGACCCCATTGGCTCCCCTCCATAACACTCACTTCTATGAGGCAGCCAACCATCAATACCTATGAATCTCCCATGGCATATTCTCATCTCTACTAAAAGCCACAAGAATGTGGGACGGCTTCAGAACATCCATTCTTGCACCAACAAATAGAATAAGGATTTTGGCATTACTACAACAAAGGGTTCTAGTATAGGAATTCTATTCATGGGGGATCATCCATATGACAAGAGACCATTGTTTCCTTTCTTGTCAAAACAATCCTCATGATACTTGAACTTTCCCAAAGTACCCACATTTATATCTTGGTTGGAAGTAGCTTGGCTTTAGCGTGTTATTGGTTGGGTCATTCCCTTGGGTGATTAATTTTTCCCACAAGGTAGGCCCTCTAAGGATAAAACAAAAGCGAATGGGTTTGGATTTTTGGTCACCTAGTTAAGGGGAGAACATATGCCTACCATTCATCAAGCATGAAAGACATGGTGTTTTTTATCCTTTCTAATTAAGCTAGATGCCTATCTTAAGCAAAAGAAAACATTTAAATAATTCCATCCCCTACATAAATCATCAATAGTTTGATAAATTTGTCTTTGACCAACGTATAAAAGTACTTGCAACTAGAAAACACCAACTAGTTCTCGAATTTTGCAAATTTAAACAAATGCGCTAAAATAGTCATCGCATGCGCTAAAATGTCAATGTGCTACAAGAACTACCCAATATGCTAAAACAACTACTCAATGTGCTAAAAGAACTAATGAATGCACTATATAAACTATCCAATGTGCTAAAAGAACACACCAATGTGCTAAAACAGATACAAAATGTGCTAAAGAAAAGACGAAATGCACTAAAACACTCCCTATATGCACTAAAATATTTGTTGGATGCATCGAAAGAAATATCGTATGCACTGAAACAGACCCTAAATGCACTGAAAGATTCCTCAGATGTGCTGAAACAGAAGTTGTATGCGCTGAAAGATTTTTTGTTTGCACCGAAAGAACTAACGATTGTGCAAAAATGTCACGTCCAACCTATTTACAAGAACTTATCCAGAAAATCGTTAGAAATGGGGTATTGCACCATAGTGGGTGCCATTTTATGTGTGTGTGAAATGTGGGAATTGTTAGTAAATCAACACAAACACTAATGAGACGTATTACAGTAAATATTTGAATCAAATAAACTACTTGATTTGCAACAAAACAAATCTTTAAAAATGTTTCTTTGTCCTCTATTCTCAAGGATTTATTAAACCATATTGGCTCTCAAATTTTAGATGTGCACTATGGTTGTGAAAATGACAACTTGAAAAACGAGATGATATTCAACATGCAAGCCAATTAAGTTCCTATATGAAACTATGTGATGAAAGCTATGATGGAGATTATGATGAATGGATAATGTGGTTAAATTATACAATGTAAATGCTATGATATGAAGCTAAGATGATTCTACATATGCTCAAATACTAACTATGAATATGCTAATCTAAAATGCAACTATAAAGCAAAATGTGATTCTAAGTTAACATGATGCTACAATACAAACTTGCTAAATGATAAACAAAGCTAACTATAAGACTCCAAAATTCTCCAATGCTCAAACGATATTCCTACTTGATAACTCTACTCAAATATGGATGCAAAATACAATGGAAAAGGGTTGTATTTATAGGCTTTTCCAAGCATCTTGTGATGTGGCAGTGATCGGTGATCCAAATTCAAAAAAGAGGGATGAATAGTAGAGATGGAGAGAATCAAGAAGGTGTTCCCTTGACCAAAGACAAGATGCCAAATGGATGGAGGAATCTCTTGACCAAAGACATCATGCCAAATGAACGGAGGAATCAAGTGTGTGAAAGAAAGACCATGTGTTCAAAGTTTGTTGAAGAAGTGTGTGAGGAATAAGCCATGTGTTTGAAGATAATTCTAATTTAAAAATTAGAATTATTTAATTTCATGTGACCTTGGTGAGGTGGCATGAAAATTTGTAGACATGTGCTTGAATTCTAAATTTGGGATTAATGAAACTTGATTAAATAAAACAAGCTTATGGAAATTTGTTTATTTAATTAAATTAGAAGAATATGATTTTAGATTTGGAGAATTAGAAAAGGGTGAACTATATAAATAAATTGAGAATTTATTTATACATAGTTGAATATTAATTAAATAACTAGTATTTAATTAATTAAATGTCTTGACCAATTTTAGGTGTATACATATATAACTCATTTTATTTTATAAGTTATAGTCAAGATATGCTTATTGATATTATTGCATGGTTTTGGACTAATAACATCTCTAAATCAAATTTCCAAATCTATTTACACTAGATAACAATTTTATAAGGCTTCTTAAATGGATTAGATCGTAATGGATGCATATATGTTTATATACAACCAATCAACATACAATTATCATGAAATGATTTTTCATTAAAGTAAATGAAGGATTAGTTTTAAATAAGACATAGTTAATCATTTTCTATATAATCATAAGAAATTACATATTACACATTATTACCTATGGCATTTACCACATCCATAATCTTTCTTAGAGTAAAAATTTGGACATCTAACTAGGCTTTTCATTAATGCATGATTGTTTGAAAAAGCACAAGGTCGTTTCTTTACTATTGAAATCATTGTTTAAATAAATAAGGAAGATCAATTGTATAGAATTGTATGCAGTACAAGTCAACCTCACTAAATACCTAGTGGTGATTAAAATTTGCTAAATAAAAACATAAAAAGTGAGTCTAGTGAATAGTACCATTGATTGGGATGTTACATCTGAAAATTTATTGCTAAATACTTAATATCCACTTCACTATATCGCAGTTGGAAAATTTGAAATCTAAACTTTTCAATTTTTGCATTAAATGACTTTTCATGATCTCGTGCTTTTTCCTGTGTCTGATTTTTAAAGGGGTTATGTTTCTCTTTATTAAATGAAGGCATCTATTCTAGAATATGGGTCTCTGATGTTAGCAAATAAAGATGGAAATGTGGTTCTCCTAGGAGAAACATTCCAATATGGGATAAGTAATGATAGGCGAAGACTACAGATTTACTAGCTAAATCAAAACTACACATGTAGTGTTTCTCTTGCGAAACCATGTTTTATTGCTTATTCTAGCCGATTCATACAAAGACTTGATAAAATTTGCATATTTTCCCTCTAATATGTTATGTGCAACTTCACAAAGGCTTACCATTCACAATTACTTGCTTAGTCTAACTTTTCTCTAGCTATATGTATATATATATATATATATATATATATATATATATATATATATATATATATATATATATATATATATATATTTGTGACAAGGAGATAAAGAGAGATCAAATATGCTACAAATAAAAATGGATGGGTAAGTTACCTACCTGATGATATTTTTCCAGGAGGTGGGGGTAGTGTATGAGTCGCCTAAGTTGCTTCAATCACTATTCCTCATCTCTGAAATGCTCCATGCTTCTTGCAGTCATGAACAAAACCTCACATTGAATGCTTATAGGGGTCTACAATTACTTTTGAGAATGAAACCATATCCAATCGTAGATGATGCAAAAAAGAAAAACCAGAATGTAGAACTGGAGCATTGCCTCAACATAGTTTTGTCCCTTCAATTTATAGATGAAATTGTATTAAATTCATGGAAAATTGCAGTAGGAGTTAGCTTTGAATGGTAGTTGGATCATAATCCATGTGAATAACATGGACTAGATGAGGTGATTGGATTCAACATTGGGTGGCTTATGGTCAGTGTATTATAACCTGGTCAGAAAGTATGCACCTACTGTAGTCTTCCTTATACATGACACATTTGCTAAATGACTTTGCTATTTTGTTAGGTTCCTAATTAATAGTCAAAAAATCAATCTACTGGAAGAGATTTATGGGATGTGGTAAGTCTTTCAATTTATGAGCATTAATTTTGTTAGTATGCACATGCCTATAAGTTAAATAACATGTGAAATAAACATTGGAGTAAGAGGATCCATGAGTTAATATCATGTTAAAGCAAGAATTTCATTTATATAGATATTTAGATTAGAAACATAGTTAACTAAGAGAGGGAGGTTGTGACATCCTCCCCCCCTTAATTGTGCATCGTCTCGATGCACTTATTGATAACTTTTTAAGAGTAAGGAAATAGTGTCTAAAAGTACTTTAAAACAAGAAAATAAATGTAGTATCTAAGTAGTTCTTAAAAAAAAAGGGGAAAGACTATTGTAAATCAATTGTATCTTCCCAAGTAGCATTTTCCTCATAATAAATTGATCCCATTGTACTTTTCTTTTATCAACCACCCTATTGCACAATTGGTACTGGTGCCTCTCCAAGATTTTGTATGGCTCTATCATTATTCTACCACACTCTTGGATCTATAATGCATTCCAATTCAAAACATGTTTCTCATTAGGCACATACTTCTTAAGAAGCAATATATGGAAAAAATCATGGATACAACTCAGTTGGGGAGGTAGGGCCAATCTGTAGGCAATCGGGTTTATCTTTTCTATGATATCAAAGGATCCCACATAACATGGTGCCAAATTTTCCTTCTTACCAAAACTTATAGAAATTTTTTATGGCCTAACCCTTAAGAAAACTTTTTCTCCCACTATAAATTCCATTTGTGTTATGTTCTTACCTGCATAACTCTTTTTCCTATTTGTTGCTTCCTTTAACCTCTGCCTAATTGCCTTGATTTGATTTTCCATTTTCTTCAACATACCTAGTTCAATTATCACTCTATCCTTGAGATTATCCCAACTCAAAGGTGTTTGACAAGCCCTTCCATAAAGTACTTCAAATGGAGCCATCCCTAGGGAGGTTTGGAAAGAGTTATTGTATGCAAATTCTACTAGTGGAAGATATTCTTCCCACTTAGTTTGTTGGTCCATACAGTACATAAGTAGGATATCTTCCACAATTTGATTTGTCCTTACAATTTGGCCATCTATTTCAAGGTGATATGCTATACTAAAATTTAATTGTGTTCCCAAGGCTGACTGAAGAGTTATCCAAAACCTTGAAGTGAACCTAGCATCCCTATCAGATATGATCTTTTCTGGAACTCCATGTAATCTAAAAATTTCCTTCACAAAATGTTTAGCCAAAGCTGGAGCATCATCTATTATATTTCCTGCTATGAAGTGAGCAACCTTGGTAATTTTTTCAATTACCACCATTATTGTGTTATGCCTATAAGGTGTTGTAGGAAATTCTTGTATAAAATCCATACTAATGATCTTCCACTTATGATGTGGTATATCATGGGAATATAATAATCCCGCAGGATGACTATGATTTTCCTTCACCCTCTGACATTCAAGAAATTTAGCTACATAAATTACTATATCATTCTTCATTCCTTTCCAAAAAATATAGTTTCTTAAGACCTAAATAGAGTTTATTTTCCCCTAGATGTCCTGAATAAGGGGTATTGTGGGCTTCACTTAAAACCAACTCTCTTAACTCTTTAGAGTTTGGAACATATATCCTATTGTTGTATTGAATCAACTTGTCACCATCTAGATAATACCCCTTTATTCTAGGATCAGTTGGGTCACTTTCTAAGGTTGATCTAACCTACTTATACCATGAATCTTCTTTTTGATCATTTAGCACTTTTTCTCTAAAAGTGGTTTTGAATATTGCAATATTTATCAAGTTCCTCCTTCTGCTTAGTGCATCTGCAACCCTATTTTCCTTTCCCTTAATATAGTCTATCTCAAAATCATATTTGTTCAAAAATTCTAACCATCTTCTTTGTCTAGTGTTCAAGTGAGGTTGCATGAAGATGTACTTAAGTCCTTGATGGTTAGTTTTTAACTCAAATGGTTTTCCTAAGAGAAAATGTCTCCATTTTTTAACATGTACAATTGTTGCTAGTTCCAAATCATGAGGTGCATAGTTTACCTCATGATTTTTCAATTTCCTTGATTCATAAGCTACCACACCTTCACCCTGGATGAGAACTCCACCTAGACCTTCAATGGATGCATCAGTGGAAACTATGAAATGTCCATTTGGTTCTGGAACCTTTAAGATAGGTGCAGTGGTTAATTTTTCCTTCAAATTTTGAAATGCCTTATCACACTGCTCAGTCCACAAGAATGTATTACCCTTTCTTTGTAATGAAGTGATTGGATTTTCAAATTTTGAGAATCCTTCTATGAATCTCCTATAATATCCTGCAAGTCCCATAAAACTTCTTACCTTAGATAAATTTTTGGGAGTTGACCATTATTCTATTGATTTTATCTTATCTGGATCTATTGCAATACCATATTTTGAAATGATGTGACCTAAGTAGTGTATTTTCTTTTCAAAGAATGCACATTTTGATATTTTCCCATATAGCTTATGTTCTCTCAACCTTTGCAAAACTAATTGAAGATGTACTAGGTGTTCCTCATTTTTGGAATAAATCAACATATCATCTAAGAAGACCAAGACAAATTTATCCAAGTAATCATGGAAGACACTATTCATCAAGTTCATAAAGGTAGCTGGAGCATTAGTCACGCCAAAAGGTACAACTATAAATTGATAATGCCCATACCTTGTTCTAAAGGTTGTATTTGGGATATCTTCCTCTTTTATCCTAAGTTGATGATATCTCGATCAAAGATCTATCTTGGAAAACATAGTTTCTCCTTTCATTTGTTCAAAAAGGTCCTCAATGTGTGGTAAAGGGTACCTATTCTTTATTGTGACCTTGTTCAACATTTTGTAATCAATACATAGTCTTAGGGTTCCATCTTTCTCTTTAACAAACAAAACCGATGCTCCCTAAGGGGATAGACTTGGTCTTATGAGACCTTTCCCAAGTAATTCTTCCAATTGCATCTTGAGTTCTACCAATTCTATTGTGTTCATTTGATAAGGTGCCTTAGACACAGGTTTAGCTCCTAGAACTATATCAATAGATAAGTCAAATTTTCTTTTTGGGGGCAGCCCTGGTAGTTCTTCTAGAAACACATCACTAAAACCTTGAAGGTAAGGAGAATTTTGGAGGGTTGAAATTTCCCCTTCTTCCTTTTCATCCATGGTAACCATGTATACTAGGGCTCCCTTTATCTTCTCCTCTTTCAATTGCAAAGCTGATATGATTTCCATACTTATAGGTCTTTGTTTCCCTTGAATTACAACCCTTTTTCCTATGTCATCGAAATATTCTACCCATTTGTTGTACCAATCTACATTTGCTTGATGGTCTGTCAACTAACTCATTCCAATGATCACATCATATGATCCTAAAGGTGCCACAAAAAGATCTACTTTTGTATTGAAGTTAGGAAATTGTATTTCTACATTAGATAGACACTGGGTCACCTCTTTAACTACTTTATCCCCATATTGGACCATCCATGATGATTCCATATGATTAACTTTAAATAAAATTTTCCTTATTAATTATAGAGAAATTAAACATTCAAATGATCTAGTATCTATTAGAATTGAAACTATTTTTCCAAAAAGGGTACCTGTAATGTCTATAGGAACATTTTAGGATTGATTGCGCTGATTCCTTACTGCTGCATGAATCCTTTGTGGAGGTCCCCTTTGAGGTTGATTTTCTCTCATATGTCCTTGCATCCTTGGACATTCTCTAGAAAAATGATTCCCTCCACACATGAAACATCCACCTAGTGGTCCTTGTTGCATTGGATTTTTACGCTGGTTGTTGTTTGCTTCATTGAACCTCGGTTGATTTGTTGGCTTGTTATAGTCCCTTGGTTCATTTTGGTTGAATTTTTTTCTATTAGCATTATTCCCATTGTACCTTTGATTCTGATTTGGAGGTGGTTTTCTTTCTGATGAATTGTTCCTTAGGTTCTTGTTGAAGTTTTGGTTCCTTCTGAATTCATGTTTCCTCTTGAAATTATTACTCCTAAAAGAGTGTCTTGATGAAATTAAAGCTTGTAACTTTCTCTCTTGCTTCAAGGATTTCTCTAGCACTTCGTTCATACCTTCTGGTCCATGCATGTCAACCTCTACCCCTATGTTGGTATTTAATCCCAAAATGAATTTCTTGGTTTGGCTCTTTTCATCTTGTTGATATATTGGCACATATTTTAGTATTTTGGAAAACCTATTCCAGTATTGTTGAACTATTAGAGATTCATGTCAAAGGTTGTGAAACTCAATCATATTCTCATAAAAAAAAAATTGTGGTAGCCATCTTTTATGAAAGTGTTCAAAAAATTGTTCCCATGTTATATTTTCCTCAGTGTAATTATTTTGTTCCTTCACATTAGTCCACTAGCTAGTTGCTTCACCAAAAAGTTGGTAGGACCCCCATAAGTCCTTAGTAGTTTTGTTGAAGTCCCTTAACTCAAAATACTTTTCCATTTCATTAAGCCAGTTTTCTTCCCCTTCTCCTAGTTGTTTCCCATCAAAATTTGGAGGGGTGATTTTCTTCAAGTCCTTATTCAATTCCAAAATAGGATTTTCCCTCCTAATAACATTCATTATGTTCTGCTCTGGATTATCTCCTTCAAGAGGGTTTTCAATTTCAGGTTCAACTATGTTTTCGATATTATCTTGTCTTTTTCAAAGTTCTTGTACCGTTTTCTTCAAAGAGTTTATTTTATCTCTCTGTTTAGTTAATAGTTCTATTATTGCTTCAATCCCATCCTCATTCCTTCCTTGAGCCTATGATTCCTCATCATTGTTCCCCTTTGGCCTTCAACCAACACTAGCTCAAGTTGCTCTTCCCCTTGGCATTTAGAATTCTTGTTTAACTATTCTCATGTTAGTATTATTCTAAGGTTTGAGAAAGGATATTTCTAACTTTTTAAGAAAAAATATATATATTTCAATTGCACGAGTTATAGTAAGCTTGAGGCCTAGTTTTGAATCTCACTTTGATACCACATGTAATGACCCAATTAATTCTAACCCAAAACACCACTATTTTTTTTGTGTTCAAGTATTCATTCACAAGTATACTTGGGAACTTCTATCCATATGGGATAGGTATATCATCTGTTCATACAAAAAAGAAATCTATTCATATGGAATAAGAATACACCTATTTATTTAATCATAATAGGAATCCACCTAAACAAGGTAGGCATCTATCATACGATAGGTATGTGCTCTGGCCAGAGTCTTGAACTCATTGGCATCATTTAGATCCTAAGTTGCTTCCTTCATGACAAAAATTTCTACTGAAAGTGTACTAAGGTCACCGTCCTAAGCAGTATGTAAAACCCGCCTTAGAATTTGGCCTAAGGGCCTCGAGGAATCAAGCAATCCATGTGGGTTATTTCGAGTATAGTTGTATATATTTTAGTTGATTATCTCTCATAAATATTTATGTGATCTTTCTAACCCTAAACCTCATTCCCGAACAGTTGAGTACTGGGAGCATCCTTCATTTCCTAGACTACCTACATACCCTGCTTCTAAATGAGATCAAGGCGTAAAATATGTAGTTCTATTTTCTAGACTATGTTTATGTGAACTGTTATAAAGTGGGTATGCAACCCTTTCTAGGGTTTTTATTTCCCCTAGATAGTTCCTTTGCGGTTACTACCCAAAAAGGGAAAAAAAATAACAAATGGTTGATTTGACCATTGTTTGTTTACCTAACAAAATTCATCTAACCTATTTCCTATTAATATTTGTCACCCTTGACCCTTTTAAATGATTTCATAATAAATCTTCCACATAATCATATATTCAAGTCAGCATTACATTTATACCATAGAAAAATTCCTAAGTTTGGTTTTCTAGGTTGTCACTAGCGGATTTAATCATTTTCTTTTTATCTTTTTAGATTATCAATCCAAAGGGGATTTCCCTCCCTTTGGATTAAATTAACCAATGTTCCTTATTTCTCCCTAATGATTTATAGGGATGATTCCACATACATCGTTATTGCAGCCGTGTTAGGCTATACATGCAGTAGCTCAAGCGCGATGGAATTACCCATAAACGTGAGCTAGAGGCACCGTTAATAGCGAACGTTGCTAGTTTTGTTTTCCTTCTCTTGATTAGTTTTCAAAACTGTCTCTATCATACTCAAATCTTAATAAGGAAAAGAAAACTCTTATTGCATGGTACAACATTCATTAGGAAATTGAAACCGATTATGACTAAATAAATCAATGAGCATTGGTCAAGAATTTATAATAAGTTTAAGTGCCATAGACATTAAAAGAATTATTTGACCATTCCCATGCAACATAATTAAGTGCTTAAATCAAATGCATTATTTTTTGAAAAATTTCATAACATATATTATTCCCTACTTCCCTTATCAAGTTTATACAAGAAATCAATTTTACCTAAAGTTAAAATCTTCAAGAATTATTACAAGGCTTAAGATCCTATACTTTCAAACCCTTATCCTTGTTGTCTAGATAGTTTATGTAGCGTTAGGAAAAGAAAATTTTAATGACTATATTATGAAATGTCTATTTAATACTAACTAGGGCTATTATGTTTTGTATTTCTTATAGAAGATTACTTCTTAGTAAGAAGAGGTTTTATTTCATCTATATTTGAAATTGACAAGCCTAGACCAAATATGTGTTAATAGAAGATTTTCTAGAATTGAAATAGAGAACTTGTATACTTCAATATAGTCAACCAAGGAACATTGTTAATAAATGTTGAGTAAACTTTTGGTTTTTTATTTATATAACTCATTGTATTTTATAAGTTATAGTCAAGATAAGTTTATTGATATTCTTGAATGGTTTTGGACTAATAACATCTTTAAATCAAATTTCCAAATCTATTTATGCTAGATAACAATTTTATAAGGATTCTTAAATGGATTAGATCGTAATGGATACATATATGTTTATATACACCCAGTCAACATACAATTATCATGAAATGATTTTTCATTAAAGTAAATGAAGGAATAGTTTTAAATAAGACATAGTCAATCATTTTCTATATAATCATAAGCAATTACATACTAAACATTATTACCTATGGCATTTAACCCATCCATAATATTTCTTAGAGTAAAAATTTGGACACCTAACTAGGATTTTCATTAATGCATGAGTGTTTGACAAAGTACAAGGTTGTTTCTTTACTATTGAAGTCACTGTTTAAATAAATAAGGAAGATCAATTGTATAGAATTGTATGTAGTGCAAGTCGACCTCACTAAATACCTAGTGGTGATTAAAATCTGTTAGATAAAAACATAAAAAGCGAGTCTAGTGAATGGTACCATTGACTGGGATGTTACATCTTAAAAGTTATTGCTAAATACTTAATATCCACTTCACTTTATTGTAGTTGGAAAATTTGAAATATAAACTCTTCATTTTTTGCATTTAATGACTTTTCATGATCTTGTGCTTTTTCCCGCGTCTGATTTTTAAAGGGGTTTTGTTGCTCTTTATTAAATGAAGGCATCTATTCTAGAATATGGGTCTCTGATACTAGAAAATAACTATGGAAATGTGGTTCTCCTAGCAGAAAAATTCCAATATGGGACATGTAATGACAGGCGAAGACTAGTTACAAATTTACTAGCTAAATCAAAACTACACATGCAATGTTTCTCTTGCAAAACCATGTTTTATTGCTTATTCTAGCCGATTCATACAAAGACTTGATAAAATGTGCATATTTTCCCTTTGATATGTTATACAAAACTTCACAAAGGATTACCATACATAATTACTTGCTTAGTCTAACTTTTCTCTATCTATATGTATATATATATATATATATATATATATTCGACAAGGAGACAAAGAGAGATCAAATATGCTACAAATAAAATTGGATGGGTAAGTTACCTACCTGATGACATTTTTCTAGGAGGCAGAGGTAGTGTATGAGTCACCTAAGTTGCTTCAATCGC
Source organism: Sequoia sempervirens (assembly GCA_007258455.2). Lineage (NCBI taxonomy): Eukaryota > Viridiplantae > Streptophyta > Pinopsida > Cupressales > Cupressaceae > Sequoia > Sequoia sempervirens. The sequence goes on from VDFB02271358.1 coordinate 996,585,177, forward strand.
TATTCCTTGTCTCTAAAATGCTCCATGCTTCTTGCAGTTATGAACAAAACCTCACACTGAATCCTTATAGGGGTTTGCAATTACTTCTGAGAATGAAACTGTATCCAATCCTAGATGATGCAAAAAAAAAGAACTAGAATGTAGAAATGGTGCATTGCCTCAATATAGTTTCGTCTATCTGATTTATAGATAAAATTGTATTAAATTCATGGAAAATTGTAGTAGGAGTTAGATTCAAAATTTATTATGGTAGTTGGATCATAATCCATGTGAATAACATGGACCAAATGAGGTGATTGGAGTTGGCATTGGGTGGCTTATGGTCAGTTTATTATAACTTGGTCGGTAGGTATGCACCCATGTAGTCTTCCTTATACATGACACATTTGGTGAATGACTTGGCTATTTTGTTAGGTTTCTAATTAATAGTCAACAAATAAATCTACTGGCAGAGATTTAGGGGACATGGTAAGTCTTTTCAATTTATGAGAATTAATTTTGTGAGTATGCACATGCCTATAAGTTAAATAACATGTGAAATAAACATTGGAGTAAGAGGATCCAAGAGTTGGTATCCTGTTAAAGCAAGCATTTCATTCATATAGATATTTAGATTAACAACATAGTTAACTAAGAGAGGGAGGTTGTGACACAACTAATGCAAAGAACATCTGTATAGCTTTGATTCTTGTTACTAGGGATAAGATTTCCTAAAAATCTATACCTTCCACTTGTGAGTAGCCTTTACATGCAAGCCTTGCTTTGTTTCTGACAACTTTCCCATTCTCATTCAGCTTGTTTCTAAATACCCATTTTGATCCAATGATATTTTTATCTACCGGTCTTGGAACCAATTCCTAAGTTTGATTCTTTTCAATCTACAAAAGTTCTTTCATTGCTTCCTTCCAATGTTCATCCTCACAGGCTTCTCTTATTGACTTCGACTCAATTTCAAAGAGTAAGCACAAATTTATTTCAGTAGCAGCTTTGCTTCTAGTCAACACACCTTTTGTCTTGTCTCGAATAATATGACTGTCTGAATGATTCCTCTGTACATATTTTGGTGTTCTAGGGGAAATTACCAGAGCATCTTCTTCTCTATCATTTTTTTTCTTTTTGCTCATCTCTATCTCGTTCTTCTTCAATTTCTTCTATTCTTGCACAGTCATGTTCATTAGACACATATCCATCAATATCAATAGAATTGTTCACGGTTTCATCAACCTTCACATTTGAGCTTTCCACAATCTTCCTCAATATTTTTTTGAAACATCTATATGCCTTGATTTTAGTAGAGTAACCAAGAGATATTCCTTCATCACTTCTTGCATCAAACTTTCCCAAAGTTTCCTCATCTCTTTTGATGTAGCATTTTCTTACGAATACCTTGAAATATTTAACTATAGGAATTCTTCCATGCCATAGCTCATAGGGAGTCTTCATACTATTTTTTCTTGCCTGAACTTGATTGAATACATACACAACAGTGTGAATAGATTATTTCTAGTAAACTTCCAATAATCCAGCTTCAGTGCTCATTAACCTAGCAACTTCTTAAACTGTTTTGTTTTTCCTTTCAACAAATCCATTATGATGAGGAGTTCTCGGGGAAGATAATATTCTCTTTATTCCATTCACTTCACAAAACATAATGAAATCATGGGAGGTGAACTCACCACCTTTGTTAGAACTCAAGCATTTTATCTTCAAATTCACTTCATTTTCAACCATAGCCTTGAACACTTTGAATCTATCTAATGCTTTTGATTTTTCTCTTAAAAATGTAACCCATGTATATCTAGAATAATCATCAATTAAAAGCATAAAGTACCTTTCACCAAGTAGGATTTGCACTCTCATAGGACCACAAAGATCTATATGAACCGAATCAAGTAATCCAGTAGTAGATTGTTCCTTTAATCTGTAACAGATTCTTGTTCGTTTCCCTAACTGGTAATTTCTGCAGATAGAATTTATAGGCTTTGTACTTCTCAGTAGATCTCTCATGGCTTGAATACTACTAATTCTTTCCATGTTATCAAAATTCATGTGACATATTCTCTTATGCCATAACCAATTGTCATTTATTTAAGTCATAAAACATCATACATTATCACCTTTAAGCTGATAAATATTCCCTTCATATTTCTATTTTGTAGCAATCAAAGTTCTAGATCCTTTCCAGATCTCACACTTCTCATCCTTAAACACAATATCATATCCCTTTCTACATATTTGACCAACACTCAACAAATTATGCCTTAAACCATTAACATAGTAGGCATCGTCAGTATGATGCTTTCCATCAAAACTTACTAAACCTATCCCATAGATTTTAGCACCAATATCATCACCAAAGATAACCAGACCTCCATCATATTTTTGAAGTTTCATAAACTTACTCTTGTGACCAATCATGTGATGTGAACAACCACTATCAACTACCCAAAAATTATTTTCATGTTTAGCATATAGGGCAGAGATAATTGTACCTTCATTTTTCTCCTTCTCTGTCTCCTTCTCCTTCTTCTCTTTCTCCATCTCTGAAGGATTTTCCTTTGACTGTCTTTCTGAATTAGTAGAAGTAGGTTCATCTTGAATTGCCAAGAACAAGAATCCATTTTCATTTGGATTTCAATATTTTGAATCTTCATTTGAAATACTAGCATTCTCGTTAACATAATAAGCTCTTTTAATCTTCTTTCCTTTCCTTTCTTTATCATATCTTTGTTTATTCTTTTTAGCTCCTTTCAGACACTTTGCAACATAGTGACCAATCTCTCCACAACTAAAGCATTTAAATGAAAATTTACCTTCATACTTACCAAAGCCTTTTCTCAATATTCTTACAAAGTTAGCCTCAATTTCTTCAAATTTCTCTTCATTCAGATCTTCAATTCTTGTAGCTTTAAAAATAGTTTTTGTTTTGCGTCCACTTCTTAGATTCAACTTCCTCAATTCATAAGATGTCAAGAATCCTAACAATAGATCCTTAGTACATGTCTTGTAACCTATAGTCTACTCAATAGCACTCACCTTTTCACTATAAGTATCATGAAGAGTCTGAGAATCTTCTTTACAATTCTAGTTTCATCTATAGAAGTGCCAAGAGATTGCATTCTAGTCACTAGCTCATCCAATCTTTGTACATAAGCTTTAACATTCTCATCTTTAGTCATATGTAAAAGATCAAACTATGTTTCCAAATTATGTAATTTTCCTTCTTTTACCCTTTCATCACCATCATGCATTCTTTCTAAACCATACCAGACTTCCTTAGTTGTCTTCAAATTTTGAACCTTAATCAACTTGGAATGTACTAAACTATTCTTCAAGATGAACTTTTCCTTGTTATTCACTTCCTGTGATTTAATTTGCTTAGGTGTACTCAAAACATTTGCAGGAGGAGTGTAGGGATTCTTGTAAGCTTTCTCTACATCAAATCCGCAATAATCTAGATATTCTTCCATCAGTACTTTCCAAATAGTATAGTTAGTTCCATCAAACCTCATATAATCAAAGACCATTTTGTTAGCCATCCCGAACCTTCCTTAAGTAGTTAAGCTTTTCACCAAGGAACCAAGCTTTGATACCAATTGTTGGATATGACAACTGAGAAGGGGGGTGAATCAGTTGTCATAGATTATAACCTTAAATTCAATTACCATAGCTAATATATAAATCGATTAATTGATTAACCATCAAATGCAAGTGCTCAAACACAATAACACCAGATTTATGTGGAAAAACCAATGAGGGAAAAACCACAGTGAGGATTAACTCACACTATAGAGAATATCAAAAATGATTACAAAAAGACTCATTGCCTGAGATAAAGATCACTGCTTGAAATAAGGACTCACTTTCGATAGGGCTACAACCCAAAGGGCTCACTACCAAAAAAGATACAAAAAAGACAAAGAAGACTTGTTATAGAGAGACAACAATCCCAATGCAATGAAGATTCCACCACAATCATTGATCAACTCACATGAATGATAGAGTTCACCTTCTGCTCACTACATCTAGAAACTCGACATTAAGCTTTGCACTGAACAACCACACACTTAACTCACACACCTCAAGAATAGCATCAAAGTCACGTATGCTCTTTCACTTATCTTCCTTCTTTTCTTATGTACAATTTTCATCGCTAGCACATTTTGTATTTATACTATCTCCAACATTACAAAGTGCGATGTAGAAAAATGGCCCCTTGTCATTTTCATGGCCTTTTAGGTCTTGTTTCATGGTGTTTGTTTATTTTGTTTTGATTTTATGTTGCAACATGGCTTGAACATGCTTATTTAGGTACTAAAACTCAAAGAACAACATCTTGTGAAGGTGTTGTGAAGTGTTGTAAGACATTTCTACATTCTTCTAGAATTTATTAATTACAATTCACCTAAAAATCACCATTTTACTCATCAACAAGTCCTATTTTGAAGTGTTGTAAAGTCTTGTAACAAGCTTTCATGCTTTTTGAGGCACATCTTCACTATTTATCCCTTCTCTTATGCTTTATTTGACCCCTTTATGGTCTCATATGCTTAATTAAGTGTATTTTTGAGTATTATCTCGACAAACAACATTAAATACAACATATTTCCTGACACACATTTTTATGTCCTAGGTGGGATCCATTCGCCATGGGTGGTGAATGAGTCCCCCTTGGCACCAAATTCAAAATATTTTAAATTTCCTTTCAGTATTTTATTCAAAAACACTTGATATCGGCCTGTTATGAGGTATGAACGGGTAACTAAGGCACAATTGTGTATAAATAAGTGATTTTCACCTCATTTCAACCCTCATTCATCAAGTTCACTTATTCACCTATTCATTCAATCATTTTACAACATCTTTTCAAGCACTATTCAAGCACTTTGAAGTAGCCATTGACATTGCTTCAAACTTGCATCATCAAGGGCTTGGTAAGTTAATAACAATTGCATGTTGTTAGTTTATCATTCCTTTGAATTTGATTATTTTCTTAAAGGTTTGATTACCAAAAGTGGGGTTTGACCAAGGCAAACCCATATTTACTAACCTTAAACCATTTTTCCCTATTACATGTTTGTTTGCAGACCTAGGTATGCAGATTTGACAAGATTTTTGGTATTGAAGATTGGTTTACAAGTCAACTAGGTGCTTCAAGTCAGCTCAGTTATATTTCAAGCTTGGGGAAGGTTTTCTATCCAGACTCCGTTTTCTGCAGAATTGACTTCAGCAACCTAACAAGCAATGATTTCCAGATCTAGTGTTGTAGAGTTGTCTCCTAATTTTTCAAAAATTTGGAAGAGGATTGATTCACCATAAATGGAAAATGAGTCCCACCTTAGGACTGAAAATCTGAATTTTATTAGATTTTGGATCTCGACAAATAGACTTGCTTCTGACAGTTTTTCACTAGGAGGACTAATTCACCACCCTGGGCGAATGAGTCCCACTGTGAAAAATTAGTTATTTTAGCCAATATCCACAACATTCTAGATTCACCATATTTTTCCCAGGTGCACTCTAATTTAACTCATTCCTTTCTATTCTACATATTTTCTTCATTTAGTTCATTGTGTCATTACACAATGTGTTTTCAAACATAGCTTTAATTTCAGTTTTCATTCATTTAGATTGGTAAATTGCATTTAGTTAACTTCATTTAGGTTAGAAAACATCACACATAACATTATTTGAATGAACCATTAGCATTTTTTCTCCTATCTCTCTCCTTTTAGGTGAAAAACCCTAGAAGAGCAAGAGTTGTCCATAGGAGCCAAAAATAAACGGTTCATTTTGGTGAACCCGACTTTTGAGCACTTTGAATTTTTTATTTAATTTACATATTGCATCATAATTTTATTTTGCATTAACATTCAATTAGTACATTATTATTTTTTTTCATTTTAGGACATTTTATCTTGCATTAGTGAACGCTTCATTTAGATTTTATTTTTGTATTGCATCTCATTGAAAAAACTAAAAACCTGCATTTTTCATCTTTGATTGAATTTTTTAGAGCATTAGAATCATCCTAAAATAATTTGAAAAACACACAAAAACATCATACTAGGACTCATTCACCACCCACGACGAATCACTCCCTCTGCACTTGTTAAACAACATTTTTAGCAATTTTCTGCCATTTGTCTGCATTTTTATTTTTTGTAGTTAGATCTCAGTTATAGTTAGCAACAATTTTTTTATTTTCATTTCAAACTCTTAGATTAATTTTCATTTTCATTCACCCCTCCTTTGTGGTACTTGTATGAGTGTTTGTTTCCTTGTTGATAATACTTTAGTGAGAAGAAGTTCTAGACTCATGGCCTCCTGTGATAGCACTTTCGTTGTGGACCTTGGGATCTCATAAGCTACTACTCCTAGTATGGACAATGGTGCATTAGGCCTTGACAATACCACTTCTATGCCTTCACCTTTCCATCTAATGAATGTTGACAACCAAAACAACTCCCTCCCACAAGAAAAGGTCATTAATATTCATGAGGATTTTGCACATTTACAACAAAACTTGTCACTTGAAAACATTTCCACCACTGCCATACCTTCCATTAAAAATCTTCATCATTTTATTGAAAGTGATGATGGATTGCAAGTGATAAAGATAATTTCTAGGATTTACAATAAAGATGCCTCTTCTAAGACCCAATCTACAACCATTCCAATAAGCCAACAAGGACCTCAAGTTCCTCCCCCTTCAACCATAACATCTATAGCAACTTACACCAATCCACAAGTCAATACAACTATGCAACAGTTTAATTATGTAGCTACTTCTTTTCTTATTTCCACTAGCATTCCTACTTCTCTTATGGCATCGCAAGTCCCTTCCACCACATTCACACCCCATAGTATTCCTTTTAATTCCCCTCACATCACCTATACTCCATCACCATTTTCCCTTCCACCTCAACCCACATACCTCAATTCCCTTCTTACACAACTCCTTACCACCATTTCATCTATGCAACATCAAATTTCTACCATTAATCAAGGTCAATCTGCTCCACCTACATATCATGTCCGTAGTAGCCCTTTATCATTAGAAATCTTACGTACCCCAATGCCACAAGGGATAGAAATGCCTCAGTTTGAGAAATATGGAGGAAAAGGAGACCCTGTCAACCATGTTAATGCCTATACAACATTGGGTAGTGACTTTGTCCTTGATGATAAACTATTAGCCAAACTATTTCCAAGGACCTTGAAAGACACTGCCTTAGAATGGTTTTCCAACTTGCCTAATCATTCCATTCATTCATTCAATGAATTGGTGGATGCTTTGATAAGTCACTTTCAAGTTCACATGACACCTAAAAAATACAATGGCTAACCTCATGCAATGTAGACAAAACATAGATGAAAAGGTAATGAATTTTATCTCACATTACCAATCAGTGTATGCTCAAATTGATGTCAAGATTCTTGATGCACATCTGAAAAAGATTTTTAATGAAAACTTGCACACACACCTTTAGGATAAATTAACAATGATGAAATTCCATTTGTTTATGCATTTATGCACAACCTTGTGTGAATACCACAATTTTTTTTCAAGTTTTGATTCAAAATCCACTTCTAACTGAGCTAACAAACATGAACACAACAATCAAAACTAACATAACACGCAAAACTTCCACAAACCAAATAGAAGATTTTTCCATTTTAATCTGCCTCCTCAACCTCAACCACAACCAACCCAAGCCATTCCAAATCAAGTGGAGATTGTTAAAGTAGTAGTGCGTTATACCTATGGGGACCCAAGAGACAATTTACTCCCTTACCTGATACCCTTCATAACACAATGAACCAATTAATTCAACAATGCTTGCTCACTTTGCCACCCATCTGACCACTTGATCCAAACCAACCTTTACCACCCACCTTTAAACCTAATGCTTATTATCATTTTCATCGCCAGAATGGACATGACACTAAACATTGCAAGCATCTAAAACATTTAGTTCAAGACCTCATTGATTCAGGCCATTTGTCCATTATGGATGTTAATGATCAAGGCAATAAGTCCATTGCACCCCTTAACCAAAATTTGCAAATTTTCACTAATCCTATGCCTAAACATACTACCTTATTTGTCAAGGCTAGTGAACCTTCAAACACTGATGCAATGACTATTGATACAAACAATGAACAACATGATGCACCTCCCCCTATTACTATAGAAAGTATTATGGATGAGATAGTAGCTACGATAGATGTTATCCCTTGTAAGGGCCAAACCACTAAGTCTCTTGATATCACTTTTTCTGCTAAATACATACTACAAAATCTTCTTGATGGTCCTCTCTACATAGCTGGTAGAATCTATAATAAGCCCACTAATGGGATATTAATAGATCACACTTGTGGAGAGAACGTGATCACAGAGGAGTTTTTAGTATTACATGAGCTATATCAAGATGAATATAATAAACCAACTACATGGATTAAGACACATATTGGTTTTTCATTCCCTACAATCGGATCGATTGTGCTACCCTTATAGAGAGGACCTAAAATTTTGGAGGTAATATTTTCAATTATTTCACAATCTAACCAATTTCATTTGCACCTAGGCCACCCTTGGCTTCGCTCAATGAAAGTGGTCTCATCAGTTGTTCACAAGTGTTTGAAGTTTCCACATGACAATGAGATAGTCACCATACACCATAGTGGATTTAATCCTTTATCTTCCAAAGGTCATTTTTCATTAGAAGCCTTTTTGCCTACACCTATGGAATCCATCACCCCTCAAAAGGACTTCTTTTTCATAGCTTATCAAAATTTTAAAGCCAAAAATATTGTCGAATTGTCTCTTCATGACACATCCCCATCCACTTTCAAACCTCCTATCATAGACAAAACCATGCTTCAACTTGAGTCTAACATTGAGAAAACCATACAACCTCCTGAATAACCACCCCTTGATACTTCCCCACCATCGTTTAAATGAACAAGGGAAAATGAAACCACTCCTATTATTCCTCCTCACCTTAAACAAGTGTATAAAGCCAAAGAGAAAGTGGTTGATCCATCCTCTTCAGAATCAGAAGAACCTATGATGATTCAATTCACTCTTACACCTCAACAACTCCAAAATAGAATTAAACAAAATCACGGTGCTAGGGAATGAAGGCATTGTCGTCATCTCCTTGCTCGTCAATCTCGTATAAAAAAAGATAAATAAAATCAACCTTTACCTTTGACCAAAGTAATAGATGGCCACCCACTTCTCCTAACCTTCCACATGATAGTCCAGTGCAACCTTCACAACAAAATGATCCAATCCAACAACATCATCTTTTGATACATCTATCCTTAGAAACCACCCTTCATCCTCCTATTGTCAATAATCTTGATGATGATGATGATGATGCAACGATAGCAAAGAAAAATGAAGAAGTGCGTAATGATTTAAATTATTTATTTTCATCCACAATGAGCTTAAAAGATACAACCTCTCCACCATGAGAAGAACCTGGTACGACTCCTGGTTCGACACTTGCAATTCTTCCTTTGGATAGTCAACCGTCCTCGCATTACACTGAACATGATTGGGAGGTGGATGACCTGTTTGATGGTTGACTTGTATTTTCCTAACTAGCCTTTTTTCTTTTCTCTTTTTATTTTCCTTTTCATGTGTGTATCATGTTCCCCCGTATCATGTGTTTGATATTCCCTCTCTTCGTACACTTCTTCTATTCATATATCTCTTCTTCTATATGTCGTACATTGTCTTTTTCACTTTTTTTTTGTTTTGTGTTCTCCTTTTGGGGATGACACAAAGTGTAGAGATGCCCTATGTCTCTTCCATGTTGACCCACAAAGTCTTTTTATTTTTCTCTTTTTGTTTTGTGTTCTCCTTTTGGGGATGACGCAAGGCATTGAGACCTAAATGTCTCCTTCATGTTGACCCAAAAGCTTTTTCATTTTCTCTCTTCTTTTTATTTTTGTTTCGCTTGTATTTTCCTTTTGGGGATGATGCAAAGTGTCGAGACCACAATGTCTCTTCCATGTTGACCCAAAATGGACTTTCATTTTCCTTTGTTTTTGCTCTCTTTGTGTCATTCTTCTAGTTCTATATGCTTCCAGGAATGATGATAGTTTCGAGCTCTTTCATAAAAACATTGCAGCAACGAACATACTGACCCAAAATCCATAGATCCCTAATGTGTTTGGTGTGCTTTCTTTTCTGGGAGGAAAATCCCTTTCTTTGTTTTTCATTTTTCCTTGACATGATGCAACCTAACTTTGAAACATATGACTTGGCATAGTGATTTCTAGGTTGTCTCTCATGTCTTGTTTTCTTTTTAAATTTTATTTTCTTCTCTACTTTAAAGTAATTTCTCACAGAACAATGTGTAGCAATTCCTTTAAAGTGGGGGGCATACATTACCATCAATTTATTTGCATTCTTGGTTCCTAGTGCAGCCTTGTCGTTTATGTAATGCATTTGTCGCTTTGTGGATGGCATTGGCCGTGATGTCCTTTATAAGTGTGATCTATCTCAACATATTGCATTCCTCTTGGTGGCATGATGCGACACACTTCATCCCCTAAGTTGTGAATATACTATTATTTGATTGGTCCTCTCTTGGAGACATTAGACATAATGTTCCCTAAGTGACTGACCTTGCATGAACTGAACAAGACTCCTTTGAACTTCTTTTACATTTTTTCCACCTTGCATGACTGTGGTACCTTTGTCTTTTTATTGATAACATTTTTCTTTATGGTTCCTTGTTAAAGTTATCAATGGGTATAACTTTAATTTGGTTGACTGGGAATCCCACCTATCGGCATGACTTTTCCCCATAGCCACCTTTTTGTTGTGAGTGCATACCAACTAGCATATGTATCTTACCTTTTTTGGGATGTCTCACCCCGTGGACAACTAGTTCTGTGGCCCCAAAGTGAGTACACATTCTCTTTTTCAAACAATAAGCCTAGATCTAATCCACAACTAGTTGGATTGACAATTGAAGCTTCATCTAATTCATTTCAACACTTGTGTGTTCCTTTGTTCTTATGCTTAGTTTTCCATGGGATATTCATCCTGGGGGCTTGATCATCCCTCTTGATCATTGTCATTCCATCTTTCTGGCGTAAGTACACTTAAACCCTAGTCTCGATGTTCATGGCTACTTTAGTGTGAGTTTCAAGCAAGTTCATCCTCTCACTAAAGAGGGGCCTAAATGTGTTGTAGAAAAATGACCCCTTGTCATTTTCATGGCCTTTTAGGTCTTGTTTCATGGTTTTTTTTCTGTTTTTCTCTTATTTTATGTTGCAACATGGCTTGAACATGCTTATTTAGGTACTAAAACTCAAAGAACGACATCTTGTGAAGGTGTTGTGAAGTGTTGTGAGACATTTCTACATTCTTCTAGACTTTATTAATTACAATTCACCTAAAAATCACCTTTTTATTCATCAACAAGTCCTATTTTGAAGTGTTGTAAAGTCTTGTAACAAGCTTTCATGCTTTTCGAGGCACATCTTCACTATTTATCCCTTTTCTTATGCTTTATTTGACCCCTTTATGCTCTCATATGCTTAATTAAGTGTATTTTTGAGTATTATCCCAACAAACAACATTAAATACAACATATTTCTTGACACACATTTTTAGGTTCTAGGTGGGACCCATTCGCCATGGGTGGCGAATGAGTCCCCCTTGACCCCAAATTCAAAATATTTTAAATTTCCTTTCAGGATTTTATTTAAAAACACTTGATGTCAGCCTATGATGAGGTATGAATAGGTAACTAAGTCGCAAGTGAGTATAAATAAGTGATTTTCACCTCATTTCAACCCCCATTCATTAAGTTCACTTATTCACCTATTCATTCAAGCACTATTCAAGCACTTTGAAGCAGCCATTGACATTACTTCAAACTTGCATCATCAAGGGTTTGGTAAGTTAATAAAAATTGCATGTTGTTAGTTTATCATTCCTTTGCATTTGATTATTTTATTAAAGGTTTGATTACCAAAAGTGGGGTTTGACCAAGGCAAACCCCTATTCACTAACCTTAAAAACCATTTTTCCCTATTGCATGTTTGTTTGCAGACCTAGGTGTGTAGATTTGACAAGATTTTTGGTGTTGAATATTGGTTTTCAAGTCAACTAGGTGCTTCAAGTCAACTCAAGTCGATTTCAAGCTTGGAGAAGGTTTTCTATCCAAACTTAATTTTCTATAGAATTGACTTCGGCAACCCGACAAGCAATGATTTCTAGATCTGGTGTTGCAGAGTTGTCTCCTGATTTTTCAAATTTTTGGGAGAGGATTGATTTTCCATCTATGGTGAATGAATTCCACCTTAGGATTGAAAATCTGAATTTTGTCAGATTTTAGATCCTGACAGATGAAAACTTGCTTCCGACAGTTTTTCACTAGGAGGAGGACTAATTCACCACCCTCAGTGAATGAGTCCCACTGTGAAAAATTTGTGATTTCAGCTAGCATCCACAACATTCCAGATTCATTATATTTTTCCTAGGTGCACTCTGATTTAACTCATTCCTTTATGTTATGCATATTTTCTTCATTTAGTTCATTGTTGCATTACACATTGTGTTTTCAAACATAGCTTTAATTTCACTTTTGCATTCATTTTCATTCATTTAGATTAGTCAATTACATTTGGTTAGCTTCATTTAGGTTATACAATGTCACACATAACATTATTTGAATGAACCATTAGCATTTTTGCTCCTATCTCTCTCCTTTTATGTGAAAAACCCTAGAAGAGCAAGAGTTGTCCATAGGAGCAAAAAATCAACGGTTCACAAAGATACAAAGTCATCCATCCAACTTCAAATTTTAAATTAGATTGACACCAAACATCTTAGGGTGGAATTAGAATGAGGGAAACCCAAACACACACTTCACTAGGATCCGTAATAGATCCAACATGCTTCATCATCTTCAAAAGTAGTGCTTGACACACGGTCAACCATATCAGTGTAAAACACATAGATCAATTAAGCTCGATACATCCAAATGAAAAAACCAACTTCAATGGAACTAGGGTAACACAACTCTTGAACAATATGCCATAAGATTTCATCAAAGAGAAATTTGGACTAGAAACAATTCTCCCAGACCTCAATCAACACACAACAAAATGTAGACACATAAAAATGACCTAGGATTGCAAGCTCTATTTTTCATCACGTTCTTCCTAGCATAATTAAGACATTTTAATTATGTCCTTAGTCCACTTTCGACTATTAATTAAATAATTATAAATTATTTAATTAATTCATGCATTTTTATTCTTCTTGACTATTAAATAAATAAATTTTATTTATTTATTTAATACGTCACTAATTATCTATCTTTCCATAATTAAATTAATTTCTTAATTTATTTAATTATTCTCGTCCACCAATTTTTGCTTGATTATTTAAATAGATAAATTTTATTTATTTATTTAAATATGTCACTAATTCTTAAAAGTCCTCTTATAATTAAATAAATTCTTTAATTTATTTAATTATTTCCACCTTGGCATTTACCTTATTTTAAATAAAATTATTTATTTAAAATGGTCCCACTTTCTAATTTCCCTCTTTAAGTAAATAATTCAAATTAATTATTTACTGTCATGTGACTTTCCCCTTTTGAATTAAATTAATTTTTAATTCAAAATAGTCTTTTTCCTTGAAAAATCAAGTAATTTCTATTATTATTTGATTTTCCAGCCACCTCTTTTTTTGTGCCAATCTTATCTCCTTGTCACATGCATTGTCAACCCTTGATTTGATTTTCTCAAAATCAATCTTGTCCATTCATTTTAAATTTTTCCTAATGTTACCCTAACCCTAATTGTGGGTTGTCACATTGAATCTTAACCATTGATTCTAAGGCATTTGTCAACTTTTAATCTTGGCCATTCACTCAAAATTTCATTTTCTATAAAATAGCAATTTTGGTCTCATTTGGACATATGATGTCATCTTGCAACCTCATGCTCATGTTTTGTCATTTCATGTTCTTGTTATCTTGTCATTTTAGGCCATTTTCTACATACTTCATAGTTGCTAGTTGCATTTGTGAGGTCATTTTAAATTAAAATCCTTCAAAGTTTGCTTAGGGCTTGTCATAGTCATTAGATTTCTCACATAAAATATGAGGGAAACATCACATTTCCAACAAGTTGAGAAGGTATAATGGACGTCAGCCATGGAGAATGAAGACTTTTGGGTGAGATATTTCATTAGTTTTCATGTTATTTCCTTTGCACTTCATTATTTCTTTGGGTTTTTGTGTTTTTGAATTTAATCTGCTAACCTTTGGAAAATTCCCTTAGTTACATTGGTGAACCCGATGCCAAAATTGAGCACCTTTTTTTTTTCGTATGACATTTTCTATTTTGCAGGAACAAGTACGACTATGACGCATTTGTCTTACAGAGCAACGCATTCAAGGTTTCAGGACACATTTGCTACTTAAAATGACGCATACACTCTGATGCGACACATACGATTTGCATAGTGACACATTTGCTTAGATGCGACACATTCGATTTGCAGGTCAATGCATTTTCCTATCAACCTAACCTACAGACCCAAGACACATTTGCTTTGCAGGTCGACACATTTTCCCTTCAGATTCTAGCTTATGAAACTGAGTTGCATTTGTTGTATGGATGACACAATCACTCTGTTGTGACACATTTGGCTGGTAAACTTTTGCTTTCCGATTTTTCCAAATTTTTCTTGATTTCTTTTTGCAATTTGTTATTCCTTTTTGTAATATATTATTTTAGGGGTTTTCTGGTTACTAATGGGTTGTTGCAACATGTGGCTTTGAGTATTTTGTGGGTCCAAGTAATCTCTTTGAAACTACTAATTAGTGGTTTTGTAGGTTCAATTGTCCAAGGATATTACTTTAAAACACTTGTGTTTGTTTATTTTTAGATTAGAAAACATTTTCTTGTCATTTTCTTGATTGTGCTTGAAGGTGGTAAGTGATTATGCTCTCACCTTGTGCAAACTAGGTGATCAGAAAACCAGACCCATCTATTTTTGTGTCTACCTCCATTCAATAATCAAAGTATCATCTCCCCTTGTGCATTTATGCGATCCTAGGTGTAAGAGAAACAGTTATTGACTCTAGGAATTGGGCCTTCGCTGTTGGGAAAAAGTACTCACCCCAAGGTGACTCAAACTGGCAGTGAAGCTCTTTGGCTGACTACCCCCGACTGATATATAAATGTGAATCCTAAGGGAAAGCTTAGGATTACAAGTGTGGATGTGTCATACGAACAAAGTAGAATTACCCAAAACCTTGTTGAGAATAACCTCTTTAGGTTGGAATTCCTCCTTAATGGATCTTAATCTTTGCCTCATGTATGGCCAATTGAACGGGGGTCTTGAACTAAAAACTTTTGTTTAGTAGCCAAAATCCTTCTATTTGCTAGTGCAACAACGGTCGTTGTGAAGGCATCCACATTCTTGTAGTTCTTAGTAGAGGTGATCAACCTGCCATGGGATTTTTATGGGGGTTGGAAGCTTGGTTGACCTGAGAAGTAGTGCACTGTAAGGGGGAGCCCGTGTAGCCAAGCTTCTGGATTCACATGCTAAGAATAAGTGTGGTTGGGGAAATCCACG
Source organism: Sequoia sempervirens (assembly GCA_007258455.2). NCBI lineage: Eukaryota > Viridiplantae > Streptophyta > Pinopsida > Cupressales > Cupressaceae > Sequoia > Sequoia sempervirens. The sequence continues at coordinate 996,600,811 of VDFB02271358.1, forward strand.
TGGAATCCAATGAATATTGTCCTTTCCTAATCTAGGATTGTGCTTGTCTTCATTGTGCCTATTTCAAAATAAAAATATTGTGTTTTCCATGTTTTTTCTTAGACATTCAAACAAACAAACATCACTTACAGATCTGGAAAAAAACAGTCAACCTCAAACAATTCAGATTTTTGACCAAAACTATAAACAAATTAGACTTTCTTGAATTTTGCACTGCATCTGCCACAATGCATTCACTCAGCTACACCACATTCACTTTTTAGAACACCGCATTCACTCTGAAAAAAATGCATTTTCTTTGTAGAACACTTTATTTTCCTGGCTTGAACCTCATTTTCTTTTTAGAAAATTACATTCACAATACTAAGTCATATTTTCTTTCTATAGAACTGCATTCACTAAAACTGAGCCGCATCCACTATATTGCAACACATCTGTGGCTTGAAATGATGCATTTGCTTGACAAAAAACAAAAAAATTGTCACAAACTAAAACCTGAGAGCGAACTAGTCCAATTTGTAATCAAACATCTTTTTCTAGCAGCTTCTATCAAAAACCAAAAAGAAAATTGCTCAAATCTTCCATTTCTTGCACACTTTAGTTTTCATTTTACCATAGGTTCACCTTTGCAAATTTTTAGTTTCATCCTTAGGCTTCATCATTTTCATTTTCAGTCATAAACCAGTCCTTAGGTCATCATTTAATTTGCATATTTTGGATTAGGAAAACCTTACCATACTTTGCAAAATCTTAGCCTTCAAAAGTAGGTTATCATTGGACTTAGTCATCATTATCTCCTTTAGTCATTGTAATTTTGTGAGATCTTTCCAACTCATAAGTCAAGTTAGGAAACCTCACTTAGTCATCTTGTCATTGTCATTTAGTCCTTCAAACAAGTCCTTTGATATTCCAAAATTGAGACATAGATCAAGCTTAGGGTGGTTGAGTAACCTTCTTCCAAATCATTTAGACCTTTGCATTTGCATACTTTGGACATTCAAGTCATCTTAGTCCTCATTTTGCATACCTTATTCCAAAAATACAAAAAAATTAGTGTCATAACTTGTCTTCATTGTCCTTTGGCATTAGTCATTCCCTTTAGACAACATTGTCATATTGCATCCCTTATTGTCAAAAATCCAAAAAACATAGTTTGCATTTGCATCCCTTATAACCAAAATCCCAAAAACATAGTGTCATCATCTAGTTGTCATTTTCATCCTTCTTCCTAATTTGAGCAATTCCTAATATGGTTGAAACTAGACTTCAAAGAAAAAGAAGACAAATGGCTAATTTTGGACAAGACACCAACAATCACATCTTTTCCAATGACATGAATCAAAACATGAACCAAGACACATCTTTTATCAATCCTTTCAGTGACATGAACATGCCATCTTCGTCACGTAACCCCTTCGAACCATTCATACAAAAAGACCAAATTAGACAAGCATATGCAAAAGAATTAGAAGCCGTAGCGTAAAATCCTAATATAGAAAACTTCATGGAAGATTTAGTCTTACATGACCCTCAAAGGTATCTAGCCATGCTTTTGGACCAATGGGTTAAGTTACCATGTGGCTTTGACATTAACACTTTGAAACCAACATCACCCAATCATTATGTCAACAATACAAACTTTAATTCATCCAACACTAGTCAACCTCAAAACAACACAAAAAATGCCTTTCTTGGTGCCACCTCACAAATTGCCACGAGTACTATTAATGCTACCTCCAATGACACATCTAGTCAAAACAATTCCAATTCAATCAATGCAACATCCTTTGGGACACCAACTATGTCACAAGCCATGTCACAATCAATGCCAACAATGTCAACAACATCCTCACAATCAGTTGGAGCTACCTTTGGGTCCTCATCAATGGGGGGAAGCTCTCCAAATCCTCTATTTGGAGTTTCATCTAGTTCCATGGGTGTATCATCATCAAATCCTTTCATTGGTATTGTTACATATTTTTTGCCTCAGCTCAAATGGAGGAGCGGGCTGACTTTTATTTAACATTAAGTAGAATTGCAGTGTCATGTTTGAATGCTATTTCATATCATTATCATTATGCATTGAATATCAGTTATGCATTTTAGTGAGGTGGAGTTGCAGAGTGCTATTCAGATGTTGCAGATTTAAAAGAAATACATAATTGAGTACATGAGAAAAATAGCATTTCATATGCTTTTATTCATTTCAAAAAAGAACTCATATTTTTACAAAGCTTCATTTGATTTCACAATCAGAATAGTATTACAACATTGCATAAAATGCATTTTCTTTTCAACTGAAAACTAGAATTGAAATCAAAGATCCACACAAGCCGTGGATGTAACTATGATTGTGACAATACATTTCTAGTAACACATTGCACTACTGGAGATGCAAAAAGAAAAACACATAAGTGGCAGCATAGTCATCATTGCCTGATTATCAACGCTTGATGTTGAATGGTGCACCTCGTTGTCTCGAGCTTCGTCGACTTGTAAGAGGAAAAGAGGAGTGTTAGTGGCTTCAACTATGGTGTAACTTATATGATGCACCTACAATAGTACAACATACTATTAGAAATGCATTGAAACAATCAAATTCAACCAAATGCAGTGTGAAAGGAGTGAGCTAAAGGAGAAGTATCAACATCATAATCAAAATGTTCTATTTTTTATGCTAACATTGTTTGCTTCCTTGTCCAGGTATAGGTTAAGTCATGAAGTGAGCATTATTCGAAGACCATGCATGTGGAGTAAAATAGGCTCCCACAAGGGTAGAGCTCGACATGCTTCCCTATGCATTAAATGGGCTTATTTTGAAATATATTTCATCATATACATCAAACAAAATGAAATACAACTGAAAGAGTAAAACAGAGAGTCTATCAAGTAACAAAACCAACTGTGCATTCATAACGATTAGCATTTATTTTTTAAGGCTACAGGTGAACAGTGAGTTTAGTTCACTTAACAAAATTTAACTGAGTATATCTACATCAGAAATTGTTGAATAAATACATTTTTCATGCTGATTGTAATCATATGTCATGCGAGTTTCAATTCATCAGTTCTCTTTCGGATAGTGAACAGGCATACATATGCCTTAATGTTTTGTTCCAACTTTCATCATCAAAGAGTAAATATTCTAAGAGCAGCTTTGTACAGTGAAATATAAAATGCATGAAGAGTACCATGTTGCTCAAGAATACAAACATAGACAGTGCATTTGAGTATTAAATGATTCTGACTTACCAGTTAGATATGAACCAATGAGTGAAGGAGGTTTGTACTGATGCAATGTTGCAGTCCAAGAACAAAAAGGTAAACCCTCTATAGAATTCAAATGAAGAAAATGAAAGTTGTTGTGTTAGAGTTGAGTACTGGTTATTAAGAGCTATAGCAAAGACAGTGAATTCATTCTAGTTGGGATGGTGCCTCAGACGGGTTCGTGTATATATGATTAGTGGAGGACAACAATCAAATGTTATATACTTTCATTTTTTTTTTAGTGAGATACAAGTGTCAGGTAAGACATCACTTGTAATTGGTCAAGCCATGAATTAGATACAACAAATGTGCAGGATTGTGATCGTTTTCAGATTACTCAGTCAAGGTCTTGACAGAACAATGAGGTAAAGTTTCTATCATATCTACAAGATGAGCACAAAATGAAGTTGGGGACCATAATGGAATTTTTAGTTTCAAGCTTCATATGTATATGGAATTTTGAATTCAAGACAAATCTTTTAGATTCTTAGTACCTAGAGAGTACTCTCAGAATGTGTATTGGATTTTCATTTTAAGGATAGTCTACAGCTCCATGTCAATGACAGTTCTGTGAATTGAGCTCAAGTGTTATAACTATCAAAGAGAGCTACAAAAATGTCAAAATAGAATACCTAGTAATATGGGCCAATGAATATAGACAAGCACATAGATTCTTGTTGTTCCCATTATGTCCTTTTTATTTTTCTGAAGGTATATTAAAGTAAGCAACAGTGATGCAACGAGTTGTTTTCTTAGGATGAACATAATGTAGGGAGGTTAAAATAAAGACAATATCCAAGGCATCTTTTTGTTTCAGAAGTAAATGCAAAATATCACTAGTTTTTTGAGCCAAAATCCTAGAGGAAACGCAAGCAAATATACAGTTTTAGCACCATTTCAAGCAAGTATGGGAGGTCGAGTTCTGTCAAAAATTTAGAATATATGCTTTTGTTTTGAAAATCTCCAAACCCATGATAGTATTTTGTTTTAGAAGTTTAGGATAAGGTTCTGGTTCTGGGTAGAGTTTATATCCATAAATGAATTTACAGTTTCTAATTTTAAATACCCACATGTGAATTCTATTTTAGAGGTGCAGGAAATACAATAATATATGATACCCATATGGTTTTTGCATAAAAACAATAGTATAACTAAAAATATGCAAATTTTTGTACTGGCTCGAGCCTCAAAGTAGAAGGAATTCAATTTTCATATGATTTTCATAACAGCCACAATAGAGACAGCAAGGAAAAGCAATGAAATGAAATTCTATGACAAATCAAGCTCAGGAAAGAAGAAAATACAGTTCTCTTTCAAAATTTTAAATACCCACATGTGAGTTTATTCTCAAAATAGAGAAAATGCAATTTCCTTAAAAATTTTGAGTACGCATCTTCAGTTTAGCTTCAAAATGCAAAGAAGATAGCTATAGAAATACCCATGTGAGATCTTGATTTAAAAGGCAAGAATATACAACAAATGCAAGCTCCCAGATTTTAGTCGAAATACAGAAGGAGGGTAATGCAGATTTATTGAAATTTCTTTGATACCCATATGCAGAAATATTATTAGATCGACATAATCGAAATTTACTGTTCTGGGTCAAGCCCAAAAGTCAAGAAATTGTTTCTTATAGTGCTCTTTTGGCATGGCCTGAACATGGCTAGAAGTTCATGAAATAAAGAGAGATTTTTAGGGTTTCTACAGAGAAAAGAGAGTTACCAGTCTGTATTTCACAAGAGTCTAAAGCCGCGGCCATAGCTTCCTGTTTAGCTTCCCAGGGCATGATTTCAAGTTTTGAAGAACGATCGAGCTCTTATGGTGAGAATAATGCACAACAATGAGCATGAGAAACATACAGAAAATGCAGAATAAAGACATCAGAGTGTGTTCACCACGGCCTCAAGGCCAAAATAGAGGTTACAAAAACCATTAAATAAAGCTTACCTCTACATAGTAAAGGAAAATAAGAGCACAAGTCGAAGCTTTCATGGAGTGGACTATAGAGGTCGAGCTCAAACTCATAATGGCATGGAGAAGTCAAGGTAAGAGAAGATCATAGAGTAAGCTCATGCAAGCCGCTCCTTTAGGGCTTTTTGATATTCAAAATTATGAAGTAGAAAAGCTATTTTATCATGAAAGGAGGCTTACCCATTGGAGACTTAGTTATCTGGAAACATGGAGAGGATTATTGAAGTACACAAGCTCGAATTTGACACCATCATAGCGGCAGTTTCCTTTCAGACAGAGTTTCCTTCTTCTGAAGTCATGTGTGTGAAATGATGATAATTAGGGTTTGAACCTGTTTTGATCAAAGCCCTAATTTGAGCCTTATGAAGTTCTAGAATATTCAATCAAAATGCACATGTTGAATATCAAATGGTGGTTGAACCCATAATGCCTTATGATTTATTCAAACCTAAGTCTAAATCAATATTATGTAAGGCCGAAATTCTTATGTTAGGGTGATGTCTTAGGTATTCAAGACTTATTTTTTTGCCTTAGAGAAGTATGGGTTTATGTCTTAGGGTATTGTTTTAAGGGAAGAGCAATTAAGGGGAATTACAAATACCTTAAGCCTAGGGTCAATGTTTTTAGGGTTTTTATTTTTTGATTGATTTTGGAGAAATCAATTATGGAGTTGATAGGAATATGACATTATGTAGTGTATTTTTATGATTTTTGAGAAAATCATAATGATGTAATGGAGAAATAAGGAGTTTTTTCTTTTTGCAAAAGATTTCCAATCTTTAAATTGCAAAAATAAGGCAAATTATAAAATCTGCATCTTGTAAAAGCAGAAGCATAAAAGTGATATTCTATAAGTTGCTTTATGTTTTCTTGCTATTTTTAGCAGATCTTTTATTGACTTTTCCTCTTGGTCGGATTCCAGACTTATCTTGGAGAGATAAGGTGTTTTTGTTATTTTAAAGCAGGATTCAGCCTATTTTTATAGGCTTGACAGGTTCATCATAAAAGCATTTTGCTTTTTTCTACTTTTAAAGCAGTTTTTGAGTTTGTTTGAAGCCTTTTTTCCTTGAGCTTTTTCTGAGCTTGGATTAGGGTTTCCTGGAGAGTTCTTTTGATAGACTGTCTTTCAACTCTCCATTCTCAGCAGTTGAGATTAGAGTTTCTTGCCCTTACTCATTTTGGGGAGCTTGTAAACCTTTTGATACTCAATTTGGACAGATTGACACTCTTCCAGTTTTAATAGAGCAGCAAATTTCTCCTTATTTTCTATCTCAATTTTTGTAATGGCAATCTGATATACTTGTGTTTTCAAATTGGAATCCTTTTATGTCTTGTTGTTATAGGTTGTGTTTTAGAGTTACATGTTTCAGGTTGCATGTTGTATTTTTTTTCCAGATCTTCATGCAAATCACTGATGGTATATGTGCCAATGAGATTGTGAGGATTACTGCAATAGAGAAGTTGTTATGAGTGGTTAGGTCTGAATTCTTATAAGTTTGGTGAATCATCTTTTAGAAATAGGTTTTTATGTTCAGTCATCCTTCATCCCTTTCCTCAGAAGCTATTTTAGAATAGAATTCATCATTTGGAGAACCAGCTCACTCTAGAGATTCCTCTTTCGCGTAGATCACCCACATCTGTAAGAGGTTTCTATGTTTCAGTAGTTTGTTGAATACTGCATTCAGTAGAGTGTAAAACTATTAATAACAGTTTTTGGCACACCCGATGGGACATCTAAAAGTAACTTTTAGAGAATTTTAATTTTTTAGTTTGTTGTTTGGTATATGCAGCAGATCTTTTCCAGCCTTCTGGAGGCTATCAATATACCTGGCGGCTCCAGTTCTATTTTTTGCATGCTAGTATAGCCCACGCATGAGAAATATTCAAACAAGATCAAGTTCAAAACCTTTCAAGTATCAAGAGTTGTCCCCATCACGAAGGAGAGGTAGGACAGCAAGAAGGCTTTTTGAAACCCCTATAAGATCAAAGTCGACACCTCTCAGTTTTGGTGCTTTGGTTCTATCACCTAGTGTACTAGTACCAATCTCGTAAGTACCATCAATGGTAGCACCACTGAGGCAGCATCCGTTCGCACCCTTTAATGGAGGTAGTCCATTAGATATTGCCCAACATGATGATATTCCGGTTGCAGCCCTTAGAGGACTACCATATTTCACCAGAGAGGATTACACTACACCAGTTGAACATATCTGTGACATGGCGATGCTATGCTCGGTACACAATATCACGCAGGAGAACGTTGTTCTAAGGCTATTAGCTGCATCACTCAAAGGAAAAGCGTTGTAGTGGTTTAGAGGTCTCGTTGCAAATTCAATTAGAACATGGGATGCTCTAGGTAGTGGCCTATACCAACACTTTGTGGATAAATCTGACAACTTATCTTTGTTAGAGCAGTTGAGTACCATTGAAAGGGCGCTGCATGAACACTTGGCAGATTTCAACTATAGATTTTAGAGGACTTGGGATAGAATCCCGGCAGCGGTAAAACCCTTACCGGCACATGCATTTTTGTTTTATATAAAAGCTTTGAATAGTAAGATTACTGTCATGACTCAGTCTATGGGTGGTTTACGCTTCCAAATGCTTATAACATTGCTATTAATGCTAAAAATTTCTTTATTCAAGCTGGATACATAGCTCCTAGACTCCCCATGCCCTTGTTTCCAGAAATACAGCTGCCTATTCCTATTGTTGTACCTCCCTTGGCTGATGTCCTGCCAGTTCCAACAATAGGATATCATAGTACAATCCAAGAAGTTGTTGCCCCAGACTCAAATCCTAAAATACAGGAGCTAAAAAGCATATTAAAGACCATCAGGAATGACCTTGTGACTATTAAGAAGCACCTTGGCCAAGAACATAAGCCTTATCAAGCCCCCTATTAGCAAAACTAGCAAAATAGGCCCACTTTCCAAGGTGATTATTAGGCCCAAAGAAGAAATTTTAACCCTCGACCATTCCAACCATACAATCCAAACATGGCTAGCACATCAAAAGAGCTTGTGCTGCAAAACAATGTCGCTCAAGATTGTGACCGGTGTTACCCATGCAATCAACCCCACAACCAATCGGCTTGCACTAATTGAGTGAGGAATCAAGCTTTAATGGTGTAGAATATATATGCTGCTTCGAAACATGTTGTAGATAAAGATCAAGAACAACAAGATAATTTAGAAGTTGCCTTGTCGAACTGGCAGAACTCTGAATTCTGTGGCATGAATGGCCAAGACCGGAAAGATTCTCCTATTTCGGCTAATACCAGGTCTAAAAAATGAGCTATGGATCTAGGAAAACAAGCTGGAAGTGCATAGCAGCAGCCTACAGTTAGTACTTAACTTGTTTCATCAAAAGTGGACGTTGCCATGCAGCCTAAAATGCAGATTCTACAAAGAGGGCAGGGGATACCTGGTAAAGAGCAACTAAAAATGCATTCACAACCTGTGCAGAAGCAAAATGAAGCTACTATTACAAAAAATTGGCAGAAGGTAAATGTTTCATCCTTCAATATCATTGAGCATCTTAAGAAAGCTACTATCAATATGTCGATATTAGATGCTTTATAGTTTCCAGGACAAAAATTTTTACTATAGAAGGCATTAGTTGAGTTGTCTATTTCTGACAACACCAATCAAGGAGTTGTGAAGGTTGTGTTGGCTAATGACTTGGAGGAGAAAAGTGGGCAGAAGGCAAAAGAGTTAAAACCCCCTCCATTTTACTTAAGTCTAATCATAGGTGATAAAATTGTGCATAATTGTATGGTCGACTCTGGTGCCAGTAGTTCAGTCATGCCTAAAATTTTAGCCGACAAATTAGGTCTTGTTTATGAGCCTAACCCTCAGAAAGGTGTAGTGCAATTAGATGGGTCTGCTGTTATGACTACTGGCATAATTAAAAATTTAGCCCTTACCTTGCATGCATCCCCAAGTTTCGCTATTCACCAAGATATTCATATTATTGACTTACCGCCACACTTTACCATTTTCTTGTCGAGGGATTTTATAGCCAAGTTGGGTGGGTTTTTGTCTTTCGATTGGTCTCATCTATTTTTTAGAACAAGACATGGTACGAAAGTGACCATTAAGTCTGAGTCTCTCGCCAAAGACCATATTGAACCATACTCCCCAAACCCTATAAATGCTAATCTCTACGCCACCTCTGCAATGGAGGAGCAAACCATGACCTCAGACTGTGGCACCCAGGGAGACTACATCAGTCTCAATGAATGGGCAGCCAAAGATCACGAGCTTGATCCGTTCCAAAACACAGATGAGGTAGGTTTATGAGTTTATATGATTCACGAGTCTAATTATGACATGCCTAATCCTTGCAAAGAGGATGGACCATCTACAGGAAGAGACAGTGAGTTGTGGAAACTTTATTTCGATGGTTCGAGGAGCAGTGTTGGTGCCGGAGGTGGAGCTATGTTGATATCGCCCAAAGGAGATAAGTATTATTCAGCTTGCAGATTTGCTTTCAGCTGTTCGAATAATACAACTGAGTATGAAGCATTGGTACATGGCCTTGAGTGGGCCAACAAACGAGGTATTAAATGCTTGCAAGTTTATGGTGATTTAGAATTGATTGTGACTTAGGTCAAAAATTTAAATGCCGCTAAAAATGATTTACTCAAGAAATACAAGCATCATGTATGGGATTTAATAGAATATTTTAATGCTTTTAATATCTTGTCAATTCCTCAAAATCAAAATAAGCATGCTGATAGGCTCGCTGCCATAGGAGCCCAGTTTGACATTCCCAAAGAGATTCATAAAGTAGAAGAACGTCTGTATGTGAAGATAGTGGTTAGACCTTCTGTACTTGACAATAACGTGAGCTAGCAGGTTTTTGACAGAGATGAGCAAATCATGAATTTTTTGATTGCTGAAGTTGAGTTCGCAGATGGAAATCAACAAAAATGGCAGCAGCAGTATGAGGATCAGATTGTGCAATTAAAGACCAATAAGTTGCCGAAAGGATTGGTGACCTTGGAATCAATGTTTAACTCAGATGATCAAGTTTAGAAGGACAAGTGTAGCTTGACTATCAAAGAAGAACACTACACAGCTATCGAGATCTTCAAGGACAAGCTTCTCAAGCTAGGTAAGGTATGTAGTCAAGAGGAGCAACAAGTTTTCATTTTGTTATGGCAGAAATTTAGTGACTTTTTTGCTTGGGAATACAAAGATTTAAGAGGTTTTAACCCTGAACTAGCTCAGCATACTATCGAGCTTGAACCTGGTGCAAAGCTAGTAAGGCAGAAGCAAAGACCACTTAATCCTAAGTTGGAACACCTCATGAAGGTTGAACTGAATAAGCTAGTTGAAAGCGGTATCATTTTCCCTATCAAGCACACCTCTTGGGTGTCGAATTTAGTACCAGTCAAGAAGAAGAGTGGAGAAATCAGAATTTGTGTTGATTTTCGGGATCTGAATAGAGCATGTTTGAAAGACCATTACCCACTCCCTTCTATAGAGAAAATTTTATACGTAGTTTCTGATTCTAGCAGATTTTCTTTGTTAGATGGCTACTCAGGTTATAACCAGATTCTGGTTAAACAAGAGGATCAGTTTAAAACAGCATTCTCAACCAAGTGGGGCATGATGGCCTACAAGAAGATGTCTTTTGGCTTATCAAATGCTGGAGCAATGTTCTAGCGTGCTATGGATATGGCTTTTCACAGCCTTATGAACAAGTTTGTTCTGGTTTATTTAGATGATATTACCATTTTTTCTAGAAATGCTAATGAACACTTGGATCACTTGGAACAGATTTTTTCAGAGATGCAGAGAGTTTAGAGTATCTCTCAATCTGAAAAAGTGTATATTTTCAGTACACAAAGGTAAGTTGCTGGGACACATTGTCTCAAAGCAAGGTATTTCAATTGATCCTGAAAGAGTTTCCGCAATTCTTGAATTTCCATTACCAGCTCATAAGAAAGGCTTGCAAAGCTTTCTTGGGAGAATAAATTTCATGAGGAGGTTCATACCAAATATCGCAGCCTTGTTGCAACCTCTCACTTCTATGTTGAAGAAAAACATGCCATTTAGTTGCACCAAGGAAGGTAGGAGGAGTTTCGAGCAGATTAAAGAAGCGTTCTCAGCCGCTCCTACTCTCATTAATCCAAACTTTGACAAAGATTTCATTTTATACGCTTTTGGAGGAGTAGATACTATTTCAGCCATGTTGTGCCAACAAAACGAGGAAGGCTTAGAGTAGCCTATTGCATTTTTTAGTCAAACTCTGCATGATTATGAGGTAAAGTACTCTTTTGTGGAAAAAAATGTTTTTGCTATTGTAAGAAGCTTGAAGAAATTTAGACACATGTTGTCCAACAACAAAGTTCATTTGTTGGTAGCACATTTGATTGTCAAAGATTTTCTGCTTAACAAAGAAATTAATGATAAGCGTGCTGGTTGGATCACTAAAGTGATGGAGTTTGATGTTGACATTAAAATAACCAAGCTTGTTAGAGGCAAAGGTTTGTGTGAGTAGATTGCTGGAGGTGAAAACAACAACCTAAAAGAGGCTGCAAATACAGAAACAGTATTAAATAATGATGTTTTAAGTGTTGTTCAACCCCCTGTTACATGGTTGCAGTGGATGATACATTATCTGCAAACTGGTGAATGCCTTGAAGGCTTGGACAGAGCAAAAATAAGGTACTATAGATTACAAGCCATCCCTTATGCAGTTATCGATGGTGTTCTTTATAGGAGAGATTTTCAAGGTGTTTTATTATGTTGCATTTAGCCTGATCAAGTTGACAAGTTGCTGGCAGAGTTTCATGATGGACCTTCAGGAGGTCATTTTGTTGCAAGGACTACAACTCTGAAAATTATGAGAGCTGGTTATTATTGGCCAAAACTGTTTAAAGATGCTATTGCATGGGTCAGAAAATGTGAGAAATATGCATTATTTGCTGGTAAACAGAGGCTTGCATCACTGCCCCTGCATTCGATTCAAGTAGAACAACCCTTTGCTAAGTGGGGTTTGGATTTTATTGGTCCTATGAACCTGCCTTGAAGTGTAGGTCATAAGTGGATTCTTACTACCACTGATTATTTTACAAAGTGGACCAAACTTGTTGTTTGCCTACGAAATGTAATTAAAATCTTACATACTACTGGCAAACTAGTCATGTGCAGAACATAGAATAAAATAGTAACCAGAAAGATATCATGTTTGAATACCAAAAACTTTATTCATTATCAGAAATATCATGTATAATCCAGAGTATCAATAGTGCTTATCAGTATAACCATCAGCACATCACCCCCTTCCGACTATCCCAACAGGCTACATATAACGTTCGGTGGTGGTTAGATAACAAACCGACACGACGTTTCATAACAACATTAATATTAACATTACATGATTACCCAAAAGTACATGACATGTATTATTCTTACTAATCTATAGCTTTATTAGTAATTGGCCAACTACGACCAAGGCCAACTAACATAAAAGTAAGTTATGCTATCTACATCATCCCCCCCACAAAAGAAGTCATCTTCCAAATGACATACATATAGAAAGACAAGTTCAATGAGAAGTAGGGGGAAGTGAGTGCATCCCTAGATGCATAGATGAAATCGAAGTAGTAGAAGAATGCTCCGCTCATAGTTGCCTCACCTCCTCGGTACATGTGTGAAGCTGCCGATCGGCCAGTATCTCCCTCTCCCTCGCACCCTTTACCATACGGGCTACCTCCATCAGTTGGGTTTTTTCCTTCTCTGCCTCTGCACTCTTGGCTGCCAAATCAACATATTTTGTAGCCAACTAATCTTCCAATGCTTTTACTCACTGCTCCCATGCTTCCTCTTTTTGCTTTGCTTCCTCCTCCAAGGTGGCCACCCGAGGCTCCAAGACTTCCAATCGAGCTCCCCTCTCACTAGCAAGCTGAGTTTGTTCAGACAAGTCATTTTGGATGTTCCTTATGGTAGCAAGGGACTCCTCTTTAACCCTCTGTAGGAGTCTATAGGCTTCCACTCTTCATGATATCGCTACCTCAGTAGAAAATACTTGGTGTTTCATGAGGAGAAAGACATCTCGAAAGGCAAGCTCTATATGAAATAAGCTTTCTAGAACCCCTGCGTCTCTCCCTACTAGTCTCGGTGGTCGACCCTGCCAGGCTCTCATCATTACAGGAGTCTCTTTTGCTGGCCACTCCTCACCGAATATCCATGTGAACTTAACCTCACACCCCATATGTATGAATCCTCAGATGCGCTGAACTTCCTAGCTCACTAGAGAAGATCAGCCAATCATGAGGTCTCTAGAAACCTGTCCCACTTTGATCATTAATCTGCCCATATGCTCTAGCTCCTGTACATATCATTGCACTGTGTCTAGTGGGTCTGATGAGTTTGGTTGTGACATCTACACAATGAATCCTTCTATGGAGTCACCCTTCTTGTTCTCCTCATCGCTAGGAGCTGTAAAAGGTTTTGTCCCCTCCTAGGGCGATTCCTCGACTATCTACTGAGGCTCATGTGTGGTCGTCCCTGGCTCCTCTTCTATTCTAGCCTTAGGGTGTGCAAGTGTGTCCTTGAAAATTCTGGCCATCTCACTTTGCTGAGTGTGAACGACTGGCCCTTCCTCACCCCCTAGTCCCTCCGAGGGGCTCTTCTCCCACTGTTCTGGCTACTCAGCCACTTCTAAGGTGAGGCCTACTAATCCCAACCAGCTATCAATCTGGGCTACCCCAGGTGCTCTTGGGGCTAGGGTAGTCTCCTCAGTGACTATAATCATTCCCCAAATTCCTGCTACTGAAGTTGTCACTCCTAACATTGTCAAGCCTGGTAGTGGTGTAAGGGAACAGGCCGCTGGCAATATCTCGACAGAGGCAGTGGAGCCTGCCGGTTTAGTGGCTGCCCCCTATGATGTCGTAGTGGAAAGTGGTGCCCACCTTGGCGATGCATTAGGTAATGAGGCAGCTACCCTCAACATTCACCCGGCTCCAATTGGCAAAACAGGAAGAGTGAATGTCATTGAGTGTGCGTTCTCCCTGGCTGGCAGTGCGGGAAGAGTAAACCCTGCTGGCTACAACAATGGTATGTCGATTTCCCCTACTTCTTGACCACTGATGGCAATGGAAACCTCCTCATCGACTGGTGAACTAGACTTTAAGGACGAGGAAGATAAATCAATGGGCTCATCCCTGTCTAATGCATCACTCTATTCAGAGGCCTCCTCCACTAATGTTTCCTCTTCCACCGATGCCTCCTGTTTTCTCTTCTTTCCTGAAGTCATTCCCTCGCTAGCTTGCTTCGCTTCCAGTTCAGACTAGTAAAATACTATCGGCAACCCAGGATCCAGGTGAGTGAGTGGCTGCAATTGACCCCATTTGCCTTTGGGCACCTGTGTGTGAACAACAACGAGAAAGAGGGCTATAGCATGCTGGGTCATGTAGAAAGCCTTATGCCTCTGTGATAAGAAATCTCTCATCCTCTCTGCGAGTAGCCTCCCCCAGTTGTACACTCAGCCGATGCGAAGTCCTACCATGTATTCCACCATCCAGATAGCAATATCTGATGCTCAGCTGGCACCTGTGAGTCGGCATTTTATTAAGTCCATCAGGCATTTCCATTTGGCAGATGCCAAATGGTGTTTCTGGAGGCCCCTGTTACCTGTGTTCCATATAGTCTCCTATTCCTCTGATGTCAGATCACTGTGACACACTTGTTTGATTAACACCTCCTTGTGCTGTTGTGTCATTTTCTTGGGTTTGTTAACCCCTATTCCAACAGCTGGAACGCCAGACACTCGCTCGAAGTCTTGTGGCCAAAATGAAATGGTGACTGAGCAACCTCTATAATCAATTGTCGATTTGTGTGTATGCCTGCAGTATTTTTCCACCATCGCCTTTAGCTAAGGCTCAAACTCTCAATAATTGAAGAAAGGTACTACCATAGCTTTGTCTACCTGAGCGTGTTGAAGTGCAACCTTCAAGGAGTGGTCATCGGGAGTGCTTCGCCACCACTGTTTGCACTCATTGCCAGTAAGATTCTCCCATGCCATCATCTCATTATCAGCATCCATATTCTTTCTCTTCCCTGCTGAAGCTACCTTCAGCCTATGCTGCCTGACCTTCTTACCTTTGTCCATTTTGTTATCAATTCGTTGATTCCAGCCGATTTTATAAACTCTGAAACGGTTACCAAAACTACCGAAACTACTAAAATCCAATAACTATTGTACCTCATAAATTTGAATATGCCAAAGTTCTGAGAAATTCTGAAAAGGTCGTATGCCCTGAAGAGCCTGTGGTACGCCTTGGAGATTCTGTAGTGGCCATACGATTATTAGTGAATCCATTCATTCTGGATACCTAGTGGAGATCGTACTATCTGGCAACTGATTGCAACTTGAGGAGGCCGTACAACTTGAAAATCTTGGCAAGTTCGTACGATGTGAATAATTTGCCAAGGTCATACGGTTTGGTAAGGCCGTATGATTTGAATGATCTATAAAGTTCGTACGACTTTGCAACTCTAAGAATTTTGTATGTCCTTCCTAGAGGGGTGTACGCTTTGACTGGATGGTCGTACAATTTGAATGGAGGGTTGTACGACTTGAGAGAATGATGAATGTTGTACGCCTTGAAATTCCTCTAGATGTTGTGCGATTTGAAATTCCTCTGGATGTCATACGATGTGAAATTCCTTTGGATGTCGTACGATGTGAAATTCCTGTGAATTTCGTATGATCTCAGGACTTAGTGAATGATGAGAGTGTCATACGATTTCCTTCCCTGTGCTTGACCTAATGAATTCATACTAATTTTTGTGTTCTCCTCTCCCTTCGTGATTTCTATGTATTCTGCCCTTTTTCCAATATATCTCATCCATCCTTGGCCATATGATTTCCTCCTTAGTTAAGTATTGGTGACTTTTTATTTTAATGTTCCCCGATTTTATTTTTCGCCATACTTTATTTAACTCGATAATTTTCTTCCATGGTCATACTATTTGCTTGATAGTCAAGATTTTTATTTTAATTTTCTTCACTTTAATTTTTCTCCCTTTATCCAATTTTAATTTTTTCATTTTTCCTTTCATAATTTTTTCTCTTTTAATTTCTTTTCCAACTTCCTTCATATTTCTTTTATTTTTTCTTCTTTTTTCTTCCATTTTTACTTTTTTTCCATTTTCCTTTATTTTTTGATTTCTCACAGCTTTTTTCCTTTCTATTTTTATTTTTTTCAAATTCTAGTCATTTTCTCTCTCCTCCCTTCTCTCTTCTTTTCTTTTCATCCCTCTTGTTTCACTGTATTCTCAAACTTTTAATTCCAAAGTGTAGTACCATTTATATGTGTGTGGTGGCCTTTTATAACATTCTTCTTCACAACACATTCCTATATACTCTATATCAAACCATTTATCAAGTAGAGGGGCAGGACCAATACCTCGAAAACTTTCGTTGATGTACCTTTCTCCATACTGTTGATACCACATAACCTTGTCACCTTGTACTGTTGGTGGCCCTGCCAGGTTAGGAATTATTCTCCAAAGTCCTTCTTGAGTTGCTATCTTCCTAACCCTTGGTACTTTTCTTCTCTCTTGATGCATTTGTTTCAGAAGATCTTCTATATACCCTTCCACCGTTGACACAAATATATCTTCTATTCTTAGTACTATTTTTAAGCAAGGGGCCATCTTTTCAAAGTGAGCATCCCATTGCTCATCATTCCATTCCTCCTCATCATCCTTTTGAGACTCATCTTGTTCTTGGCCTACTTGTTTCTCCTTTTCTGCTTGGGCTTCCGTGTCCAATTCCTTGGCTACATATCCCCATTTTACTCCTTCATAAGGGGCCACATAATGCCAATGTCCCCCCATTCGATGCCATAGGGTAGGGGTTCTGAACACTACATTGGTTAGGTGCTTGTGTATCCATGGTACCACAATTCCTTCCACTCGCTTCTCTGCCAACGTTTCTTCAATTATTTGATCTCGGCCTGATTCTAGCCAGACATCATCTACTACATATCCAGGACCTCCTAGTCCCCAGTCTTGTTCTCTCGAGCCTTCACTTTGCATAGGCCAATCTTCCTTTGTGGCATAGCCCAACATGTTGATGGTGATAGTATTCTTCTCCTTTCTCTCCTGATATGGCTTTAACTTCAATCCGTTGATTGCCTCGCCTCCAATATCAATGACCCATCTAGATTTTCTAACTTTATAGAACCATTGTCACATACTTCCCATACTTGGAACAGTACTAACCAATGAACTTTAAACTTCCCTGGCTTGATCTTGTTACGACCATTATATTTCAGAACTAACTGTCCCGGTCAAAAATTCATTCACCAGAGGTGCTTTTCATGCCAATACTTCCTTCGCCATTGCATATTCTCTATCGCCCATTGTGCCATCACCCTTCACTCGTCCAACTTATTTAGTTGGTATAGTCTTTCTTTTAAACTTTAAGTATCACCCAATCGATTCTCCATGGCTATCCTTAGGCTTGGTACCATGTACTCCATCGGCATCACTGCCTCTTGACTGTACATTAATTGGAAGGGTGTGTGGCCCGTTGTTACCTTGTACATTGTATGATATGCCCATAGGATGGCTAGTAACCTTTCTTCCCAGGCAGCTTCCTCCATGCCACATGATTTTTGAATAACTAATACGAGCACCTTATTTGTAGACTCTGCCTGGCCATTAGCTCACAGGTAGTGTGGACTTGATAGGTTGTGAAAAAATCAGAACTCCATCGTCATCAACCTGATAACATGATTAATGAAATTCCCTCCATAATCACTCATGATCTAAATGGGGATGTCGTACTATGTCACTATTTGCTATTAGATAAATCTTACCATACTCTACATTGTATTGTCTGGCAATGCTCAAGCTTTAGCCCACTTTGTCAGATATTCAGTAGCGACCACAATATATCAGCATCGATGCAAGTGACTCACCTTTAATGGTCCAATGAAATCCAATCCCCATCGGTCAAACAATTCATGTGGCTGTGAGGGATGCAATGGCATGAAGTCCTGCTTTAATGGTTTTCCGACCCTCTGGCAAGTGTCATAGCCTAACACCCACTCCTTAGCATTAGTGTGCATCATCGGCCACCATAGGCCTTCCAAGAGAATTTTCCTTGTTGTAGCATCTGGTCCCATATGGCTGCCAGCCAATCCTTCATGTGCCTCCTTTAGTACGCTAGGTATCTCTTCCTCTATGACACATCTCCAGAGGATTTGGTTAGGTCCCATCTTGTAGAGTAAACCATTGATCAACTAGAATGTATTACTTTTCAGGATGAGCTTCCTTCTTTCGGCTGGTGGCATTTCTTTCGAGAACGTGGATGTGGACATATATTCTCCAATCTTCTTGTACCATGAGGGAAATATTGCAATCTGGAATAAGTGTACATCCAGAAAGTCTTCATTCACCCCTCCCTTAGCAGGTTCACCCGACCAGATTCTGGATAATTGATCGGCAATAACATGGCTCTTTCTCGGTTGTACGATGATGGTGAACGTAAATTCTTGCAACAAAAGTAACCATCAACTCACCCATCCTTAGATAATCAGCTTGTTCACCAGGTACATCAATACTATAATTCCTTTTTGCTTTTGAAAGTAGCCGACTGGCAAAGAATATTGGGTGGTCCAACCCATGTGCTCCCACTTGTGCTAGGGTTGCTCTGATGGAAAAATTAGAGGCATCTACATGTACATGGAACTCCTTATCCCAGTTTGGATACATCAATATGGGTGAGCTGATCAATCGATCCTTCAGTTCCTGGAATCCCTTCTCCTATTCTTCGGCCCATATAAATGGTTGGCCTTTCCTCGTCAGTAGGTCGAGAGGGTACAACACTTGGGAATTTTTTTTAATAAATCTCTGATAATATCCCACATGCGCGAGGAAGGACTTCACACCGGTGATGTTCTCCGGAGCCTGCATCTGTATGATGATTTGCACCTTGTCGAGGTCAGTTTTCAACCCAACTTTGCACACAATGTGTCCAAGCAGCTTCCCTTGTGGCACCATAAATCTGCATTTCTTCATATTCAAGGCAAGGCAGGCTGCTCTACATTATTCCATGCACTCGCCTAAGGGTTTCAAATGTTTTTCCTTATCACTATAAATTGACCAGTCATCGAGGAAAGCTTTGAAATTACCTACCAACATTTTATCAAAAATGTGGAGTATTATCCTCTGGAATGTAGCTAGTGCATTGCATAATCCAAATGGCATTCGGTTTTATGCATACACCCTATCCTCAACCATGAACGTAGTCTTTAATTTGTCTTCCTCTGCGATACTAATTTGATTGTAACCCGAGACGCCATCTAGAAAGGAGTACATTTCATGCCTGACAACTTCTTTGAGAATTGAGTCGGTGAAGGGAATAGGAAATGGATCCTTGATAGTTACTACATTTAGACTATGAAAGTCAACACAAATTCTAATTTTCCCCTTCTCTTTCTTCAAGGATATGATGATCAGTGATACCCACTCACTGACCTCCACTTTGAAAATGATGCCAGCTTCCAGCATCTTCTCAATTTGCTCCTGTACTTTAGCGGCAGTTTTTGTTCATTCTGTACAGTCGCTTTCATACGGGATGGGCTCCCAGTACGAGAGGGATCCTGTGCATGCATAACTATGGTGGTACACCTTTTAAATCTTTGTACTTCCAAGTGAAAGCATCTTTATATTCCATGAAATTTCTGAATGCTGCCACCTTCAGTACAGGGTCCCAATCATCACCCACAAGAATCTCCTTAGGTTTGTCTAATTCCCCAAGGTTTACCTTTTTCAGCATTGGCTCCTCGTACTTGATAATTTTGTCCTATTCAAACTTGTGTGCTAGTGTCACGTCCAATTCTGCCATACTTTCTTTATATTTTCCATACTCAGGAGGAAATGTTTCACTAGTCAAGCCTTTGTCTGCTTCTACTTCCCCCTCCTTGACTTGCAGCATGTTGCAATCAGGGTGGAAGACTTCATAATCCTCCATCTACCAGTGAAACAGTCCGTTCAGTGAACTGGTCTCATCCTTTGAGCAACTCCCAATCTCCAGTACCCCTTCTTCATCTAGTTCCATTAGCTTTCTCTCATCATCATCTGATTCTCCTCTGGATTTAGATGCCGAAGATGCTAGATCCTCACTGACGGCCTGGTTCTTCAGATCAATGGTGTATTTCCTCCCCTAATTTTCTATGGAGAGTTTATTTCTCTTCCAATTGTGGGTTGCCTTGGCAGCTATCAACCATCCTCATCCCAAGAGTGCATCGTACGCCTTTTTCTCCAGTGGGATGACTACAAAATTTAGCAAAAATAGTTGCATGCCAATCAAGACTTTCTGCTCCATTAGTGTACCAAGCGGTCTGATGCCATGTTGATCTGCTCCCACGAGGTGGAATGTTGGGGGCCAAAGAGTCAGCTTACCCAAACACTTCTAGGTCTCTTCTGGCAGTATGTTTACTCCCAAACCTCCATCAACGATAGTGTTAGATAATTTCATTCCCAAGATTTCCATCTCAATGACGGTTGGCTTCCTCTCGATGCTTATTGCGAGTAGGATTGGGTCTGTGGTCTCGAGTACTAGTTCTAGCATTCCTTTTGGTGGACCCTTCTAAATATTTTCTTCAATAACATTTGTAAGCGCTACTTTGAGATAAGGCATCATTTGCAAGAGATCAATTACCTTAATGGGTACAGTTGTGTGAAGCACCTGCCGTACGATATTCTTCTCTGACTCTGATTGTAGCAACTTACTGGTAGCTTTAGAATTCCTACATTCATTCACCATGTCCTCTTCTACTTTTTTCTTGGCCTCCCAAAATCTTTCTTTCTCCATACGAGGGTATGGATAATTTTCCCTTTTTGACTGCGCCCTTGTAATTGCTAAGACTTCTTTTTCGACTATCTCCAGTATATTGATACTACCTTTCTGCTTCAGACAGTTGGTGTCTTCATGATCACCTGGTCCACACCACTTGCATAGCTTTCCCCCATTGCCTTGGCCATTTTGACACTCCCTCGCAAAGTGACCCCATTCATTACAGTTTCGACATTGGATCATGGGTCGTCCTTTGCTATCGTACTGAATTTTTCTTTTGGGCATATTTCTTCGATTGTTATGGTAGCCTCCAAGGGATGCATTGTTGCTTTATGGTTTTGGCGGTGTGGTCGAAGGAGTTGACTATTCGCCTTGGGTGAAGAATACTTGTGAACTTCTAGTTTTTAAGTTGTATGGGAACTCCTTGACGGAGTGTCCCATAACTTGGAAGATGTCACAGAATAATTTTTTTGGGCAATTCACCTTTGTATGACCTTCCGTCTTGTAGTTAGTAAACCATAATTCATTTGCCTCTTTGGATGCTTGTCAGCTTTTAGTTCTTTCATCATCCACATCATATCCCGCCAAAGAGCTTGTACAATTTTCGATTCATCTTCACTTTCCTCTGCACTCTCTTCGTCATCCCTCTTCTTCCCCTTAGAGGATGTCCTATTCTCACTTTCAATGTTCATCACCTGATTGTATGCTTTAGTGTATGAGGATGGTGGTACTACTTTCATTTTTTTCCAAAGTGAGGGAACCAATCCCTCAATGAACCATCTTTTCTTTAAGCCATCTGCTGGCTGTGCCTCAAGCTTTCCTATCAAGTCTTTCAACTTCCTATTGTAGGTCCGCACGTTCTCGTGCTTTCCTTGTTTAGTATGGTATATTTCTGTGACAATCTCACTATTGTCCCATAGAAGTTTGAACTCTTCCTGGAAAGCTTGCTTCAATACCCTCCATGTAGCTCTTTGTGCTTGATCTAATTTCGAGTACCAATCAATGGCACTATCTCTAAGTGTCGCTAGAAATTCCTTCAACCACTGATCAGGATCATCATGCCCGCTAGCTATCCAGATTGTCTCACATGTCTTACAATGCCATACGGGATCCTCAGAGCCATTCCCCATGAATTTCATCAACTTTTTCCATTCCGGATGAGCCATCTTTCCTAGTTGACCTCCTTGTGTATTGGACCCGATTAGACTAGTGGTTTCCTCGCTACGTCCTTGTGCGTCACTTGCACTCTTGGCCATGTACGAGTCACTCCCATGTCCTCTGTCAGCGTCCTCAACACCGTGGGTCTCCTCGGGTTCCCTCTGATGCTCTCTCTACCTTGGGGTCTTAAGCTCTGGTCTTCCACTCCTTAGTTGTTCATCGTCGTCCGAGAGGGACAACTCTCAAAATCATCTGATGCTACTATTCAAATCATCTTCATTTTCATAGGGGTTATATCTTCCTACATGTGGAGTGCTGAAGGGGTCTTCGTCCCTTCCTTCTGTCAAATTGTGGCATGCTCATTCAATGGATGTGTCTATTCTTGTCAGATTTTCATATGTTCTTTTTATGCTCTGATTTATTTCAATTAAGTCCTCATCCAATTCCTTATCGACTTGCTTTAGTCTTCTTTGCCGGTTTTCTTGTTCTTGCAGCTTGAGTGATCGCCGAACTTGCTCTTTCGAAGTCTCGTGCCCGTCAGGTACTCGATGCTTGTCTTTGTTTGGCCGTACGGGCATTTATTAGTTGTTCAAGCAATCATTGTTGGTTGCCAGAAGTATGGAACTGGCTAGTATCTCGTTCTTCCTCTTCACATTTGGCTCCATCTTCACAACATTGTACGATTTGTTGCCTTCAGTGCTCATGATCCTCTTCTTCGTGCAAATCCTGTAGGATAATGAAATGATGGGCCAGTAACCTGGGCATGCGATTCAGGAGGTGGTTCACCTCGTCGTTTACTTCCAACTAATCCTAGATGACTTCCTCAGGGATCTCCCGAATGTGGGATTCCCTACACACGTGTTCACATAATGATATTTTCCACAAATTTACCAGATCTTCTGTTAATGATTCTTCCCATTCCTCATTAACATTTACAAGTTCTTCCTCTGGTTGACCCATTACACTGCCATGGCAGGTGATGCCCTAGTCTGTTCAGGAAATGGTGCCAAATGTTTTCCTATGGAATGTAATTCAAATCTTACGTACTACTGGCAAACTAGTCATGTGTAGAACATAGAATAAAATAGTAACCAGAAAGATATCATGTTTGAATACCAGAAACTTTATTCATTATCAAAAATATCATGTACAATCCAGAGTATCAACAGCGCTTATCAGTATAACCATTGGCACATCACCCCCTTCTAACTATCCCAACAGACTACATATAACGTTCGGCAGTGGTTAGATAACCAACCGACACGACGTTTCATAACAACATTAATATTAACATTATGTGATTACCTGAAAGTACATGACATGTATTATTCTTACTAATCTATAGCTTTATTAGCAATTGGTCGACTACGACCAAGGTTGACTAACACAAAAGTAAGCTATGCTATATCTAGCTGTTGCTTTAAAAGAAGAAAATGAGACTTCAGTACTTAATTTCTATCAAGATCTCATATCAAAATTTGGTATTCCAGATTCAATCATTTGGAATAACGGTTTAGCTTTCATTGAATTAAAGATTTCAGATTGGTCTGTCAAAAATAACATTTATTTGAACACTTCATCAAATTATTATCTGCAAGGTAATGGTCAAGCAGAATCCACAAATAAGAATTTGATTCAGATAATCAAGAAAACTGTTGAAGATAACTAGAGAATGTGGCATGAAAAGTTGAAGCTAGCCCTTTGGGCTGACAAAATAACTCCTAAAAGAGCCACTGGTTGTTCACTTTTTGTTTTGACTTATGGCAGAGAAGCTAAGCTACCAATTTCAATAGAATTGCCAACATTAAGTTATGTTAAGGAGCTAGAGTTACTGAATGAACAACCTCTTGAAGTGAGGTTTGCACAGCTGGTTGAGCTCGAAGAAACCAGAAAAGAAGCTTTGAGACAGCTGGAAATACATTAAGCTCAAATGAAGAAGACTTTTGACAAGAGGGCGAAGCCTCGTGATTTCATTGTTGGAGATCTAGTCTTTAAGTGGAATGAATTCAAGAGCAAACCTGGATGACATTCCAAGTTTGATGCAATATGGGATGGGCCTTATGTGATTACAGAATGCAAAGAGAGCAACACATTCTAACTTTCGAAGATGACTGGTGAGGTGCTGTCTATCCCAGTAAATGGGATCCACCTCAAGCACTACCTTTGAGATAAGTTATCTCACTACTCGGTAGAGTAGGTTACAAATAAGTGCATGTCACACATTTCATTTCATAGTTTGCTTTCTCTAAGCACTGCTGCACATTGTTTTGCTGGCCATCAGGGCATGTTAGTTTGCTTTAAGTTTTGTTTCATTTTCTTGCTGCTATTTGGAGTGTTGATGTTCATGTTTTCTAAGTTCACAAGAAGGGGTATAATTGACTCTACGCCCAATGAATTGTTTTAAAGGCCATTGATCTATGCTTAGAAGGCAAGCATATATCGTAAATCACCAAAATGTTATATATTTTTTGCATAAATTCAAATGGAGGAGCGGGTTGAATTTTATTTAACATTAAGTAGAATTGTAGTGTCATGTTCGAATGCTATTTCACATCATTATCATTATGCATTGAATATCAGTTATGCATTTTAGTGAGGTGGAGTTGCAGAGTGCCATTCAGATGTTGTAGATTTAAAAGAAATACAGAATTGAGTACATGAGCAAAATAGCATTTCAGATGCTTTTATTCATTTTGAAAAAGAACTCATATTTTTACAAGGCTTCATTTGATTTCACAATTAGAATAGTATTACAACATTGCATAAAATGCATTTTCTTTTCAACTGAAAAGCAGAATTGAAATCAAAGATCCACACAAGCCATGGATGTAACTGTGACTGTGACAACACATTTCTAGTAACACATTGCACTACTGAAGATGTGAAAAGAAAAACACATAAGTGGCAGCATAGTCATCATTTCCTAATTATCGACGCTTGATGTTGAATGGTGCACCTCATCATCTCAAGCTTCATCAACCTGTAAGAGGAAAAGAGGAGTGTCAGTGGCTTTGACTATGATGTAACTTATATGATGCACCTACAATAGTACAACATACTATTAGCAATGCATTGAAACAATCAAATTCAACCAAATGCAGTATGAAAGGAGTGAGCTGAAGGAGAAGTATCAACATCATAATCAACATGTTCTATTTTTTATGCTAACGTTGTTTGCTTCCTTGTGTAGGTATAGGTTAAGTTATGAAGTTGAACATTATTCGAAGACCAAGCATGTGGAGTAAAACGGGCTCCCACAAGGGTAGATCTTGGCATGCTACCCTATGCATTAAATGGGATGATTTTGAAAGATATTTCATCATATACATCAAAAAAAATGAAAAACAACTGAAAGAGTAAAACAGAGAGTCTATCAAGTAATGAAACCAACTATGCATTCATAGCGATTAGCATTTCTTTTTGAAGGCTACAGGTGAACAGTGAGTTTATTTCACTTAACAAAATTTAACTGAGTATATCTACATCAGAAATTGTTGAATAACTACATTTTTCATGCTGATTGTAATCATATGTCATGAGAGTTTCAATTCATCAGTTCTCTTTTAGATAGTGAACAGGCATGCATATGCCTTAATGTTTTGTTCCAACTTTCATCATCAAAGAGTATAGATCTTAAGAGCAGCTTTGTATAGTGAAATATAAAATGCATGAAGAGTACCATGTTGCTCAAGAATACAAACACAGACAGTGCATTTGAGTATTAAATGATTCTGACTTACCAGTTAGATATGAACCAGTAAGTAAAGGAGGTTTGTACTGATGCAATGTTGCAGTCCAAGAGCAAAAAGGTAAAACCTCTACAGAATTCAAATGAAGAAAATGAAAGCTATTGTGTTAGAGATGAGTACTGGTTATTAGGAGCTACAACAAAGACAGTGAATTCATTCTGGTTGGGATGGTGCCTCAGACGGGTTCGTGTATCTATGATTAGTGGAGGACAACAATCAAATGTTATATACTTTCATTTTGTTTTTAGTGAGATACAAGTGTCAGGTAAGACATCACTTGTAATAGGTCAAGCCATGAATTAGATATAATAAATGTGCAGGATTGTGATTGTTTTCAGATTACTCAGTCAAGGTCTTGACAGAATAGTAAGGTAAAGATTTTGTCATATCTACAAGATGAGCACAGAATACAATTGGGGACCATAATGGAATTTTTAGTTTCAAGCTTCATATGTATATGAAATTTTGAATTCAAGACAGATCTTTCAGATTCTTAGTACCTGGAGAGTACTCTCAGAATGTGTATTGGATTTTCATTTTAAGGATAGTCTACAGCTCCATGTCAATGACAGTTCTGTGAATTGAGCTTAGGTGTTATAACATCAAAGAGAGCTACAAAAATGTCAAAATGGAATACCTAGTAATATAGGCCAATGAATATAGACAAGCACACAGATTCTTGTTGTTCCCATTATGTCCTTTTTTATTTTTCTAAAGGTATATTAAAGTAAGCAACAATGATGCAACGAGTTGTTGTCTTGGGATGAACAGAATGTAGGGAGGTTAAAATAAAGACAATATACAAGGCATCTTTTTGTTTCAGAAGTAAATGCAAAATATCACTGGTTTTCAGAGCCAAAATCCTAGAGGAAACGCAAGCAAATATACAGTTTTAGCACCATTTCAAGCGAGTATGGGAGGTCGAGTTCTATCAGAAATTAAGAATATATGCTTTTGTTTTGAAAATCTCCAAACCCATGATAGTATTTTGTTTCAGAAGTTCAGGATAAGGTTCCAGTTTTGGGTAGAGTTTATATCCATAAATGAATTTATAGTTTCTAATTTTAAATACCCACATGTGAATTCTATTTTAGAGGTGCAGGAAATACAATAATATATGATACCCATATGGTTTTTGCATAAAAAAAGTAGTATAATTACAAATATGCAAATTTTTGTATTGGCTCGAGCCTCAAAGTAGAAGGAATTCAGTTTTCATATGATTTTCATAACAGCCACAAAAGAGACAGTAGGGAAAAGCAATGAAATGCAATTATGTGACAAATCGAGCTCAGAAAAGAAGAAAATATAGTTCTCATTCAATCCCTTCGGAGGAAGTAAACGACACATCTTTATTCGAGGACCACAACAAATGTTAATATGTCATCACAACTTAATACCAATACTTCCCAAGGGAAAAACACAAACATTCCCCATAGAAAATTTCAACAATTTGGACAAGGCAATCAAAATACACAACATATGACCTAATTTGGGCACCAAAATATTCCTGGTCAACATATCCCACAAATTTTGACTCAAATGGCTGGAGGACACATTCCTACATTTGCATCACATATACAGATGGATAAACATGTCCCTAATCAAGAATTTCAACACCAACAACATTCAAATCAAAACGCATCACGCATCTCACAACAAAACATCCCACAAAAAAACACCAACATCTCTTCACAACAAATGGGTACCCATGGGATACCTATCACTCCCATGTGTGATGCAACAAACAATCTGATAATTGATGCCTTGATAGCTCAAGTGGCTCACTTGCAAAAGACCATATAGACTATGAAAATGTATGACAAAAATTCACAAATGTCATATGACCTATGCCCATATCCTTTTGACATGAGTCTATACATGCCACCATTTCCTCACGGGTATGTGGCACCAAATTTCACCAAGTATAAGGGAAAAACAAACCCCATTGAACATGTTCGAGAATTCACGACCAACTATATGGACATCGCCTATGAGTACAGTTACTTGATGAGAATCTTCTCCAAAAGTTTTACAGGACCTGTAATTGAATGGTTCTCCACTTTAAAAGGGATAAAAACATGGGACGAACTTACAAACAAATTTGTGAAAAATTATGCATATAACATTGACATAGACACCTCCATCACTAGCTTATGCACTCTTACACAAGAAGAAACTAGTGAAACTTTTATCCCATTCTTCCAAAGATGGAGAAGTCTAGCAAGTCGATGCCATATTGACATACTTGAGAAAGAAAAGGTTGACATGTTTGTTCAAACACTCCTAGGCCCATTGAAATATGGATTGCAAGTTCATTGTTGCACAACCTTCACAGACCTAGTTGAAAAGGGAGTCTAGGTTGAGAAGGCTCTCATTGCTAAAGGAGAACTAAAATATGGTCCTAAAAACACAAACACCAACCCATCCACAGACAAAAATAAGTATTGGGTCAAAAATAAACATGTTACCAATGATGGCATTGTCGATGCTAAGGCTGTAAACACGATGAGTCCTATACTTACTCTTAAACGAGATCAGCCACAAAATAAACCAATAACAATACTGATGCCCCCCACCAATGTCATTCCAAATAACCAAAATGGTCAAAACAGTCAAATTCAAGGACAACCTGGCTAGACAAGACAATTTATGAAAAGACAAACACACACTACTTTGGGAGAACCAGTTGAGGATGTCCTTAAAAAGCTCCTTCAAAATGACCTCATCACACTTGAGGAACCTAAGCCATACGACCCAAGGCAGTTTAAACCATCATGGCTAGATGACAACACTTTATGTGATTACCACCAGGCTAAAGGGCATTAGACATCCTCTTGTTGGAATCTAAGAAATATTATACAAGACCTCATTGAAAATCACACAATTGAATTGGGTGGGCCACAATTTGCATCAAATACAGACCATACTATTCACAAAAACCCACTGCAAGACCATTTTTCTAATAAAGCCTCCACATCATATTCCAATACTAATAATAATCAATCCAATTATGCTTGCACTTCATTCAATTATTCAGGAGGAACCATCATCAATAATGTTTGAACCAATGATGAATATGTCAATACCATCACTGTCAAAAGGGAACCCAAATGCAATGCCACTACTTGAAGCGGAAAAATCACCGTAGATGGTCCACCTCCTCAGCAACCAAAAATTACAATACCTAGTCCATATATGAAACAATCACAATCAGGACCGGTGCATCTGCAAAGTAGTCACAACCTAAGAGTCGGTTTAACCTTATTGATCAACTAGGAAAAACCCCTGTACAAACATCCATACTCGAGTTGCTTTGCATTTCTCCTGCGCATAAGGCTATACTTGAAAAAACCTTGCAAGAGTCCTCTGTCCCTCAAGACATTGATTTCAACCAGTTTGAGGCCATGGTGGGTTACCTCACTACACACCATAATGTAAAATTTTCAGACGAAGATTATTCATCACCAAATTCCAACCATAATGACACATTGCACATTGAATTTTTCATCCATAAACACAAGGTCATATAAGTTTTAGAGATGGTGGAGCAGAACTGAACAAATGCACCTTAAAATTGGTTAAGGCTCTAAGCTTTTTTGATGCTTGTGTAGATGAAACAAAGAGCATAGTCATAAAGGTGTATGATGATGAAGAACGTTCCTCTTGAGGTGTTATCACTCTTCCTATCAGATTTGGGCTAGTCATTGTAGACACAACTTACCAAGTCTTGGATCTTGAATTACCCTATAACATCTTGCTTGGACAACCTTGGATTTATACCCTCAAGGTTGTTCCATCCACTTACCACCAATGTTTTCCCTTTAATGACAAAAAAATCACCATATACGGAGACACCGATCCCTTTCAGTACTGCACCAATCTAAGGTGTATTTCAGAACATCAAGTTCCCATCAACTAAGAAGCTCCTAGTTCATCTTCTTTGAAATTCATCGAACCTTGCACACTTGTCTCTTTGTCCATGTCCACTCCTTCCACATCTTCAGCCACACCATCATCCTCCATGCTTCCTAAGGCTGAGTCCACTGTCAAGATCCATGATCTAGGTTGTGGATATTTCAAACCAAATGTGGCATATTGCATCACAAAAATACCCAAGTCTCCCAAGGTCTATGGCCAGCCTTGTTTTAGAATGGAGCCTAAAGATATTTTCAAGGTCCCTCCCACAACAACATTCATAAAATGGGGTGACATGAGTAAGGAAGACATCAAAGATGTATTATCTTGGATTTATAGAGACCCATAGAATCCACCCCCATTACTAGTCCAAATGTGCAGCAATGGCTATGACATAATGAAGGAAAAAGGCTATGATGGTACTAGTGGCCTTGGCAAGAATAAAATAGGGAGGAAAGAGCCTTTAATGCTTCTCAAAGACCAAAACGTCTTGGGTTAGGGTTAGGTACACTTGAAACTAGTGATCAAAGTACCAATGAACTTTTGAGAAAGAGCGTTAATGCTTCGGAAAGTGTCGAGACTATTGAGGAATCCCTTACCAAAACCAACTCCCATGAATGGGAATTTGGCTCCCAATGATCCTTAAGTGACTGTTGTCTTGATGAATTGTTCCTTGAACCTAGAGAACTTACCTCTAAACAAAGATTTTGGAAAACATTTAAAATTGACCTAGCATCAAATATTGACAATCCTAAGATCCCAAGAGAATGAGAAAACTGGGATAGACTCTTTGACCCAAGGAACAATGACAAACCTAAATCATCTTCCAATCATACTAGCCATAACCCTAACATAACTACCCAACCATCTGACAATGATAACCAAAATTTGAATTCATTTGAATTGCCACATGACACTATCGATCCTAACGATAGTCCTTTTGCACCTTATTTTGAAAATGAGTATGAATGAAGTGAAGGAGAATATTGGATAGAATCTGATTGGGAACTGGATGATGACAACTTCATTTTCCATGTATTTGAATCCGTCTATATGCTTTTTGCGTCTTCCCCACATTTCACCAATACGGATGATGGTATTTCCTTAGTCTACCTGCAAATAATTGATTGGGATAAACAAGGCCCGCCAGTCATGGACATATTTCAAAATGATGAGGCCATTGAAAAATTCATGGGACTACGTGAAGGCATACCAAATGGAGATCACAAGGTTGGATTTTCCATTGACTTAGATTGTGTAACTTACTTTGGGAAGACTGCTCCATCCTCTAGTCACAAAATGAAAAATAAAAACAAAACAAAAAATGACACGTCTTTAGGTGAAAATCGAAAGGCACCTTTTGACAATAAAAAAGTAAAAATAAAGGACATATCTACGGGTGAAAACCTCTCTGAGGCACCCAAAGATGGAGGACTGTACTTTCTTCCCATGACTCAAGAGAAATTGGCAATGCTCATAGAGGACACCATGGAAGTTAACATATCTACAACAAAAGATCCTAAAATCATCCTCTTTGTGCCTGAATTCCACAAATTATTTGCAGAGAAAAAAATTAATTTTGCATGGTCATATGCTAATATGCCTCAGTTGGATCCAAAATTAGTCTTACACCAATTGCCACTACTTCTAGATTCCAAGCCAATAAAACAAAAGCTGCATAAAATGCATCCTAAGATCGCCTTGTTGGTTAAAGCTGAACTCAAGAAATTGCTAGATGCAAGATTCATACGGTATATCAACTATGCTGAATGGAAATTCAATCTTGTACCAGTCATAAAACAAAATGGTTAGATACATGTCTGCACAGATTTTAGAGACTTGAGCAAAGCATGTCTAAAGGATGACTTTCCATTTCCAAACATAGATATCATAGTTGACCTCTCGACAGGGTATGAGATGTTGTCCCTCATGGATGGTTTCATAGGTTATAATCAAATTCATATTGCCCCTAAAGATCAGCACAAAACAACATTCACATGTCCTTGGGGCACATACTATTGGAATGCCATGCCTTTTGGTCTTAAGAATGCATGCGCCACATATCAAAGAGCTATGACAACAATATTCCACGACATGATGCACAAGATAATGGAAGATTATGTAGACAACCTTTTGGAAAAATATTTGACACGAAAAAGACCACTTGAATGTGTTAGAAAAAATCTCATGCAACTAGAAGAATACAAGGTCCTCTTGAATCCGAAGAAATGTGTCTTTGGTGTGACATCAGGAAAACTTTTGGGGTACATTGTTTCTCATAGAGGCATTGAATTGGATCCTACCAAAGTGAAAGCAATATTAGACATGCCTCCTCCAAAAGGGATTAGTGAACTCAAGACATTATAAGGTAGGTTACAATCCATCTAATGCTTCATAACACAATTGGCAGAAAAGTGTCATCCATTTCAGTATCTTCTACAGAAGGATATTCCCTTTGTGTGGACTGATAAATTTTAAGAGGCCTTTTAACAAATAAAATATTATCTATTGTCACCACATTTTTGAATGCCACCAATCGAAGGGAAACCTTTGATTCTATACATTTTTGCAACAACTTTAGCACTGGGGGCATTATTGGCACAAAATGACCATGATGAGAAGGAGAGGGCCATTTACTACATTTGACAGAAACTGGTCAGATATGAGCTAAACTATACATCCATCGAATGTGCTTGTCTTGCAGTTGTCTTTGTTGCTCAAAAATTAAGGCACTACATGTTGAATCACCAAACACACCTAGCAGCAAAGATTGATCCCCTGAAATATCTTCTAAGTCACACAACATTGATAGGTCACCTAGAAAATTGGGTCATGATCTTGAGTGAGTATGATATTCAATATGTGGAATGAAAAGCTATAAAAGGACAGGCGATAGCAGACTAATTAATCGACGCACCTATACAAGGCGATCATCTACTAGTAGCAAAATTTCCAGATGAGTCAATATTTCATACAGAACCTAAGTCACCTTGGAGACTATATTTTGATGGATCTCATACCAGTCATGGCTCGGAAGCAGGAATACTATTTATCACTCCACAAGGAGACTCCATCCCTAAGTCATTCCACATTGCTTTTCCATGTACAAATAATGTGGCAAAATATGAGGCATTTTTCACGGGACTCAAAATGGCCATAAAATGGAAAATTAAAATGTTCATGTCTATGGAGATTCTCAGTTAGTCATTAACCAAGTCAATGATGACTATGAAACCAAGGAAAATAAATTAATGCCTTACAAACAAATGGTTCACAGCTTCCAAACATATTTTCACATGTTGACTTTTGAGCAAGTTCTGAGAACACAAAATAAGGCAGTAGACGCAATGGCCACAATTGGCTCTCTCCTTGACATTCAAAGTAATGTACCACAATTTCAATTCTTGGTAGAATAGTTGTTGGTCCCTACATATGACATACCAAAATTAGAGATGGTTTACAAACTTGTTGGTCCCAATTCTTTATAGTATCAAGACATCTATGACTATCTCAAGTCCCAAACCCTTCCCTCCAACCTATCCAATAACCAATGAAAGTCCTTTATCCATAAATCCACCTAATACACCATCATCAGTAACACCCTTTACTGTCGTAGCTTCAACAACACCCTCCTTTGATGTCTCAACACTGACGAAGCAAGAACGACCTTACGAGAGGTACATGAGGGTATATGCGGATCCCATTTGAGTGGACCTACCTTAGCCAAGAAAATAACAAGACTTGGGTATTACTGGTCGACAATGGAGAAAGATGCACTTGAATTTATCAGAATTTGTCACCAATGTTAGATACATAGTGATTTGATTCATGCACTAGCACAAGAACTTCATTCGATTACTTCTCCTTGGCCCTTTGCACAATGGGGAATCAACTTCATTGGAAAAATCCATCCTACCTCATCCAATGGCCACAAATTCATTATCTATGCCACTGAGTATTTCACTAAGTGGATTGAAGCCATCCCCCTTCCATACATAACCGGAAAAAACAATTCAAATTTATCCTCAACTACATCATTTGCCGGTATGGTATTCCACAATCCATCATCACAGACAACAGACATTCTTTCAAAAATCAAGAAATTCATGAGTTATGTGAATGCTTCCATATCCAACACCATTTTTCCATGCCATACTACCTGTAAGGAAATGGTCAAGATGAGGTGTCCAATAAGACAATAATCAAAATTCTTAAGAAGATAGTCAATGAGGCTAGTCATGACTGGCACATCCAACTTAACCCTGCTTTGGGGACCTACCGCACCAGCCGTTGCACACCCACATGTGCCACTCTGTTCACCCTAGTCTTTGGAGTTGAAGCCATCTTTCCCATTGAGGTTAAAATCCCATCTTTGTGAGTCCCCATGAAGGGCATGATCAATGATGAGGAGTATAGATTGTCATGAGTGTATGAGCTAGAGATGTTAGATGAAAGACGTCATAATTCCTTGAATCATTTACAAGCATATTAGAATCGTCTTTGTTGCAGTTATAACAAGAAAGTAATGGTTAGAAATTTTGACATTGGCAACCTAGTCCTCATGCAAAATCTTAAGAATCAAGATGACAGAGAAAAACCTGGAAAGTTTGAACCAAATTGGCTAGGTCCTTACATCATCATGTCCTCTTTTGGTTCTAGAGAATATCAACTAGCTACTCTAGATGGTGAACAACTAACAGAGCCCATCAACAATCTACATCTTTGGAAGTTCTATGGATAGTATTAGAAAGTTGGACTGAAAACCTTAAAAATACCAAAAAAATAAAAATATAAAAATCATCACCTTGATGAAAACCTCACAAATAGGATTTTTGGTGACACCAAAAACAAAGAAAAAATGACAAAAACAGTAAAGAGAAATAATTCATCCAATACTGAAAACCTGGAAAACAGGTGCTTTGGATAAGTACCATGGTGAAAACCTGGCAAACAGGTGCCATTTGTCATTAGTCATTGCTCTGCCATCTACTATCACTCTGTCTTCCTTGGCCCATAATAAAAAAAACTTTTCTTTCACCACCACAACACTTGTGATGAAATTACACCCTCTTTGTTGTGGTTGACAAATGGTTGACATCAAGTCCTGCATATAATCCATCTGTCACCCCATGCATTCCTTTTTCACATCCTTCAAATTTGGCTAAGTATTGGACCTTACTAGGGGTAATTCTTTATCACCTAACTATAGTGGGTATCACACATGGTCCTGTCACTCATAAAATGTCTTGAAAAAAGACCTAAAAATAATAAAAAAAACTTAAAAATAAAAAAATTTCTTGAAGAAATCCAAAAAAATCAAAATATGGTAAAAACACAAAAACATCCAAATAACATGTCAAAATCCCAAAAACAGAGCCACATTTCCTCATGTTAGTCATGTCAGTCAAGTCTTTGTCATTTGTTGAACTATGTTGTCTCTGCGCATTTACAATGTAGGCAAGGCTCATCTTTGAGCCCTCAAGACATTAGGTTAGTCCTTTTAGGTTTGTCAAAATAAAAATCATTGCTCAATCTTTGGTCATTATAACAAAGTCATTGGTTGTGTCAAACTATGAGGTCTCTGAGTGTATGACGTTATTGATGAGCCCCTGAGGCCACACTAGGTCAGTCCATTAGGGTTCGTGGCACTGTACTGGCACACACATCAAAAATTCTTCAAGTCAAAACAAATCATTTCCAAATAGAAAAAGAAACTTCTAAAACAAATTACGACAATCATTTATTCGGCATATCAATCACATCAGTATGTCAACATTGACATGTAGTCAATTCTGTCAACACAAGTTAGCTCAATCAACTTCGGTCAACTTCAGTCAAACTCAGTCAAAATAAGTGAAATTTTCATAACCAATCAAATTGTCAACTCTTGGTTATTCTTTAGATGTGTCCTAAAGAACAACCTATGTCACTTATGCCTTGGGATGTGGCCTTCCTAGGCATAGTCACTGTCATCTGACATTTTGAGGGATCCTCTTGACATTTCAGGATCGATCCTCTCGACATCGACATCATTCGGGATGTGTCCTTCCTAATTTTGGCAAACTATGGCATTCGCCATCTAGGAATCGTCAAAACTTGACACCAGACATCTTGACAATTGACAACACCTAACATCTTGACAATTGGCAACACCTGACATCTCCACATTTAGGCACCTGGCATCTTGACATTTAAACCACTCGACATTAAGACACACTTGCAAAACATTTGGTAAATACTATCTTGGCATTTTGTCCTTTGATCTTTCATCATGTTACTAGTTTCTCCGTGATGTCCTAACAATAGGATTTAGAGAAGCAACAACGTTTCGTGATGATTGACTTGTCTTATCTTTTCAGACTGTCATGTTACTAGTTTCTCAACAATGTCCTAACAACAGGATTTAGAGAAGCAACGACGTATCATGATGGTGGGATTGTTTTGTCTCTTTCAGGAAGTCATTTTTCTAGTTCCTAAAGGATGTCCTAGTAACATGATTTAGAGGAGCAACGACCTTTCATGACTTGTCTTGCTAGTTTTTCTTGTCTTTTTATGCTTATGGTTGGTTATAACAAAAAGACTGGGGAAATCGTGCTCTTAGTATGAGTAATGATCATCCTTGTCTGCGACTACTTGTCTCATGTGATGGTACGACCTTGCACACCCTGATCTATGGCATATCATGGTGTTTGTTGGCCATTACAATAATCTACCCAATGATGATTAAGAGCAATAATTGTTAAGTCTTGTGGTAAAATTTTGAAGGATTTGGTCTCCGCACTAAGATTCATCTCATTTTGTCTTGTCATCTCGTTTTGTCCATCTCATGACGATATCATGTGGCATACAAAAACATAAATGCATACATAATCATAGAGGCATTGCATTAGGTCTTTACACATTCATATAACATGTAGGTGCTACATCATTCATGTCATTAAACCACACATATCACATCATAAGATTGCATTGTCCATACATATATAGTCATGTATCAACATACATAAACATGGAATCCATTACAATCATACATTATGCGTACATATCATTATCATTAGAACATAACATCATTATGGCATATAAGCATCAATAACCATCATATCATCATGGCATCTCAACATATGTAGCTATCATAACATGCATACATGACATAGCATATATAAGAGATCATCATAGGAATCATAAATCACATCACATAGGCATCATATAGGAATCATCATAATCATCATCAGATAAATATATATCATAAACATCATCAACACATAATGCATCATCACATAACATAAAGCATATAGGCTACATCAAAATTGCATCACATATATAATCTCAAAAATACTGTCATAGGATAAGAGTCATGAGATATCTCAAAAATAGAGCTTGTAGGCTCGATATTCAAAATATAAAGTGTCACAACATGAATGTCTGAAACATGATAACAATGTGAAATTTCCTAGGAGGTACTCTCCTCATCCCTTCGTGGAGAGGCATGTGGTGATTGATGACCTGTGACTGGCATTGACATAACCTATGGAGACATGGTGGCCTGCATCTATGAAACTAAGGGAATTGCCATTGATGGCATCATCTCTATAGTAACATGAGGCTAGGAGGACATTGCGACTGATGGATCTATCATTGAAGGCTGGTTGTGCATTGATTTGTGCCCTAACCCAGTGGAACCATGGTTGTGACCTAACTTGTAACTAGAAGAATTCATGTGGGAGTGGCTAGACCTGTGTCCGGATGTATGTCCTGAGGAAGTGGATCCCCTTACACTACTCACTGTCCTACTACTACTGCAACTCCCTGTCCTGCTGCCACTACCTATCCTCATCCAAGACTATGTCAGAGTAGGATTTTTTTCTCTTAGGTGGCACAGTCTACTCATATAGTAGCCTGTAACATCCTTTTCTCTCACTGACTCTGGCCATCTCTCTCGCCATGTCCCCTAGTGGTCTTGAACATAACTTTTCAAGCTCAATACACCATCTCGTGGACTCCTATTGTTGGGTCATCGATTGATCCCTCTCTACCCTAGCAACCTCCAACTCTGCCTATAGGGCTCTGACTTGTGTTGCACTCTCATCGAGCCTCCTCTATAAGTTTTCCACTCACTGATCTGCAGTCGCATCATGTGGTAGTGGTGTTCATGTAGGTGCATCATCCTCCCCCTCTATCATCCACCATCTCAGTAACCGCTCTACCTCATCTATCGCATCCTCATCATCCCCAATATCCTCCTCTCCCACATCCTCCTCTCTTTCGACAACCCCCTCCTCCCTTGGCATCTCTACCTCCATCTCCCCTTCCTGTCAAACCTCCATATTTGGCAATCCCTCCTCCTGCATCTCTCTCTTGTCTCCCCTCCTCCTAATCACCCCCAACATTGAGCGCAACATCTGTATCTCTCTCTCCCTCTTGTTGCTCAGCCTCCACCTCTCTCTCCTCCTCCTTAGCCACCTCAGGGATCGATACCAAGGGCACTCTCTCCACATGTTGTCTAACCCTCCTAGCCTATCTCCCACCATCTCCTCCTCTCCTCCTCCCACCATCTCCACCATCGTATCTATCATCTCCATTGCTCCTTCCACCTCTGCCTCCATCCCTCCCTCAGCCTTTGCCTTTATCCC
Organism: Sequoia sempervirens; assembly: GCA_007258455.2. Taxonomy (NCBI): domain Eukaryota; kingdom Viridiplantae; phylum Streptophyta; class Pinopsida; order Cupressales; family Cupressaceae; genus Sequoia; species Sequoia sempervirens. The sequence goes on from VDFB02271358.1 coordinate 996,639,335, forward strand.
TGCCTCCTTCTCTACCTCCCCTGCCACTGTGTCACACTGGTGGTATCACTAATATCTTGTCCACTCATGTCAATCCATTGAGATCTATTAAGGGGACTAGTCTATGAGTCTACCACCATAGATCAAAATCCATTGTAGTCCCTAGATCTATAGGCCCCCCTCTCCATCCCCATTGTTGAGCCAGTAAACTGTCAATCTACTACTCTATGAATGGAATTGAAATCACTAGACCCCATGCAGACTCTCGAGATGACCTAGCATACTCTATTGTACCCATGGGAACACCGTGTTACTCACCAAACTATCATAGTACCCTTTGTGGCAGGTACATCTCAATAATGAGTTGTCTATGAATAGTCCATCCAATAAGATATCTGAACTATTTGTAGAAACTCAAATGGTTGGCCTCATCATCCCACTGACCATAGTCCTTGTATGGCCTCTAGATGAATGATACCATAGTGTCAATCCGATGTCGCCACCATCCTGTCTCTCCAACCCTGGTCTATTGTAATGTGCCTGCATAGTAATATATGTATAGCATACCATCAACTAGCTATGGTCTCTGCATTAGTGGACAGAAGACAACAACATGCTCCCATGCCTAGATCATAAGAGCGTCATCCCACAACCAATACTCTATGCTCTCCTATAGGAAACCTCATGTAGCTGATGGTATAACATCCCAAGCAAGCAAGGTCCCTAGGCATATACAGCTGTCTCATCTCATCCCCGCTAGCACATCACCCCAACCAATGGTAAATTCGTGTCCTCGATGGTCAGGTATCAGTACTTCTACAATCAATGTCACCAATAGGGTATTGAACCAAGGGTAGTGCTCTTCCATGAACTTCCAATGGATCTCATACCCCTCAATCCCTAGTCCTGCACTGGTCTTGTCATGATAATATGATGTAAATTTCTAGTATCCCTAGAGTGGATCATACATGACTTGCTCTCCTCATATCAGTAGGTGCAAAATCTGGTATATGTCCTCGAGTGTCACTGTAGCCTCCCCCATCGACAAATGGAAGGAACATGTCTTGGAGTGCCATCTCTCACAAAGCGCAGTCAAAAGTCCCCTATTTTCCTAGACAATGGGCATATAGGTGACATAGTATAGTCCCAATTGCATCAGTCATCATCACTCCCTATCCTGCAACTAGTCCTGGAATCCATAAGTGGATGGTCTGCTCTTTCATGTATAAATAGGTGTTGTCTCTGCACATGTCAAAACATGCATTAGCACCTTATTGAAAATCATCATTACCATTTGTCCAATTCAAAAGCATTTAAAAATCTTAACTTAAACAAAGTTAGCCTTGGTCAAAGTCAATGTCAAATGCATCATGTTGACTTCATTTGCGTCGCAATTAGGCGTTTGCATCGTTCTGTACCACCATTACATCTCGATCTAGTGTTTTCATCATTCTGGCTCACACTTTTGTCTTGACATGATATGTGCATCACAATTCTTGTCACATGCATCACTCTATTCAAATGTGTCACCTAAGTTCGCGAATCCGTTGCAATCTTTTGAATGTGGCATTACACCTCTCATTTGTAACACGACTTGGCAAATGTGTCTCAGTTTTCTGCAAATGAGTCACACCTAATGGACCTACCCTAAGGATCCCTTTTGTTTGCATAAAGACACATTAAATGCATTGAACTCAAACATGAATGTGTCTTATCCACATGCATATGCATCACAGTGCATTCATTCATTGCCCTAAAACCCTAAAAATGACACACAAAACGATAAAATGACAAAGTGGGTTAGATGCACTCACAGTTGACTCTGAACCCTCTAGCTATTTGTATGTCCGAACAATCTCTCTATTGTGCTCGGTCACTAGAATCACCATCTCTACTAAAGTCCTCTTCACTCTATGCTCTTAAATTTGCAAAGGGTGAGATGAAAATGAAATGACTTTTCACCCCTTTTTAACCTATTTATAGAGTCAAAATTAGGGTTTTACCCTCAAGGTTATTATTGGAGACTCTTTTGACCGACTTTGACCACCCCTTTGGCTATTTTAAACTCCTTGAAATCTGAAACCGTCTGTTCCATTGCTTTTCTTGTCATCAAATTGACTTATCAGGGAACTTTCCAAATTTTTTGTCACCAGGCCAAAATTTGAAAATTCTCCCGAGGGGACATAAATACTTTGTACCTTCACTGGGGCATGTTTCTAACTAATTTTTTTCTGTCACAATGCAATAGGATGCATTATGACAAAGAGGGGCAAAATGTAGACACATAAAAATGACCTAGGCCTACAAGCTCTATTTTTCATCATGTTCTTCCTAGCATAATTAAGACATTTTAATTATGTCATTGGTCCACTTTTGACTATTAATTAAATAATTCATAATTATTTAATTAATTAATGTCTTTTTATTCTTCTTTATTATTAAATAAATAAATTTTATTTATTTATTTAATACGTCACTAATTGTCTATGTCTTTCCATAATTAAATAAATTTCTTAATTTATTTAATTATTCTTGTCCACCAATTTATGCTTGATTATTTAAATAGATAAATTTTATTTATTTATTTAAATACGTCACTAATTCTTAAAAGTATTCTTATAATTAAATAAATTCTTTAATTTATTTAATTATTTCCACCTTGGCATTTACCCTATTTTAAATAAAATTATTTATTTAAAATGGTCCCACTTTCTAATTTCCCTCTTTAAGTAAATAATTCAAATTAATTATTTACTGTCATGTGACTTTCCCCTTTTGAATTAAATTAATTTTTAATTCAAAATAGTCTTTTTCCTTGAAAAATCAAGTAATTTCTATTATTATTTGATTTCCAGCCACCTCTTTTTCTGTGCTAATCATATCTCCTTGTCACATGCATTGTCAACCCTTGATTTGATTTTCTCAAAATCAATCTTGTCCATTCATTTTAAATTTTCCCTAATGTTGCCCTAACCCTAATTGTTAGTTGTCACATTGAATCTTGACCATTGATTCTAGGGCATTTGTCAACTTTTAATCTTGGCCATTCACTCAAAATTTCATTTTCTATAAAATAGAAATTTTGGTCTCATTTGGACATCTCATGTCATCTTGCAACCTCATGCTCATGTTTTTTCATCTCATGTTCTTGCTATCTTGTCATTTTAGGCTATTTTTTGCATACTTCATAGTTGCTAGTTGCATTTGTGAGGTCATTTTAGATTAAAATCCTTCAATGTTTGCTTAGGGATTGTCATAGTCATTAGATTGCTAACATAAAATAAGAGGGCGACATCACATTTCTAGCAAGTTGAGAAGGTATAATGGAGGTCAACCATGGAGAATGAAGACTTTTGGGTGATATATTTCATTAGTTTTCATGTTATTTCCTTTGCACTTCATTATTGCTTTGGGTTTTTGTGTTTTTGTATTTAATCTTCTAACCTTAGGAAAATTCCCTTAGTTACACAAAACATAGTTCACAAGAACCTAAACCAACAAGCTTCTTTTAATATAATTTTCTCAATATCCTCGACATATACAATCAACAAGAACTAGTAGATAACCAACTGACCGGTTGACATCAATGACAACACTTCATTCCTTTTCTATTCTTGCAACAAAAATAACATTAAACTCAATACTAATAGGACCAAAAAATAGATTGCAAATCTTAGAAGGGTAGAAAATTGTGTACCTGTCACCAAAAGTGTGTTTCAGAAGATGATCTGAGACTCATTCGCCCATGGGAGAATGGGTCCAAGTGCAAGGTTTTTCTATAGATTTTAGAAGCCTCTGATGTAGATTTGAATCTTCCGTTTTCCCAAGCTTCATAGTTAGAATATAAAAAATGACTTCGAGATCTTAGTTTCTATGAGATGACAACAATTTTGACAACTTCTGCAACTTTGACAACTTTGTAAATCTTTCACTTTAAAAGGTATTCAAGTCTTCTTCAACCTAAATCTATAGTCAAACATACACGAGAAAAAAATGTTTGTTTGTTAGGGGTTTTCCTTGGTCAAACCCCATTTTGGTAATCAAACCCTGAATTGAAATGAAACATGAAATAGCGAATGAAGAATGAACAAAGCTATGTTACCACTCAAAAAACCCTTGAATGAATCCTTGATAAGGGAGATCTTAGGAGGTCTACAACTTACATGAGATGGTTGAATTGGATGTATATATTGACACTTGAATCTTACTTGAAATGATACTTTGAATGCTTGACTTGATCATGAAACCTACATCACAATGTTAGCTCCAAAAATATGCATGATGTAAGAAGAATTTAACATGATGAAGATCTTGATTGCTGCAATAAATTTCTAATATATTTGTTGTTGAATGCCTTTAATCATAGAATTTTTTTTACTTTTGCTCACTTGAAAATTCTAGGTCCTTAGATGTTGATTTAGTGAAATAACCTTGTATTTATAGGTATGTATCCTTAATTTTCCAAAATTCAAATATCACAAGTTGACATTGAATTATAGATTTAAAATCATTAAAATACCACAAAAAACATAATTTAAATTTAGGTCCTAAGGTTTAAGGAGGACCCATTCACCCATGGGTGAATGGGTCCCAGGTCTATAAACCTAGAACCCACATTACTCAATGTTGTATAATGTTTAGGCATTAATTATTATCAGGTTTCCCCTTCAAAAAATGTAATTAAATAGGCTTGTAAATGAATTAAAGGGCCAATTAAGGAATAATTAAGATCAATTTTAAGAGGGGCCAAATAATTTTGTAAATTTAAATAGGTACATTTAGTAACACTAAATTGAGGCATTATTAACTCCAATTTAAATAAGGAGGGCCTAAACAAGTGATAAAATGTAAAGGGTTACATTTTTCTACACTATACTTTTGAAAGTAATAATCTTGATGGTACTTAAAGAGAAACACATAAAAGGCTATCCTTGTTTCAACTACAAGACCTACTTAACCTATCTTTTTGAATAAGGAGGTAGAGGTTCTAAAGCCTCACTATTTGATGACATTAAGGTTCTTTTATATAAAATATGGAGCTACTCAAAAGAAGATCCAAAGTAATATGTCACTCAATGATTATACAAACATGAATTTGTAGAATAGTTATAGACTTAAGCCTATTCCAAAATCCTTTGAGAGATATATACATCTAGCCTTGGGGAAGTTGACACTCTCTCGCTATGATGGATCTAATATATGCATGAGTCATTCTTCTATATAGAAGCTAGGCACATAGCTATCTCTTAGACTGACAATTGATGATGAAGCAATAGAGTTTTCTACCTTGAATTTGAGGGTTTCTACACATGAGTGGTGGTTCCATAGTCTAATTACTCAAGGTCATGGATCCATCACCTCTCATGATGAATTAGCTATACACTACTAATTGAGTGGTTTGATCAAAAGTATCCTAAAATTTACTTCAAATATTTGACTTAGTTCAATAAATTTGGTTAAGTGAAGAAATAAGTAACAAATTTTTAAAAGTTATATATAATGGTGCTATATATCATGGAGAGAAAACTAACTATAATTCAAATATTTCAAATCACCTACTCTACAAAAGGTGATAAAGTGACCATTGGCATTGGAGACTTTCATTCCCAAGAATATTTTTTAGACAAAGGATTTCATTTCAATGAAGCATTTTTATTAAAATGTATAATAGACCAAGTCTTTCCCACCAATGCTAGGCATCGAGTTGAGGAATATATTTAGAGGGAAGAAACTATACTTGATTTGCAAGGGGTCAAACTCATTTTGGAATAGATTTCTTGGGAAAGGATAGATGCACTATATTGAGGTAAGATCTAAAGATGAATCGAACTCTAAAGAACCCAAACCATAAAATGAAGAATGAAAATTTGAGATATAAGAAAAAGAAGAAAAGATAAAATAGGAAGGAGACATTTCAAGAGGAATTATTTCCATACTCTTGGTACTCTAAGGTACAATCATCAAGGATAAAGGGTGACTATACTCATCAATATTAGTACTACTCATAAATTTATTTATAAGGGACTAATGAAAAGAAAGGTAACAAAATAGACGAATTTTAAGGGTTCAAAGTAATGGTGGTTGATAGATTCACATTCAAATTCTCTAGAAACTCCTCTTAGTTGAATCATAATTTGGGAGGATATGATATGAAGGATGATTTCTATGTTATTAATATAAGAGACATGAATATAGTCCTAGGTATCTAGTGACTACACTCATTAGGAAACCAATGCTTCCATACAGTCATACCACTTCCACATCAAGATCCATTATCTAAGTGATTGTGCTAAGAAATGTACAAGGAGAATGGATTGTCTTATCCATACACTTCCTCATAGAGTAGAGCAATTTATAAAAATAAAATGATATTTGTAGTTATCCAATTTTTTAACTTTAAAAAAGAAATAAATTATATAACTACATTAAATAGGTCAAAAACAATACTCGATGAAAATTGTTATCCACATGATCTCACTAACACATACAAGATAAGAAGCTAATTTGTTCCAATGAAATGGTATCTTGTTAGTAAATTTGGACCAAATTTCCATGTGTGTGATTGTTAGTTCGTAAAAAGGGGAAACACATGCAAGCATATGTTGAAGATTTTAGATATCCTAAAGATAAACCTAAAAAATGAGCAAGATCAAGTTGTTGGTAAGAGCCACTTAATATTTAAGTATTATATTTTTTATTTTTAATGATTATGATATATTTTTCTCTAAACTTACTAAAGTAATCTTATTAAATTACATATGGTGTTACTCCATTAGTTGATGATGATGATGATATTAGAGGAAGTTTTAGTCATGAAAATAATACCACTACTAATGTTGATATGATCTTCATAATAAAATATTCATTGATTTTTTATGGTTCTTAAAATTTAATTTTATTTTTATTTTTAATATCGATGTTTTTCTTCCACAAGAAGATCGAGATGTGATTGGGAGAAGATCAAAGAATTGGTAAATTTCAATATCATTGTTTTATTAATGAAATATTAAAAAAAATGACTTAATCATTATTATTTTTATTACAGATGGTTGAAATCATCAGATGCTTCTAATGACAACTTCCAAAATTCCATTGATTATTTGCATTCACTAATCCAAGATTTGCCAAGCAAAGTAGATGAAAAATAAATTTTTAGTCAATGTGTTGAGATATTTAGAAAAGATCTCCAATCATCTCTTACTTCTTCCAAATTTACATAAATCCCTAGCGTGGAGGATACTTCTATGAGATGAATATCACCATGGTTTAGTCCAATAAAAATACGTGAATGTCATTTTATTTATTAAAGATGAAAATTCTTTCATCAAGATTTGAGTGAAAGAGTTGAGGAGCATGAAGAATTTTAGTTCCCCTCAATAGGTAGTAGAAATCAAAAGAAAAAAAAAGGTCTCCAATAATTCAAGCATAGCAATACAAGAAGATAGGGTTTTCATTAGGAAACAACACATTGAATACATTTATTCAAAACATATAAATAATCCTTGCTATTATTTCATATGTTATCAATATGTGATTGTAGGTTTGAATGATCAAGAGTTATAGAAGAGAAGCTTCTTTATTGATTGAAAGAAAATACTGATGATGAACTCCAGCTCTTGAACTCATGATAAACTTCAACTATGTTTGAACTGATTGTCTTCTTCCTTGAAATCTTCTCCAATTTGCATGATGAATCTCCTTTAAGTTATACATGAGAGAAAACCATGGAAAAGAGGCCTTAGAACTACTCTTAACTAATGGTTTGTAGGTTGAAAACTTGCCTTGAATAATACTACATCCATGTGGGGTCTTGAAATCAACTAGAACTATTGAATTTGCTCCAAAATTCCTTATTTTTAGGCCTCTAATTACTCTTGATTGTTTGCATGAACCAACTTAACTATTTGCATGATCCCTTAGATGATTGCATGATAAAAGGGATTACACAACTTGAGAAAAACTTATCCTTCTAGGTGTGGGACTTTCATAGCTTTCTTAGTTTTGCATTGTTTTCCTTTATGGTCCTCCATTCATATTTATATATTTCTCTTACTGTCATGAGGGTTTGAAGTCATTGTTTCATTTTACTATGTATATGGTTGTCCTTGATTGATGTATGAGCCTGTGCATGTTACCCAACTATTTCTTTAGGTCTTTAATGATCTCTTCCTTTATTTGAAACTACCTCTTAAATGATCAACATGGTGACTACCCTTTTTTTTATAGAATTTGACTATCTACTTTATTCCTTTCCATGGTATATTCATCTAATGGCCTTGGTTTTTTTAAGTATCCCATGCACACTAGGTCTCAATAGTGGTGATCCATAAGAGCTTTCAAGAGATCTTAAATTAATAGCACCATTACAAGAATCTACTGCAACTACTAGGATGTATTTAACCCTGTAACAAAGATCACAATGATTTTCCAAAAATGTTTCATCAAAGGTTGCTAATTCTTTGAGAGTGGGAAAGCATCCTGTGCTTAGTACTAAAGAGATACAATGCTTTAGTAAGGGATTTAGGGCTTGAGATTAATTTTGGAAACTATGATGCAACCTAAAATGGATGTAATCCCATAGTTCTAATAAGCCATTCCTTTATAGTCTGAAATACAATCTTTTGGTCAAATATGGTTGTAGGAAATGTATCAAGCTTTTTGTGATGTCTACACCTTCAATCTAAAAGGTATAATGATATAATAGCTCTAGAGCAGTAATCTGATCTTGGAAATATGATAAGACATCAATGGCCTTTTGAAAAACTTGTAAAACATTCTAATAAAACATCAACAATAAGTATTTCATGGCACTCTATTGTTTTTACAACACTGCTTTACATTTGAGGATCTTATGGCATAAGACTTACCTTGCCTTATTTCTCCACAAGTCCTTTTCATTGTATTCACTTGTGGACTTTTATTTACTTGCGTCCCACTTTCATAGGACTTCCCTTGCATTTTCAAAGGCTACTAATCCTTACCATCCTTTAATTGTCATGTGTAGGGTATATAGAAGTTACTATCTTCCTTGCACTTGCCACTATTGATTCTTGTAGTGATTGTCTTCAATGTATCCATGAAAACCTCCAAAACTATCTTCATTCATCCATGCCACTTTGAATGTATGATGAGTTTCCTTTATGTATTTTCATTGAATCATTTTGACTAGATCGCTTTATGGGTACTCTGTCCTTTGTGATTTCACACTAATACATTTGACTACAAAATCCAATGAAAGTGTCCAACAAAATATGTAAAATTTGATGTTTGTTGGGTGCTTGTAAAATTTGATGTGTAATTTTCATTTTTTTGAAAGTTTATCCCCGATGTTCATCGAAATTTTGATGAACCTAGGGTTTGTTGAAATGTCAGCTATCATTTTTGTTAAATTTTTGACAAACATGAAAAATAGAAAAAAATCAAATTGTGGCTGACATAAAGAAAAGTGAGTTCACACTTGATTTATTGTGACAGTGTTTTGCTCTACTTGAGATAGTTTGTGGAGAACTAAAGATTATTTTCCTGGGAAAAATTAGAAAAAAATCAAGAACATATCACCAGGTTGAGGGTAGTCATTGTCTTTTTGCAGAATTCAGTTCTAAAGTCAGATTTGTAGTTCCAGGTTTGAAAATCATATTTTAAAAGCAACATCTCATCAGATTTCATTTTTAGAGGTTTAGGGTTTTGAGAATTTCATGTCCAGATTTTGTTGTGTGGAATCACCATAAGATCACAACCAAGAAACATATTCTTGTGACTGTAATTATGTGATCCATAACTCTATTGGTCATGTGGCACAGTTGTGCTATAACAAATACATGATGCATTCATGTGTGACCCAAGTTTAATGTGGCTATGTTGTGATAGAAATGGAGGACTCATATAATGTAGTTAATTCAGTTGTATAATTTAGGTGTCAATCATCATTGGGTGCATTCAAGTTGTCTCAAGTTTAATAAGTTAGGATGTAATTATAGCATGATCAAAGAGTGATTACCTCTTGCTCCAATAAAGAGCCTATAACTCTGGTTGATATGCAAAGTGGTTGTGTTATATCAATTATGTAGTGCATTCAAGCACAACCCATGTTTAATGGGCTATTCTAGAGAGTGATCAAGATTTTCTAAACCTTATGAATGTTACTTGACATATATTTGCATAATCTCAAATTCCTTTAGAGGCTTTTGAAGTATCAATGTATCCTATATAGGGTTTAGAATGATTTCTTTTAATTAAAAAAATAAATAAATGATGCATTTCCTATAATTAGATAATGTGGAGATCTCCTAAATCTGCCCCAGCACACTATCCTCTTTGGCACTGTATTCATTACTCCAGCTACTAGGTTTTTGCATGTGACATCTTTAATATCTTCATGACTGTGGCTTTTAAATAGATCTCAGTCTTTGCTTTAATCCTTTTCATGGTAACCCTTGAGTTCCATAATCCACCTTCAATCTCTTCTAAGAACGGTGTCTTAAGCTAGACTGCATAGTATGCATATAAAGCAAGTCCTTCATACCTGCCATTGTTCCAAACCACCACTCACTGCCTTGCTTAAAATGTTGCCTCCATAAGCACAATAGCATGTTTTAAAATCATGGTTGCCAGTGATTGACCATTAAGCTCACCACTTTCATCATGAAGATACAATGAGATTTTTATCTTCAAACTCAAGGCATTATGGAAGATAACATTGTGAATTGTTTGTTGTGTACGATTCAATTTTCTTGCACATTTACTGCTTTTCTAACTTCCTTTAAGACTAGGTATTGCACCCTCAACTACAATCTCAAACAACTCACTCAGTATCACTGGAAGATTCTATTGATGAGCATCCTTCTATAAAATCAAACTATGCCCTATAGACTGCCTACTTACTACAAGGGACTCATTGTTTCATGGTATTGCAGTTCTTAAGATCCTTTAACCTTATTGACACTTTACAGTCCACAAGGTATTATTCACTATTCTCCCATCTTTGATGAGTCTCAAAACACTGCTCAAACATGCAATCCACTACCTCCATTATACATTAATGGCTAAGAAGAAACATTGAACCTATGATTACCACTACTTCATTTGGACAGTCATTCCCTGATTGCATTTTCCTTGTCTAACACTACCAAAAGCATTTGAAAAACCCTTAAGGTCAGCAAGGGGTAAGGAAACTCACCGTTAAAATCTCCACTTTACTATGCAAGGTTTGAGCTTTATTATCTTGTCACTGCTCAGCCTCTTTTTGACTGTCACATCTCAAGTGACTATCATTCTTCTTACCGTAGATTGCATTTACAAATATCACTAAGCTACATAGTGTGCTTGTTATTGGCTACAATCTTTAGATTGCAAGATTTTGTTATTACCTACAATGTCTCAATCTTTCTGGTATTGCAACCTCACTAATCCGCTATAGTTATTGTTTATGTTTCTACGGAGGCCTAGGGTTTGTACTCTAATCATGCTCTTACCAATGCTTCTGTTGTTTTTTATTAGGGCTCTCTCAATGTTGAGGGCCCTAGGGATAAGCTCGTCATAAGAAGTGACATATTGCATCTTTAACTAAAAGGATAAATCCGTATTGACATTAGCAATGATGATTACGACTCATTGCTCCATAGGAATGGGTCACTTGCTCTTACTAGCTCGCTACCTCCATTGTTGTAGGAATTTTGTGATCAAGTTCAATATTCTGATTGTAGGAGTCTTAACAATTGGAAATCATAGTAAAATCAAAATTTAATAAGTGTTGGAATTAGCATTTTAAAGTGTTTTTGGGGGTCATTAACTTCAGACTATCTTCTCTTTTGCAAGGTGGTTGCATGCCAAATTTTTTTGGTGTAAAATATTGGAATTATTAGATTATGTTACTGTCTATGAATAAAAATTATTGGAGTGTGAGTTTGATATTTTTTGAAGATCTAAATAGTCAAGCTTGGTAAAGAAAAATCATGTCAGATAATATTAGTCCATAACAAAATGAAGAGACACTTGATAGACTGTGGACTAGATTGAAAATAAAGGGTGATGGGAAATGTTATTGTCCTTGCAATAATTGCAAGGGCTTAAAGACGAGATGACTTTTAATCACAATAGCTGAGAAACATTGTAGTCAGCATGGTCACGTTGAAGGGGGGCATGATTATCGTCCACTGGTAAGTTGTTCATTATATGTGTTTATATTGATTGAATTTGTAAATGTTTGTATCGTTTTAACATTATATATATATATATAATCACTTGATCATGATCATGGTTTATTTGTGTCTATCATTATTATAAAGGTGGGGTGCCCTAGGGAAGATGATATGGATTATCACGGCCTGGAGAATGTGGTTTTAAAAGCGGACGAACATGGAGCTGTGAATATCAAAGATGAAGTTAATGATCCTATGGAAGAAGATGATCATGCGCCAGAAAACACAGTTGAAGATGATGGTACAAATACATTGATCCTTGACACATTTAGTGGCAAAGATGATCATGATGATCAAAATGACTTTGATGATGTTCATGATTTACCTGTACTTGAGAAGGCATACGAGCCCCTTTATGAAGGCTACGAAACAACTCTTCTCTTTGTTGTATTGTTGTTGTTGAACATGAAGGTTATGAATGGTTTATCAAACATAGCAATCTCATAGATGTTAAGGTATGTAATATATGTCATATTTTTTCATCTATTTTAATTTTTCTTAGTTCATCACTAGTAAATAAAGGATGAAATATGTACCATTAATATTCTTTATATGAAAAAATTATTTTTTGTTGTAGATTGATTGGTGAATTTTTGTTACCACCATCAAATATTTTACTTCACTCATACCGAGATTTATGTGTCATTATGAAAGATATTAGAATGGAGTATCAAACAATAGATGCATGTCCCAATGATCATATTATATATCATAAACAACAGGAATTTGTAACAAAATGCGTAGAATGTCATATCAGTAGATATCGAACAGATCAACTAACAAAAAAGGTGCCTCGTAGGGTTCTTCATTATATTCCCCTTATTCCATGTATGCAATGATTATTTAGGTGCGAAAGCTTACCGCAATTTATGGATTACCATGCATGGAATAGAAGTGGAGATGACATTATTCGAATGCCTACAGATGGTTCTACATTTAGGAACATGGAGGAAAAATGGCCACACTTTAAAGAAGAACCTTGTAATCTCAAGCTTTCATTGGGAGCGGACGGTGTCAATCCATTTGGAGAGCTGAGATCTATCTACTTAGTGTGGCATGTTTTTGTTATCAACAATAACATTCCTCCATGGATGTCAATAAAGAGGGAACACATAATGTTGTCAATGATTGTTCCAGGTATTTGTTTACATAAATTTTCTTTAACATAGTAGCATCTCATTTGTCTTATTTGTTGAATAATGACTTATATTTTTTTTCATTCAATAGTCATGTACATTAATTTATATATATTGCAGTAAAATAGTTATAATAATTATGTAATGTTTATGTTCATTCAACTAGGTAAGTACCAAGTTAAAGATATGAATGTATATATCGATCCTCTTATCGACGAGTTACTAAAGTTATGGAATGGTGTCACTATGTATGACATCTCTAGACCAATAGAACAAAGACAATTTCAATTCCATGCAATGCTTGTATGGACAATTCATGATGCCCCAGGGCTAACACATTTTTGTGGTATGTTATAACGTTCAACTGCACTTTAACAATATTTAATTTGATGAAGTAGATATCATGAATGTTTTTTAAATAATCTATTCATTATATATAATTATAAAAATTGACATATTTAATCCAATTATATATCATCTTGTAGGTCTTCAAACAAAGGGAAAATTTGCATGTCCAATTTATGGTCCAAAGATGAAATCTCATCATTCAACAAGTTTAGGAAAGCAGGTGTTTGATGAGTATAGGCACTTCCTCCATAGAAATCATAAGTATCGAACTACTGAAAAACATCTTTTCAATGGGAAAGAGGAGACTACATCAAAACCACGAAGAATGTCAACTCGCCTATGGAAGTTGGAATATAATAGAATTAATCATCAAGGTTATACATCGGATCAAATTGTTTATCTATCATATATGATATGTTTTTGAATTTATATTTTTTATATTGTGTTGTGTTTACGTATTTGTATTGACAATGATTGTAGATTTGTTAATTTGTTTATATATGCTTCATGAAGGTTGTCAAGGCATTAATAATTGACTTCCACAGTGAAAAGCTATCCCAGACAATTTAGTAGGTTGCCCTACTATGATCAGCTACAAATTGTGCATTTGTTTGATACAATGCATATCGGAAATAATATAACAGAAATGTTATGGAAAATATTGGATCGAAGGCATGACAAAGAAAAAATTGTCAAAATTTGTACTGACATTCAGGAAGCCAATCATGCAATGAAAAATGCCATTCAATTAAATAGCGATGTAGACCAAATTAATATAAGTGCCCTTCATTTGTTATTAACAAAGCAGCAAAACAATGCTATAAAAGAAGTCATACAAAAAATTTGATTTCCCACAGGATTTACTGCGAACATAAACAATATAATAACAAAGAAAGGTGAATTTGGGTCAGAGATGAAAACACATGATTGGCATACCTTCATTAAGGTAATTATTCTGGTATATTATATACACTTGTATAATGCATATACTTTTCAGTGTATTGTGTTTACTACTTTTGGAAAAATAATGAAAAAATCATTTTATAATTGTTGCAATACGTTCTATCTCTATCTCTCCTAGACAACTTTGACAACAATGTCAAGCAAGTTATGAATGATCTTGGAAAACACATGAGGTGAGTAGCGATATTTGTTCAATTCATTGTATACATATTATAATTGCCATTTGTTTTACTTGTTATGTAATATACTATATATTTTTGTTAAATCTCATTAATATATTTGCGCCTTGAATCACTTGTAGATGACTACCATCTAAAGAAATCCTTAAAGAAGATATAAATTATTGGAAGAGAAAAATTTCCTCGTCTAATGTGTGAAATGCAAAAGTGTCTACCTTCAACATTTTTCAATGCACAAGAACACTACCTCATACACCAAGTTGAGGAGATTGAATTGTGTGGACCTATACACACAAGGTCAATGTGGATGGTTAAGAGCACTTGAAATTTTTGAGAGGCTTTGATGAACAAAGAGCACATCACGAGGTTCTATGGTGGAGGGATATATGGTATACCCCAGTTCCTTGGTGTACATTAGTGAATATCTTCCTAAGTTTTGCATAAAAGATCCATGTAAATGCATTTGGGATCCCAACTCATTATAAATTCCGAAGGAGTAGTACATTTGGGGAAAGGTAGATTGAGGAAAGTGAGAGGTAATTATAAGATGGTCATGGAGATTAATTGGAATAAATTTTACATATGGTTTTTATGTATATTGTACTTATTTAATTTTTAATCTTCAATATACATCAATTATAAATTAAGGTCGTATACTATGGTATTTAACTAATTATGTCATTTGTGAATTTCAATTTTTTTTGGTACAGTTGGTTGAGAGTGGGATGCACTACATTTGTATGTCACCAATAATCTTGATTGGATGACGGTATGGATTGAACGATGTCAACAATCTAGTTGTGCATTAACATGGGAAGGTGTGGCTTCATTGGTTAAAGAAGCTCATCGTAATGGAGATTCCAATGTTACACAAAGGGAAATTAATTTAGCATATGGTTTAAGATATAAATAGGTACATATAAATATATTAATCACCCATATTATTTAATTATTTTCAACTATATTGATGTATATATATGTTGAGATTGTTTTCTTTGCATACATTTAGCCAAGAATAAATATGTTTATCAATTGATGATATTGCAATAATTTTTACATGTTTGACATATTGCAGGTGAAACACCACAATGCTATGTGGTGCAATGCTCATAAAATTTGAATGAAAATGTTGGATGACATGAAGAAAACTTGTGATTCTAGTATAACGGCAGTCGTTCAGGTGACTAATGTGTCATCTGGAAGTGACATACATCTAGAAGTCTCAGAAAATTGATACTATGGGATTTTAGATGATATACTTGAGTGTGACTTTAAGTCATTCAGATTAATTATGTTCATCATCCTATGGTACATGCTATGATTGAATTAAAATGATCCTGAAAGAACTGTTATTGAACATGATAATGGATTTACCATGGTTAATACAAGGTTGATCGAGCAAGCTAGAAATGAGCCATATGTTCTTCCAAGCCAATGTGAGAAGGTATTTTACTCAGAGGTTCCAGGTAAACTGGGTTGGTCATTTTTTGTTAGACATGATCCAAGAGGAAGGTCGGTAAAGTATAATGTGGTGGAAGAAGAAAATATCAAAGAACTAGAAGATGATGTAGATGATGATCAGGATCAATGGTTAGTTGATGATGTCCCTGACAAAGATGTCGAAGAGGAGGAACTAGATCATGATGATGTAGGAGTTAATGTTCATGAAGATGATATCTGTGTGGATAATGACATTATCAAAACTGATATCAATGATGATGATGATGATATGACCAATCCTTACAATGTCAAATCTAGGTCGGATGATACAGACAAAGAGTTGGATTAAGAAGAAGATCAATGACATTGAAATGTATAAGTTATGTGATTATATTATCTATTTGATATTAATTTCTTGATAGAATTATATTTGACTTATGTGGTTACATAATTAATTCATGTTTTTAATTTTTATGCCATTACATAATTAATTTAATGATGTACTTTTTAATGATTGAAAGGTCAAAAAATTAAAACATTTCAATAGTGATGTTAACAACCTTGAAATTAGTGTGTTTTATGTTTCATGTGATCATAAAAGATTAAAAAGTCAGTTGTAGAGGTGGTTGTTCAGTGGTTGACGTGTATGTTGGTTCTTTTTACAATGTAACTAGGTTTTTCTTCTAATCTACCTATGGAATTTCCAATTCTAATCGAAGGCAGCTCGAAGGACCTAGACCAACTGACGAGGACTTTAAAAGCCTCCTACACTTCGGGCTTTGCAAGACCTGGGAGGGTGATCCCTTAATGTGTTTACAACCTTTGCACCATTGTTATAAATAACATTAACAATAGCAGATGATCTCACTTAATAGCTCAACATGATAAGATAATATCAACTAGAATTGGTTGTTCATAGACAATATCAACTATCTGGAGTGTGAGATAACTAAACACAATCCATTGTATAAGATAGTCAATGATTTGCAATTTGTAGTAAGCTCTAGGCAAAGAAAAATAAGTACTGAACTACACTAATAATTACAACTTAGATCAGTGCCATATATCCATTGCAGGAGTCAAATTCATAAGCATCTAAAGGTTTATAATAGATTTAATACATCACATATAAGATCCCTGACAATATTGCATTACAATTTCATCAGTATGCATTCTAACCCAGGACTACTTATCAAATCCTTATATAGCACATATCGCCTATAATCCCATTCAAGCATTTTGATTAATTCCTTGAATTAAAGCTAAAATAGAATCATACACACCACAACAATGAGATGGATAAAACAACCCTTAGTTATTTCATTCAAAGTTCAGATATGCATGTACAATGGAGAGACATGAACTCAAATTTTCATTTCAACTCAAATGCTAGTACTGTTATACAACATTAAATCTCTATGAACTCAAAACTTGTTACATAATGACTCAAAACCTAAATTGCATTTCTCTAAAACCATAAAACTTTACAATTTGCTCTGCAACTTCACCTAGACTTGACAAAATTATCTAACTTGCTAACCCGTATTCGGCCTTGAAATCCTTCTTATAGAAAATGAAGGAGCAAACAAGCCTGGGCCAAAAATTACACCTGTCACCAGTCAATTAGCACCTGGTGATATTTCAAATTTTTTAACAATAGCCACCACCTTGAAAAATATTCTTGTTCATCATATCAGTTGAGGAACGTTGATACAAAAAACCACAAGAAAACTACACCGAGAAAGTCGTCAACACAAAACTAGAATTGTTGCAACCGCAGCATCTGATCTACCACCTGTTAGTAGTTCACTCCTTTTACTCCTCATTCAAATATTTAGTTACCCAATTTTGGTACTCATCATCAGTCAGCCAGTCAAAATTAATTACCTCATCCACCTTGGTATTATAAGGTGTGTATTTTACTACTACCTGATTCGCATCCCTTTCAAAAGATTCCAAAAATGAGCTGGTACTAATGATTTTGTCCATATAGCTCACCAAAAAATCATAGTCTGACTCATCACAAATTGAATTGATTTGATCATTGATGGCCTCACTTGCTTGAGCTTTCGATTGTTCAAATGACCTTATTTTCCCCTGCTCATCAATTATATTAGGTAACAATGTGTTACCCCAATCATTGAAATTCTTCACCAGCTCCCTAATCTTCTTACTCAAGTCATCTGGTAAGGTTTGAAAACCTTGCAATGATTTTACTAACACATGAGTAGGCTTTAATGATTGGGTCCTATTATTTATATCAAACCTTGAGGCCTTATACATGATATCTAGATCACTGGCCCTAGGGATCCAATTTTCAATTATTGGTATCACTACTTTCTGATCCCTATCAATATTATTTATTGCTACTAACAACAAAGAATATAAAGAATGTATAGATAGAAATTTTCTATCAACCTTTTCATTTAAATTCCTCAAAACAGTAGTAACAATTTCCTTTTTCTCTAAGAGAGATCCTTCCTCACTTTTGTTTAATGGTGCTTGCAATTCATCATTTTTTTGCAAGACTTGCTTCTTTGTAGAATTGACAGAGCACTTTGTTTCTTCTTCAACTTCCTCTAAAGAAAGGGTGAGGACATGATTCTGACTGGGAGATCCTGGTGTGGAAACAATTGGAGAAGCAGGAGCACTGACCCTACTGTGGAAGGTAATGTGCTAGTTCGTGGAGCACTTGTTGTCTCCCCAATCTGCTTATACCTAAACCTCTCCACTTCAGTTTGCAACTCAACATTTTTTTGTTGCATCTTGTTGTACTCCTCAATCAAAAAGGTTATATTTTTCTATTAAGCTCTTCCTTTCAGCTTCCTCCCTTTCAGCAGTCTTTTGGGCCAATTTGGCCACATTCACAGTCAAATTAGTGGCCTCAATGGTTGAGGTGTCTAAAGCTCTCTTTATTATCAATCCTCCCTTGAAATTTGGATTAATATCAGAAACATCTAGTTTTCTCCCTTGTGGGGCCAATGCCCAAATTTCCAGAGTTTCATATTCCTCACTAAAATTAGAGTTTTGCAATGCTTCCTTGACCTCTTCTTCAGAGTCTTGAAAGGGATTCTTAGATTTTATAAAAGCATTAAAGGCTATTGCATCTGCAATGTCCCATTCAGGTAGAATTAATACACCAACCTGGCTCACCAATTTTCTTCCTTCTTCAGGAGTGATGTTCTTGAATTCTTCCATTAATTTAGCTTTTACCTCCTTGTCATTCTCCTGGTCTAACCTGTCATGCCTTAGTTCTCTTCTCTGCCTACATTTATCTTGATACTCTTCAAACTTCATTCTTCATACCAATTGCAAGAATATGGGAGTTTTTACAAATGTATTGTCATCTAGAAACTCATTGCATGCTTCCATTCTTGCATCTTGTACACTTTTACCTTTCATATCTAAATTAGATAAAACTAATTCAGCTGGCCTAGGAGGGGAAGGCATACCAACTTCCATGTCTTAATCAGTAACAATAATCTCATCCATCAGATCCTCCTATGGTTGATCAATTCTTTGCCTCTTAGGGCTTGGCTCATATGGTGGTGATGAGGGATTGTCTTCTGATGATGATTCTAAATCAATAATTTTGATTGCCCCAGACACTTTGAATTTTGGACTTGGTTTGTGGAGGCACTTTCATAATCTGTTTTCCTTTTCTGCCCACTTCTCTTCATCACTGTTACTATCCTTTTTCCTCCTATAAATGGGCCACCTTTCCATAGGCTGGTATGCTAGCCTTATTTGAATTGGTCTGGAACCTTGCTCTTGTACACCTAGACTCAATTCTAAATTTATCTTTTTTGTCCTCAATGTGCCCATAATTTCCTTGAAGTTTCCCATCAGAAAATCAATTTTCTTAAGGTGGGGACTAAACTCCAACAATGGATCATATTTCAGATCCATTTTGTGCACAAAATCTAATAGCTTGCCATAAGCTATCCATTTCTCCTTGTTCAACTCTTGTCTGTTCAAATCAAATTCATTTCTAATCAAGTCTTGAGGGAAATTAAACTCATGCACAAATTTTCCAACTTTTATTCTTTTTCTAAAAAGAGCAAAGAAACCCTCAGGATCATGTTGTTGCTTTGGTCCACACCTCAAATGGTAACCATTAAATAAATTATCAAAATACGTCCAGCCTCCCTTTGAAAATACAAAATTAGACACCACTGTATAATCTAGGAAAAATGATCCCTTACCTCTTCTAGTGAGGTTGTCCTCATGAACACAACCTATCTGCCACATAACTTCTACAAATCTCACTCTTGGTTGCACATTGTATGGTAGTATATGAGGGGCTCTCTGAAAACCATATACTCTCAAGGCAGTGCTGACTGGGTATGGGATAATGTCACCCCAGCTATGGTAAACCTTCAATTCTAGCTTCCTCTCATTTGGCCTGAAGAAATCATGTAATTCCTCAGGGATCCTAGGTATATTCACCATTAATATAGCCCTTAATTTGGAAGCAAAACAATTATCAAATTGCACATAACTAGTGCTTTCCTTATTACAAGATAAATCTGCAACCCATATCTATACTAGCAATCTTTCTCTATCAATTGATTGCCTTAATTTCATCCTCTCAGAGAAAAAGTCAACATTCTTAAACAAAAACATATGCATTAGCATAGAATACCAAAATAATTGAGTGTCAGTATCATTTTTTTGCAGCTTTGATAGCCCTTCATGCATCCTCTCAGCCAAGAAATAAGCGAAGTCATAGATCACAGAGAAGTTAGGGTGTTGTATTTGCACCCCCATGAACATATAAGCAATGGGAATTACCGTACCAGGACTGAAACCCAAAATCTGACATAAAGAATAGAAAGTGGCTAGGAAATGGTTTGCAAAACAATTTAATTTGAAAGGTTCCTAGTCACTGGGGCTGATATGAAATTTTGAACCTCTTGTCTTAACTAGATGAGGTGGAAGCAACCTTGCTCTAAAAAAATATTTCAGCTTTGCATACTCCTGCTTCATTTCCTCAAGGTTGATAGGAACCAAGTCTTCACTCGGTTCACTCAAGTCAAAAATATGTTGGACCTCTTCTCTGTTAATGCTCAATAGAACCTTTCCATCATTGTCCCTGATTATCTGTGTAATAGGGTCATATCTTGCAACCACTGTCCTAAGCAGGTCTACATCAGGGAATACATTTGGTACCACCAACTTCCCCATATCATACATCCATCAATTTGAAAAAGAGTGAGGAAAATTCATCTGTCCATACCATAATCTAAACAATTCCAAGCTAGTGAGGTGAACCCTAGTATCGACAATGTTGGAGCAATTATACATTAACCCTTCCCCTAGGATTTTCCCTCGCATTAGGACCAATCTCTTCCTCCTATCATTCATTGACAAGGGGAATTGATCCAGGAAATCATCATACAAGTTTTGTTTCAAATATTCAGTCTGGCCAGAATGTTGCTTGGGCGGTGCCATCTCGAACAAACTAGGGCTTCTTTACAACATTATAATTCAGATAGCTAGGACTAACCAGAGATAGAAAATTATAGGAAAAAACACTACAATTTCTCACAATTATAATTAAACTATAGCCCTAACACATTCATCAACAAGATCACAAGACATCCAGCTAATCCTTTCCCAAATTCAAATGCAAAATGATTGGGAGGCACAGAAAATAAACTCATGGCTTTGTTCGCAGAACTCCCAAATTCTGGCTGCAGAAACTCGCAATTCTACCTTTAGCTTTGAAACTGCTCCGCAAAATAGTTGAATGCTTTGTGATACAGACCAAGTAGGAAAATTGATTATTGTCGATCAAATTATGCTAGCAAGTGTCTCATCTACCATTAAAGCTCAATTTCACGCTGCACGAATAGCTCCAATCATATTTGATACAGATTTAAATTCAAGCCGTCAATTCTTTAGCTTGATCAAATCATCGATGGCCACCTTCAAAACAAGCTGACACAATTTCCAACACGGTGATAAGGGGCCCACCTTACCATACACTATGAAGGAATTCCACATGGCGGTTGCCCGCTATATCGCAATTTTGAAACTTCTGATCACGCAATGGTGGACAATCGTTGATTCTGAGCATCAATGATCTTGTTACTTTAACACAGTCGCCAGCCATGTCGTTAACCTTCGAGCATCTTTTCCAGTGAGATTATAACATATCCATCGATTTAGAACATGTGTGTCTTGAGAGCATTTTAGTAATCCACCCCTTAATACATTTAAAGTTGGCTAGTGTTTCCTTTACTCTTTAGGCTTCATCGGATGAGACACGTCGTGCTTGCCTGTGATTTCACAATCAACCCAAGCACCATCACGGGATGGTAGGGAATGGCTCAGATCAAATGGTAGTTGGTTAGTGATAGCGCAAATTTGATCCCCCGGATAGGACACGTGGCGCTCGCCCGTGAATTTGCAATCCTTCAATTCTCGATCACGAGATGGCGGGCACCATTGATATCTACAGGAAATAGATCAATGACAGCACTAAATCAACCCTTGCAAAATAAAACATTCATTAAAAGGAGAAGTGGGCATTACTAGGTGAATGACAAACAACAACATAAGTTGTTTTTTTAAAATATGAAACATGGGGCCAACCGAGACTTAGGAAATAAAACCTTGCGGAGGAAATAATGTATTAAAATCAAAGTTGGGTTTTAATTTTAATCCAGTGATGTAAGCCTAAGCCATTAACCCTAGTGGTCATGTCACTGACGGCTTAGCCAAATCCTTTCATTAAATACTAACTGTGCAATGTGTAGGTTTTTCAAATTCGAAGATATGGGAGAAGATCTCGATCGTACCCTACCAACTCGCAGACCTAAGGTGTCTCCTTGTTATTTGGCACGAGGTCAGCAAAAGGAAGATGTGTGTCCTATATGGATTAATGTTATTGGTCATGAGGAAGGTGAATGATGCTTCATTGGATGTCAAACTGAGTTAGCCCAAGATAAACCATTTGATCTGCCAACTCTTCAAGAGATCAGCAGGCAGTATTTGAAGTTGGAAAATGGTACATGGTGGTCATTTTATTGTACAATTGGTGAAGCATTAATGAATTATTCCTTGCTTGTGTAGTCACGTTGACCTCAATCTATGTGAAGATGTTGTTGACAATCATGAAGGGTGATCTTTGGATTCTCATGCAGCTCTAGTTAAACGGTGACAGTACATACGCTGCCAAATTGCCATGTTTGCACATGCATTTTTACTAAGCATTGATGAAGGTTTCCATTACCTCGCACAATAAATACAAGAGGAATTAACTGCTAATAGTGTCATTCTTTTAGCAGTTAGAGAACTTTGTGGGTTGAGTTTAATCAAGTTTGAGTGCTTATTTGAGAAGAGAAAATGAGTAAGTCAGTAAGGAGGTATGTTCGTTTGAGCTCACAAAATCTCGGTCCTACTATTCAGGAAGGTGCTTTGGTTGACAAGCCTAGGCTTGTGCCCGCTAGATGCAATAGAAGGTTGCAATTCCAGGATGTTGCTGCTTAACTGTTAGATGACAAAGGCAAGCAGTTGGTGTGCTCTGGATGCCAACACTTGCCCATTGACCTTACAAGCAACACTTCTGATGATGTAACTGAGACTGACTCGGACTACTGTCGATATTTACCTCGCTTCAATCATGGTTTTCCCTTTGATGAGGAAGTGATATCTGTGGTGCCATTGGTTGTTAAAACCCCAAGTAGACAGACTAGAACCATATTGGGTGAGGACAAGAAAGAAGAGGAGGCTAAGGGTCTACCGTATTGGGCAACAACTAGAAGCAAGCATGTATATCGGGGTCTGAGTGTTGGTAATGGTAGGGTGGCGGGTAAATAAGAAGTTGTGGTTCCTTCATGGCAATTTGGTTGCCTGGTTTTTTTGCGTGGCCTAGCAACAAGGGGATTTTGATGACAATTTGTGTTCCCTTTTCTTTTAGCTTTCCCTAGTTCGTGCACCACTATGTTTTGCAGATTCAACATGTGGGAAGTTTTGAAATGAAAGTCAAATGCAATGGAGATTTTGTTCAAATGAAAATTTGTGGTGAAATTACATTTGAGCCCAAAGCTTGTTGCTCCCTTGTCATATAAAAGGGAATTCAAGGCTCATTTGTAGGGAGAGAACTAATGAAAGCTCTAGCTAGGTTTTGAGTTGAATATATGGGTAGAAAGATATATATCCTCTGATGAGGAAGTGATATCTGTGGTGCCATTAGCTGTTAAAACCCCAAGCAGACAAAATAGAATAGATAGCCTATATTGAGTTTTGGATGAATATATGCAAATTATCTTAAATTGTATGCAGATATGACTTATAAGCATGAATAAACAAATAATTCTAATATATTTTCTCTCCTTATGTTGATTTGAGTGAATTTTGAATGAAATTTTAATGATGTTGTCATTCTTCTTTTGAGAATTTGTTCAATTGTGTGTCTATGTTTTTGCTTTGATTCAAGAAAATCAATTAAATGCTTAAATGGAGTCATAAGTTTACAATTATTTACAAAGGATTTGATAAGTAGTAATATATCAAAGAATTGAGCTCCATAATGCAAGGTATTATATGAGTAGTCCATTCTATTAAATTCTTCGATCATTTCTGCTAACGGTAAATGGGTAACTAAATATTTAACTAACAAAGAATAAAAGAATAATATGTAAATGGGTCACTCACTCAGTCCCTCTATCTCTCTCCCCTTAACCCTAAACCCTTAACCCTTAAATTCTAAAACCTTAATATTAGGTGTATTAAAATATTATAAAAGTATAATTTTTTGGAGTTCTATTAGGAATTGAATGATAAATGATGATGAATGGGAAAATCTAAGGAACTTTAATATTTTCAAATAAAAAGTTAGAGTTCAATTAGGATTAGTGTTCACTTAGGGTTAGGTTTAGGGTTCAATGAATGTTCAATTTGGGTTAGGATTGAGGATGAGGTTGGGGTTTAATTAAGGTTATGAATACAATAAGAGTTCAAATAGGGTCAAGGTTAAGGTTAGGGTTGGGGTTAAGGTTCAATTAGGATAAGAATTAGTGTTAGGGTTAGGATTAGAGTTCAACTATAGTTCAAAGTTAGGGTTATGGTACAATTAGGACTAGTGTTTAATAAATGTTCAATTAGGGTTAATACTTAATTAAGGTTAGTTTTAAAGTTCAATTAGGGTTTGGGTTAGGGTTGGGATTATGAATCAAGTAGGTTTGGGTTAGGGTTTGATTAGAGTTAGGTTTAGGGTTTAGTTAGAGTTAGGGTTAGGGTTAGGGGTAGAATTCAATTATGCTTAGTGGTCAATTACAATTATATTTAGTGTTCAATTAGGGTAAGGGTTAGAGTCCAAATAGGGTTAGGGTTTAACTAGGGTTAGGATTAGAATAGAATAAATTTTTGTGTTTAATTATGATATCTAGAATTTAGTATAATTTTAGAAAATGAAATGATTTGGACACAAAGAAAAAAATAGAAAATTGATTTTATATAGATCTTATTTCTTAATTTATTCTAAAATTCTAATTAATAATTGTTTAATTAATATAAAATGAATATTTAATTTAATTTAATTTAATTGTATTAGATAATTAGTAAAACTAAATAGATGATAAATATATATTTTATGGATTTTAAAAATTAGAATTTAGTTTAATTTTATTTGTAATGTTAAATATTAAAATTTTAGATTGAAATACTTAATTGATTTTAAAATATTTATAATTAATAGATAGAGGTAGAGATGACTATAGAATGAGAGAGGAAAAGGGATAAAAATAGATAGAGAGATAGAGAGAGATAGAGGGAGAAATAAATATATAGAGAGATAGGGAGATAGAAGGGATATATATATAGAGAGAGAGAGAGAGATGGAAAGATAGAGATATAAGGAGATATAGAGAGGGGGGGAGAGAGAGAGAGAGATAAGTAGAGAAAGAAAAATAGAGATGGAGAGGGATTGATAGAAATAGGGGGAGATAAAGAGAGAGAAAGAGAGGGAGAGATAGATAAATGGGAAGAAAAAGACATAGATATAGAGATATATGGGAAGATAAAGGGACAAATAGGTTGAGATATGAAGATAGATAGGGGTATAGGGAGGGATCAAGAGATCAGGGAGAGATGGGGAGAGATAGAGAAAGGGAGGGAGAAAGGGAGAGAGATATGTAGAGGAGGGAGAGATAGAAGATGGGGAAGAGGGAGATATATGTAGAGAGGGGGAAGAGAGGGAGAGCGAGAGGGGGAGGCTAATTTTTTAGTTTAAATTCCCATAAAATATTCAATAAATAATAATATAAATATTATAAGAATTATATAATTTGTATTTTAAATTACACACTATATTTTATTTTTTGAAAAATATGTAATTTTTAACCATTTTCCTATATATTTAGTATTAAGATTTTACATCTTTTAACAATTCAATATATAATAAAATAAAATATAGTTAATAATTTAATTAACTAGCATACCTATATTAATTAATAATATATGTAAAACACGCCGAGAGTTATCTTTATCAAGATGCCTATTGACTTGAAAAAATGCTTACATTTTCATGAATATGAATTTGGAAAGCAATCAATTTGATTTCATTATTGTTTGTATCATTGTTTATCTCAATTCCCATATATAAGGGTACACATTCAAATTTGAAATCATACCAACTTGTCTATAACTACAATCAACCAAGAACAATAAATTTAAAAGCAGAAATTTTCATCAATCATTAGATTTAGTATTGACATCATCAAAGAAGTATATCATAACAAAATGGCATTAACAACTTAGATATATCCACTATTTATTTTTTCAAATGTTTGAATACATTGTTAACATTATATACATTCAAGCATTTGAATGTTATGAAACCTATAGCTTTGCAATTGAGTCTAATAAAGCTTTGCTCTCAGATGAATAATCAAACTTTGTTATTTTTATGACTGTGCATTTAATCCTTTGTTCATCATTATAAGTCTCTTTTTTCACTTGAAGTTTAAATATGTATATGTTGAAAAGAACCTTTTGTATAATGTGTGAAAACTTAACATCATCTTGTTTTTCATGCTTCAAAATGTTCAATTCTTTTGTTGTTACACCCATAATTTCTTCTGCCACTTCTTCAAAAGTTGTAATCCAAGTGAATGAAGTATGGTCTTCCACTTTGCATTGAACTATATATTTATAATCACATTCAGGGAAAGTTTTATCACATCTTCCACAATACCACTGACCATTTTCATTAGTGTTTACCTTCTTTTTGCAGTGCCTATCTCCAATTTTCAAGGGGCATGTTGTATAACAAAAAATTTCTACCTTAATGAAAGATAAGGTAGCTTTTATCACTATCCAATAAGGTTTACTAGAGTTGGCAAGGTCTCGATCCTATATTTGTGAGATACTAGGGTTAGGAACAAATAGGGTTTAGGTTAGGGTTGGGGTTCAATTAGGGCTAGAGTTTAATTAGGGTTAGATTTCAATCAGGCTAGAGTTTAATTAGGGTTAGGGTTAAGGTTAGGGTTTGGGCTAAATCAGGGTTAAGGTTCAATTAGGATAAGTGTTCACTTAGGGTTATTGTTAGGCTTAAGATTGGGGTTAATAGTAGGGTTGGGATTTAGATTGGGGTAGGATACCAAAAAATTGTTAAAAAGATAAGATAACATAAAATTATAAATGAAATTAATCATATTAATTTCATAGTTAAAAAGATAATTCTATGGATCTTTAAATATACATATATAATAATCTTTAAATCTTTATTTAAAAAAAATATATTATATTTTATAAACTTATACATTAAATTTTTAATATTTAAGTTATACTAAAATCTAAGATGTTCAATATTGATTATTATTTTTAAATTATAATATTGATTAAAGATATATAATTATATTTATAAGATTTAAATTCAATAATGAACTTAGAAAATATTAAATCAATCATAATTGTTTCTATTATCCAAAATACTATATAAGTAAATTATAAACTATTATAATATAATATTTAAATTTTCTATTTCAAATGTTAAATAATTCTAAAGTTAAATTTTTATAATTAAAAACTTACCTATTAATGATGTTAGTAAGTTTTTTAATTAAAAATAGTTTTTCAAGCATATTAGCATACCTAGATATATTCACCAAAATCTATTATCTATTATTGATTATGTAATTTTGTATGTATAATATATTTAATATATATATATATTTGAAAAAAAATTAAAAATTAAACAATATATTTTTTAAATTTGAAATATATTAGAAATATTTTGAATGTATTCAACTATCAAAATATAATTTTTTTTTAATATACCATTAAAATCACTAAGAAAAAATATTAAAGAGTTTATATATATTTGCTTAATATATTAAAAAAATATTTTATATTATAAATATATTAAACAAAACATATATAATAGTTTAACAATTGTATGTGGGCTCAAAAATAAAAAATGTGAGGGTTACGAATTAGGTTATTTTCTGCATGGAAAGCAGGCTGCTGGCAGGCCATGGATGGGAATACCATTTTGTATGCTACGTAGCCTGCTCCTGACTTGACTAGTTGCCCTAATTTCTCCGCTTTTGCTCATTTTTAATGAATTTCCCTACTTTTGCTCATTTTTAATGAATTTCCCCCTAGCCTTTTCAAATATTTCATTTTAAATGATTTTCTTTGGAAGCAATGAAACATTTAAAATATATCACACAAAAATTCCCTCGGGCCCCACCTTGTACAATCCACATGGCACCCGCTCGTGGTTTTGCAATCAACCAAAGCACCATTGCGGGATGGCAGGGAACGACTCAGATCAAAGGATAGTTGATGAACAGTCGTGCAAATTTGATCCCCCAAATGGGACACGTGTCGCCCGCTCGCAATATCGCCATCCTACAATTCCTAATCATGAGATGGTGAGCAACTGTTGATCTTGAAGGCATTTTGATCGACAGTCAAATATTTCATTTTAAATGTTTTTCTTTGGAAGCAATGAAACATTTAAAATATATCACACAAAAATTTCCTTAGGTCCCACCTTGTACAGTCCACATGGCACCCGCCCATGATTTTGCAATCAACCAAAGCACCATCGCGGGATGGCGGGGAATGACTCAGATCAAAGGAAAGTTGATGAACAGTTGCACAAATTTGATCCCCCAGATGGGACACATGTCACCCGCCTGCGATATCACCATCCTACAATTCCTGATCATAGGATGGCGGGCAACCGTTGATCTTGAAGGCATTTTGATCGACAACAACGCGAATTTCATCCTTCTAAAAAATAAAACATTCATTAAAGGGCAAGGGGACATTACTAGGCGGATGGAAAACAACGACATAAGTTTTTTTTAAACCGTTCAGCACAGGGCCAACCAGGACTTAGGAAAATAAAACCCGTGGAGGAAATAAAATATTAAGACCAAAGGGACCAGGCCTAGATGGAACAATGGGGCATAATATGTTTTTAAAACCCTTCAAAAAAGGTAACAGTGAAATAGATCCTAACCAAGGCATTAGGTAAACACAAGGGTTTAAGATGAAGACAAAGCTAAAACCCCAGCCCTAAGAAATTTTCCAACACCATGAAAGACCAGTGACATAAGGCAGGGCATGAGTGAAACATTAGGAACAAAATTTGAAGTTCCATCAGTACAAGCATTGGATAATTTTATATTAGTAGTTTTTCCTATCACAAATATAAAGGTGAGCACAATAAATAACATGTATTTTCCCATTAAATGTGAAGGATTTTCAAAAAGTTATAGTGTTCAACTATTGGTCCATTTTTGTTTAATATAAGTTGTATTTTAAATCATTATGTGTTGTTTTTATAACATCAAATATATTTTTTGTGTTCAACTATTAGTTCATATGTGTGTTGAATATGCATGTGGAGATATCAAATATTTATGGTTATCAATAAGTATTTGGTCCACTTAGGTTGTATATTAATTTTATTATAAACAAAAATATTCATTCTACAAGCAACAAATGATATTTCTTTTGTCTAAATCTATTGGGGCCCAAGGATTAAGTTTTGGTCGAACCTTTAAAAAGTCAAATTTTTGACACTTATCAAAAGATCTGCCGATGTGGTGAGTTGCATGATGAGTTGTGCCTCCAAACCTTAGTTAAAGATAAATAAGAGACCAGTCTACATTTCAAAAAAAAGAGAAGGTTCTACGATATTCCAATCAATTGTTACATGCCGAGAAAGTTAGCTCCCATGGATCATCGGGCCTCCCCTAAAGGAATAAGGGGACATCACTAGGTCCACGACAAACAATGACATAAGTTGTTTTAACGAGGGAACATGACCAACAAAAGACTCGTGAAAATAAAGTCAGCTAAGGAAACAAAACAATAAAACAAAAGGGCCTAGCCTAGACGTACGAAGTGATGGAGCTTAAGTCATTTTAAAGCCTTCCCAAAAGTAATGGCCAAATAGATCCCATACAAGGTGTAAGATGAACACTAGGGTTTTACATGAAGATGAAGGTAAAACCCCATCCTTAGGATTTTCCCAAACACTATAGATGACCAGAGACACAAGGCAAGATAAAATAGAACACAGAGAACAAAACTTTGAAGTTCCATCACTA
>VDFB02271358.1:996670255-996923346 GCA_007258455.2 Sequoia sempervirens
ATACATTTTAGGCCTTGGTTGTGTAATTGGTGGACCATAGACACATTTAACACTTGTTACACGGTTTGGGAGTTAAAACGTTAAGTAGATTTGATTTGTGATGGACACATTTGGATGGTATTTGGATGGTAGTAACAATAGCTTGCAATCTATCAAGACTTGATTACCTTATAACCTGTGAAATTCTAGCGATGAAATGATAGATTAATCATAATGTCACCTTGGGATCACATCACCATGAAAGAACTTCATCCAACATCCTTATTAATGTAGGTACCACCAAATAGGTATTTGTCAGATCTGTCTTCCTTGAGCGAGGAAAATTCAGGAAGAATAGAGGAAAACAAGACATGTAGTATGTCTAAAAGAGGGAGATCAACTAGAGGTCAAAAAATTAGAAGAAAATTATGTAAACGCATGGAATTTTTTCTTGCTGAAGGGGGGTCATGTTCTTATGATGCTGAGAGCATAGGCAATGTCGAGGTTCCCTTGAGGTACAAACATCTACGAAAACAATGGGTACCCAAGGAACTTCCTCCAATAAACACCAATTTTTGTGTCAACGAGAGGATATATCGCATAGCACCATCGTCATTACATGGTTTGGTCCTATTTTGTATGGATGGCATAAAGGTTTGTTATGAAAAAGTTACTAAATTGATGAAGTATGTTGGACCTATTATAGTTACAAAGATTGGATGCAACTAGTTTGATATACACGAAGTATGTGTAGGTATGCACTGTTAGCAAATTATATACAACTAAAAGATAAGGATCAAAATAAAGGAGTGGCTATGTACATTGACGGAAGGCCAAAAGCATCAAGGAATATTGCAGGGTCTATAAATAGTACATGACCTAGGTCAACAAGTAAGAAACCCAATTGCATATTCAAGGCATGCAATGGAAACTATGTATTCGTGTGTGCGATAAAATCAATAACTGCAGGGGAAGAGTTGCTAATCGATTACAATTTGAATCGCTTAGTTACAAACATAGTTACTATGGGGGTGGTACGTACTATGTACCATTTTACCCAACCTCCAATTAATGACTCCAATATACCATTTTATTCTTATGTTTTTTTTCATAAGTCTATTGCTTTCATTTTGGTAATATTTTTTTATATTTAATTTTTGTCACAGGGGGACATTGATCATACGGAGAAAGCTCTAGCCTAGAGCATAGATTGCTATGTATCTTTAGGTGCTTCTACCTAACAGGTTTACCTCATTGTAATTTTACAAATTAGATACAAGCAAAATGTTTTATTATTATGTTTTTTTCATAAGTTTTTTGGGTTAATTTCGATAATATTTTTAATATTCTTGTTGCAATCGATTGATTGGGGAAAGGCACTAGCAGTAGAGGAGAGCATCCATAGTGAGGTGTAGTCAATATTTTGTGATGATGACATCACTTATTCAGCAATCCCTCTTGATATGATAAATAAGCTCCAAAAAAAATGCAATGAAGAAATGACTAAGTTGATGTTCATAGTGCCTCAAACATATGAGATAAGAGAGAGGGTTAAAGTATTGACTAAGAGATTAGAAAACTTGCAAGTAAGTTGTCATGAGGTCTTTAATTATAACATAAGTTCATTCATGGTTTTATATTTTGTACTCTTTTATGTCATGAACTAAAATATGTGTTGTTTTTACAGGGTTATTTTCCTCCTCATGATGCTCTTGGCCATAATCAGGGTACTGCAAGTGTTGCCTGAGGAGTAAGGGTTGGTACAAGTGTCCATCCTAATCTTCCTATGCATACATCACATCATCTAACCCCATCATATATTCCTATATTGTCATTTGAAATGTCGGCAACACATACCATGCAGGCATCCGTTAATGCACCCTTTGGTAGTGAACACATACCAGAACATGCGTCAAGACATGTACCTGGGTATGCAGAGGCCACTAGTACTGGTGATGTCTTAGCAACATTTCCTGGATCTTCCCATATTACTAGTATGGGAAAATTGTTGGCCACACTTGTGGTGACTGATGATTTTGTTCTCATAAAGATGGAGAAGGTCCCAGGTACTTTAAAATGTTTTAATTATTATTCTATATAATCCAATTTAAATTTACTTATTGATCACTCTTTTTAGACTATTGATCCCATGATCATTTTGTAGGAAATGATGTTTTTTATAAAAATATAAGTAATATTACATTGGAGCTCTTCGGGGCCACCATACATACATGGTGGAATGCCCAAAATCAAGATTTAAAAGATGAGCTCGTTAACCATTTAGTTGTGTTGTTTGGTGATAAGACATTCAACCGAACCAAGGTCCTTAAGAAAGTTTGTACCTATCTAAAGTATGCGAGGAACCAATATAGGTCACATTTAGAGAACAAAAAGTATGAGCGTCCTCCCATGATTCCAGAGAGGGAGTGGAAGGATCTAGTGTCTGATGAAAGGAGAAGGCTGAAAAGAAAAAAGGAAAGACACCACCAGGCCAAGGAAGGTATGTGATATAGAAGCATAAATTTACAAAAAATCCCGATTAATCACAATTTTTAAAAAATCTACAGGTTGGATGATTTTTTCCCTGATTTTTTGAAAAAATCATTGACTTTTTGGTCAATGATTTTTTTCCATTTCAAACTACAAAATCGCCAAAAAAACGTGTTTAAAATTTGTAAAAAACTGTGAATAAAATTGAGCTGATTTTTTGCAAAAAAAACCATGAGACCATGGCTTGTTGCTTACTATTATGCTTTGATAGATTTTTCCCAAGCATCCATAGCTTGTTTGAAAGCACCTATTTTAGGCTTTTAGCCATAGCAGCAAGGCAATGAACTATTTGATAAAATGCTTTGGTAGACATGTATGAAAAATGCAAGAGCTTAGACAAGGCGGAAATGCTTGAAAAATGTCTCAAAGAAATGTACTTTCATGGTGATGGAATGCCATGACAATCCATGACAAGCAATTGCTATGTATTTTCATGGAATTCCATCACCATGAAACTGCATTTATTTTAGGCATTTTTTCAAACAATTCACTGCCTTGTCTATGTTATTGCTTACTATTATGCTTTGGTAGATTTTTTCCAAGCATCCATAGCTTGTTCGAAAGCACCTATTTTAGGTTTTTACTTTTTAGCCATAGCATGAAGGCATTGAACTATTTGATAAAATGCTTTGATAGAAATGTATGAAGAATGTGGTAGCATAGAAAAGGTAGTGAACTATTTGAAAAAATGCTTCAAAAAATGTGGCCTCATGGTGATGGAATGCCATAACGAATGCCATGACAAACAAATTGCTATGGATTGTCATGGCATTCCATCACCATGAGACCACATTTCTTTGAGGAATTTTTTGAAACAGTTCACTACCTTGTCTATGCTAGTGCTTACTATTATGCTTTGATAGATTTTTTCCAAGCATCCATAACTTGTTCAAAAGCACCTATTTTAGGCTTTTAGCCATAGCAGCAAGGTGAAACTATTTGATAAAATGATTTGGTAGACATGTATGAAAAATGTGGTAGCATAGACAACTGTCACCATCTAATATTTATGTAGTTGTGGTATGTTTTGTGCAATGTAATCAGCGATATGAATATAACCAACAAAAATCTATTTTCTATAATTCATGGATTGAACTTTGCATTTTATTTGCTCTCAATGTCTGTATGCTATGGAAATGCCATTAATTTTTTTTTTTAGATTCTAACTTTTTTTCTTTAAATTTTTGTGTTTTTTTGTAAATCCGATTTTTTCCCAATTTTTTCAAAAAATCTTGAACTTTTGGTTTGCCAATTTTTTCCCCAAACAATTAATGCTGCTATGTGTGATACTATCAACAATGTAATTATATATTGATTACTCTTTATTTTTACATAATTTAACATATTTCAAACTTTTCATAGGCTACCCGACACATCGAAGGCAATAAAGGAAAGACTAGAAAAGCACGGGCAACACAAACTTGGCTCTGGTGGTTATATGAAATCAGCCACACAAATTGTAAGTATCAATAAATGAAATATTTCATCCAAATTATAATAAATTGAAAACAATTTTGGTTTTATCACACCATAGAAGAAAAATTCATGATCTTATGCAAAAATGTAGGGCTCTAAATTCAACAGAGTTTCCACAGAAGAGGACCTGAAGATTGCCTTCCAACAAGGCTATGGAGCCATGGATGAATACCTAAGAGTCTTGACTGGGCAAACAAAATATTCCATTGCATCTGGCACGCAGGTAAATAAACTCAATAAAGTTTATTTAAAATTGAATACTTATGCAATCTATTCAATATTAATTTCCACCATAAAGTAATTACATGCCTATTTGTTTTAAACATTCAAGCAATGATAATACTGCACATGGCATTGGAATGCAGCCTGGTGAGAGTGGAGCACAACGTGTAGATGAAGGTCATGGTGTGCATCCCGGTACTTTAGAGCATGTAGAGCATGATCAACATGTTGAGCATGATCAGGCTAGAGAAGATTAGGAATATGATGTGGCCCCATCAGGTAAAGAGGACTAATCTAAAGTTCTTTTAAACATATTTAATTGCAATTGGTGTATTAATTAATGTAACCTTTCGTGTTTTAACTTTAGATCATGTAGAGTGTGATCAATGTGTTGAGCATGATTAGGCTAGAGAAGATCAAGAACATGATGTGGCCCCATTAGGTAAAGAGGACCACCCTCATGTTCTCTTAAACATATTTAATTTCAATTGGTGTATTAATTAATGTAACCTTTCATGTTTCAACTGCAGATTAGGATTTATAGGGTGTTCAACATGTTGAGCATGAGTGTATAACAAAAGTTCAGGAACATGATGTGGACCCATTAGGTAAAGAGAACCAATCTAATGCTCTTTTAATTAATGAAATACTTGTAACAATAATAATAAAACATATCAGTTTAACATTTCTTTCTTATTGTAGCAGACCCCCCTTGCAGCGGTGTCCACGTCATGAGCAGACGACTAGGCGTACATTAAGATCACGAGCAGAGGGAAGAACAACTAAAGGGGGGAAAAATATTGATTTAGAAAATGATACTCCACTTCAGCTCTATGTAACTTTAAAAAAGAAACAAAAAAAAAATGATTATAATCATATCATAACAACCATATTCTTTATAATATGTAAAAACTGAAAGAATGAACATACTATGTTAATGAATGAATGTGAATATGTTAATTAATGAATGTTATATGTTATTAATGGATGAAT
The DNA here is from genome assembly GCA_007258455.2 of Sequoia sempervirens. NCBI lineage: Eukaryota > Viridiplantae > Streptophyta > Pinopsida > Cupressales > Cupressaceae > Sequoia > Sequoia sempervirens. Next base: position 996,675,476 of record VDFB02271358.1, read on the forward strand.
GAATGAATGTTATATGTTATTAATGGATGAATGAATGAATGTTATATGTTATTAATGGATGAATGAATGATTAATGTTATATGATTGGGTATGGGGAATTGAGAGTGATGTGAGGGGGGGGAAGGGCCAAATGAGCTTCCACTATCATGTGGTTGGCCTTGTTAAGTAGAGAATATTAAACTATTCTTGAAACAAAGAGAAGCTCAATAAGGTTATGCACTTTTAAATATAAGAAATGCATCGTTTGAAGCATCAAACCAATATGCAGTTTGTATGTATGATCAGTCATCAGTCTCCACGATGGTACATTTCCACGAATTTTTTTTTTTTTTAAATTGCATTGCTTCATTGCAATTTTGACAAAACCCACCGACGAATCGCCGAAAAGGTTCGACGAAGTTGCTATAGCTGGGACAAAGGTTCCACCATAACTACTTACCCATTTTGTCACACTTTCGATGAACTTTTGATGTTGTTTCGATGCTACTACTTGCCCATTTCATCGCAATTTTGATGAAATTTTTGGTGTTGTTTCAACGTTACTACTTGCCCATTTCATCGCACTTTCAACGAACATTTGGTGTTTTTTTGATGCTACTCCTTTCCCATTTCATCGAAATGGCGAAAAACATCTAATGTTGTTTCGACGCTACTCCTTGCCCATTTCGTCGAAATGGCAACGAACTTCTGGTGTAATTCGTCGGTGGATACACGAAGTTTTCGTTGATATTCTGATGAAATCCTGATTCATTTTATGATGCCGACGATTGACGAATCTGTACCATTATTTCGATGTTTAATTTGTCATCGGCCTTTTGACGAAAAAACAACAAAAAAAATATTTTCATCATTTCATCGCTTGTCCGACAAAGATTTGTCGAACAACTGATAAACATCCATCAAAAAATGGTGTCAAATTTAGTAGTTTCAAGATCTCAATCTATGAGAAAAGTGTTATCCTCTCCCTTGGCTCACTGTCATTTTATGGTCTGAAACTTTGTAATGTAGATCTCACCAAAGGATGCTACTTTATCTTGACTGTAAAAGATCTCTGAGCACTTATGGACTAGCCTATGTAGTGTGTCTGATATCCTTTGTGTATATAAATGTCTTAATTTATTGCTTTTTATTTGCAATATGTAGTGTGTTTGTTATCTTCTATGTATATAAATGTCTTCATTTATTTATTTTATTTGCAACCTATCATAGGTCATTATCCTTGGACTGTCCTTTTTTTTATAACACATTTGAAACTTTTTACTATGACCTTCTAAAATGCTTTATGAAACTTTGACCTTGTCCATTTCTTAATCACTCTCAACAAGTCATATTCATGAAATACTGCTAGCAGGTCCTTTATTTCCCTTTCATGTGATGTAGTAAACTATCTTCTCATGGTTTATATATTTTCCTTTTATATTGATCATTGTACAATCTACCATGTTTCTTCTTCATGAACTTCCCTTTTTCATCGTTTGCTTTTAATATTTGTGCATTAGACCTATGTTTCATAATCCTAAAATCTTATAAATTTTCTTTGATCATCTCACAGTGATTTTCCATCTCAAGGTGACTGGCTATCTTATAAACTTGGACCTGCTCCACATCATGCAATTTTTCCTCTTCATGAAGTCATTTTCTTGTGAATACTCATTGTATCATGGTGGCACAATTTTTTTTACCTCTAAAACTCCACTATGTCCACCCCTTAGAAGACTTGAAATTGAAATTGGATTTAATGGTCTATGAGACTCTCTAACTTTGAAAATTGGTCAAAAATCTATCAAGGACCCTAAACTCTCTGCATGCATAGGTGATTGTCATGTTCTTTGTTGATATCATCATATCTTCTCAAAAACTCTACCCTATTAACCACTATCCTCTTTATGAATTTTTCTCAAGACATTTATTCCATTTCTTCCTATGGTTTTAACAACTCAGCCTTGAGAGAAAAACCTTATCCTTTCACTATAATCTCCTAGCCTTTGAACAGATATACCGTTAATATTATTATTCATGGTATATTAAATATAGGCCTGTTGACAAACTTTATCTCTTTCTTTGTTTGTGCAAGTCTACATTATGTAGAATAGGCCCTTAGGATTCAAATTTGTTGCTCTTTAAACCTATAGGCTATCCTACTTTATTGAAGGGATTTCAAGAACCTCGAGTAGGGTTTTTAGTGTATCCTAATATAGGAATTTTTTTACAAGAAACAAATCTTTTCATGACCTTTATAAATCTTTTCGTTGACAACCTTACATCCATTGAAATTATCAAGAATATTAAAAGTAAACATGTTGATTCAAATTCCTCTCTATTTCTTTCAAAACCAAAATAAGACCTCCAATGAATGCTTAGCAATGCTAACTCAATACGAAGACATTCTATCTATCATAGACACTTTCTTTCTATTACTTTTCACCATTTTGTAAATATTTTACAATTCCTCGAAAGCAACCTTTTCCTTGCATGCATTTGCATAGTTAAAGAAAAATGATCTATGAGAAAAAACAACCCTTTTTACATGAATCTAGCCCATGATTTAAGAGTCTATACACAAGAACTGACCTAAAAAATACTTCAATGGCATAGGTATTGAAGATAGCATTTATATGAGGCATTGAGAAACTGGCTCTTTGTTGGAAATGTCAATAGGAGTTGAAACCATTATTAACCTTCTCCTTCTCATGCAGTGTGGTACTTCATCTACAAATCATTTTCTATGGAAACCATGCAAAAGGTGTAACCGACAGATAAAACCATAGAATCTCCTGCTCTACATGAAGTCTTCTTTAGTGTTGCCTTTTTCCTCAATGCCCTAAACATAGCTTTTCTCTTTAATCTTTCATGCAACATGACTTTTATTTATCTTTTTTCTTTGCATGCTAAGTTTGGCATGGGAAACTTACTATTAACCTTTTTTCCATTATTACAACAATATCTGCTTTACTCCTATGCGAACCCCGATCCTAGTACCTGCAAAACATCAAGAATAAACAAGTTAAACAAGAGATTGCAAGCTAAAACAAGGATTCTCACTGAAATTCATTTGCAAACTTCAAATTAGGAAAGAAAAAAAGGAAGAACACAATAAAATGAGAAAATATAGATTCAATCCTAATTAGAAAAGAAAACACATGATCTCATGGGGGAATTGGTACCAATTAGATGTGAAAATTGGCCCTTTCCCAATCCCTTAGATGAAAGTTTGATATGTTGATGATGATTGATCCACTTTGATGGTGAAGGATGAGAGATCCAAGCCAAAATCTGCAAAAACCTAGCTAAGAACTCAATGGTGATGGATGAAAATGGCTAAATATTTTAGCATAATAACTTTGCATAATTTGTGGATGATGAGATGAAGATATGAGCTCTTTATTTATAGAATGCCAAGATGGATGAATGTCCAAATTTGAGCAATGTGGGACTAACATTCATCCAATGGTATGATGCCACTTTTCAATCTATGAGTGGATGAAGGATGTGCAAGATTTGAGAATTGTGCCAACAAATGCATATTTTTGAATTTCAAATTTGTTGAAATAACTTGCAAGAGGGAAGGGAAATTGCAATAAATGCCACTTGGCTCAAGAAAAAGGACATGTAAGATGAAGTTATTGCCTTGTTGGATGTACATGTTGACTTGGAATTTTTGAATTCAAATTTGGAGAATATTCCAAAAGATGCCTTGTGAGGAAAATAGAGATTTAATAAATGAATTAAATCTATTTTCATGTGCAACTTGCAAAATCTAGAGGATGGGACATGATAAGAGATTAAATTAATCAAGAGTTAATTAATTTAATAGGAGATTTAGATGATGTGACCTATTTGACTCAAATTTATGGATTTATTTAAATCAAGTAAGAGAGGAATATGATAAGAGATTAATTAAATAAGGATTTTGATTTATTTAATTAAAAGAGATGGTGTTAGATTAAATCAAATAAGGTTTTAATTTATTTAATTTAATAGATAGACTTTAGAGATTTAATCAAATAAAATCAATTCTTTAATTAAATAGGGATAATTAAATCAGATGGATTGATTTAGTTAACAAAAGAGATTGACTTAATTAGATAAAATGATTCATTCAATTAAGAGAGGAATATTGGTGAATTTAATCAGATAAGGAGATTTGATTAAATAGTTAGACCGAGGGATGATTCAGGATGAAACAATGTTAGTAGTCGGGATTAGATGCACAATGTCAATTGGTATATTTTATGTGTCTACATTTTGCCCCTCTTTGAAGCAATGTACTTGCTGCATTGGTTCAAAGAATAAACTTGTCGTGATCAAAATTCAAATAAATTATGATTTTTTCATATGCCCCAGTGGAAAGAAGTACACTGGTACATTTCCCCCTTGAGATATCAAGTGAAAAGATTCAATTTGAGGGTCAATCTCATGATAAAGAGGTTCAAAATGGATGGTATGGATGATTGTGATGATGATGCAAATGAGATGATGATGCGATAATGCCTATATGATTATGTAATAGATGTTTTATGAAAATGTATGATTTATGAGATTCTTAGACTAACAGATCTATATTATGATGATGACTATGTATGTGAGATGATATGTTGAATGTTGATGGTTTGTGGATGTAGGATGGATGTACTAGTGATGTTATGTTAGCGTGGAGAGAAGAAAGAAGAAATGAGATGATGACAAGAGGATCCAACAAGTCCATGATCTGACGAGACTTTATTAGAGATGTTGATGATGATAGATGATGTTTTTCTTTCAAGGATTGGTATTTTAAAAGGGCTACTTACCTTATGTTTGATAACACACATAGGTGTGATGCATCAAGGTATAAAGAACCAGGATGGTGTTGCACCTAGTGAGATGGACTTTGACTTGACAATCAAATAGGAGTATTCTTGTTCACACTTGACATATGGAAATCTTGCTAGGATGTACCTAACAAAGCAAGTATTCACCAAGTTATTTTACAAGAACATCCAACAAGCACAACAGACAAAAGGATAATGATCGTTGCCTCATTCCTATCTCTCTAAATCCTTCGTTCGGATATCATCGAGAGGTCCTTGGAATGAGCGCAATAAGATAAATCAAAAGAAGATATCAAGTATGCAAACAAGCCAATGTTCTTCATACCTCTAGCCAAAGGGATTTGTTTTGATAGGATAAGAATCCAAAATTATGCCCATTGTTGGAATGATATATCCTAGGACATGCATTGTATAGGATGATGATGGGTTGATAAGTTGATTGATAGGCTGTTGTTATAAGGTTGACTAACATGTTTGAAAATGATCAAGAGTTTGATTTTGCATTTACAAGTTTGTTTTTTTTATTTTGATTTTTGAATTTGGAGTTTGATTTTTGCTGACTGTTGTGATTGTTTCTATTTGTGTTGCTAAAGGATGAAGGTGGTGATCAGTTTATTATGGATGGTTGATTATTTTGAGTGAAAGTGAGATGAGATAGATGGATTTTTTCAAATATTTGGATGTTTTTTACATTTTTTGGAATGTTTTGAGGCTGTTTTTGGTATTTTCAAGATTTTACAAATGTTTTGATTTTTTGATTTTTTGAATGTTTTGTGGTTTTCTGAGATTTTATGGATGTTTTTAGATTTTTTTTTTAATGTTTTTGGATTTTTGTGTCTCGGGGGCTGATCAAAGATTAGCCTTGCCTACGTTTAAGTTCAGAGATGACGTAGTTTAGATTCCAATATTTTTGATGTTTTTTTGACTTTTTGAGTGTTTTTATATTTTTTTGTTTTTCTAGTGTTTTTGGATTTTTTGCATGATTTTGACAATTTGGATATGGATATGTGTGATGATATCAGTGCTTCATTTAGGACTTTGTTGAAAACCAAGCTAGGGTTGATTGATCTGACTGATGAATTGATTATGATGATAACATTGTTGAGGATACACAACAATGCAATGATAGTGTTACACAACACAAGGATTAGGATGAATATCCCAAGATGATGAGGGATTGATGATGATAAAATTGTTGAGGATACACAACAATGCTAGGATAGTGTTAAGAAACACAAGGATTAGGATAGATATCCCAAGATGATTGATTTTTTTATTGGATTTGATTGATCAAGATTTTGAAGCTTGATTTGGAACAAAATTTGTTTGGATGATTGGATGTGATGTTTGAAATACAACTAAGATGCAACTGATAGTGATAATTTGGATCGATGTTCGATGAAAGATAAAGCCTAATAAGGAACATCTTGTCAAAATATTCCATGGGCTAGTGATTTGGATTCTTACTCACAAGTAGTGGAACAATTTTAGTTCACGTTTGCTAATGTTCAAATCACCACATAAGTTGGAGGATATAGATCAAGATTTATTCTCAAAGCAAGATGTACATATCTGCCCCTAGTGTCTGGCAATGTATGGAAAGTCATGAATGGATGCCTAGATGGTAAACATGCAAAGGATGCCAAGGATTATCTTGCGATAAGATAAGGTGTTTGGATAAAGAATATGCTCATTTGGATAATGTTTCATGGCTTAGATAACACTGGGTAGGATAGGATCAATGAAAATGACCCATGTCAAGATGTTTACCAATAAGCAAATGTAAAGTGTGCACCGAACTTCATCAGGATCAAGATAATGTGGAAAATGGATGGAAATGGGTTGGATAACTGGTTCGTGGATGACTATATTTATTATGGTTGAGACGGATGGAATGCTGGATTTATTATGGATGGAATGAGATGCTTTCACCTAAACTGGTGCACATAGATGCTCGATTCCACACATGATGCCTGTTTTCCAAGTTTTCATCATGGTCTTGTCCAAAGCACCACTGTAGTGGTTTTCACTAGAGGATGATTTTTTCTCTTTACTATTTTCAATCTTTTTTCTCATTTTTTTTGGATTTTCATATTTATTTATTTTTAAAAAAAATTTTGAACAATTTTAAGCTCATGCTGAATCACAAGGTGTTGTTGATGTAGATTCCCCTATCATAATGTGCCATCGATGTCCTTCCTGAAGAAGTTTCTTTGCCAAGATACATGCACTTGAATGCAACTTTTGATATTCTTGATCTACTTTATTGATATTGGGGTTAACTTTGTCTCTGTGTGCACATCGTTATAGAGTGCCTTCAGAATCCTTATGATGAATGGTCTTTGCCAACACATTTTCAATGTGAGAACTGGATATCATGCGTGGAGGTGTGGATGGAGTGTGTTTAGGAATAGGAGATGGACTACTTGACAATTTGGAACCTTTGACTCTCCAAACTTGGGAAGATGAGCAATGATGGGTGGATACAAAAGTGTGCATCGAATTAGGACCAACTGCTTGATATACTTCATATGTCACATGAAAATCTTGCTTTTTATTTTGTGGACATCCTTGATGGATACTTTTCCCTTTTTTATTTTTCCCTATAGTTTCTTTGAATGATGGAGTTTGATAGGGATGATCCTTCTTTGTATTTTTTGGTATCCATTTGTATTTGATTTGTCTGTTACGCTTTCCAGCTTATTTTTCTTTGATAATGTTCTTCGTACTTTGATTCAGTTCTTTCTTTTGGCGTTGGTCCCAATTCATGGATGGGGTGATGGGTGGATGAAGATTCGTGATGTGGCTGGTTGTAGTATTGGAATCAGTTTCATCATAAGGATTCTTCGCGTTCCCTATGTTGATGCTTTCTTGAGACATAGTTGCCCCCAGTATTGTGGAAGTAGTACCTTCATGCTTTGATTCCACCTATTCTAAGATGTCTTGTTCAGTAAACATGCTCTGACAAATTACCACTATAGATGACATTGTTTCAATTTGCTGCTCTGCTAACTCTAAATTATATTTTTCTGTCTGACTTGTTTCCTTGAGTGGATAATGTTGGATATTTGCATACCTGATGTCCTTAGTCTGAATTTGGGATATATTTGATCCTAATGTTGACAACTTTTTTTGGCTATAGGAATCAATAACCTTCTCTTTTTGTGTAATAATATAAGGAGTAAAGGAATCATGTTTTGAATGAAGATCATCTACATGTCCATCCGCAGAAAGCATCTCATGGGTAGATGGAGGAGTATGTGCTACATGGATATGATAATCTTGCATAGATAGGAGAGTTTCCATTAGATTATTGTAGTATATTGAAGATACAAATTATTGATCTTGAATGATTTTAGAATTACTTTCGACATGCTTTGGATCAAGTTCTTGACATGGGTTAGTTTCAAAGGATGGATTGCTTACAAAGGGTTCTTGGACATCATCATTAGGCATGGTAAGTGGTTCAATATCCTCTTGATATTTTTGTGAATTTGGATCAAGTATTGAGTTGAGGATTCTCTTAGTATCTATAACCATGAGGTCAAAGGGGGTCAATATATCTTGGAAGGGACCATTGCTAGACCTTGGTGAAAGATTTTGATCATGCTTTGGAATAAATTCTTGAGATATGTCCTCTAACTCATAAGGTGATGTAGAGACATTTTCAACATGATCATCGGTGAACAGATCATGCATTATGTCAATAGGATCAAATAATCCTAACAATCCTTGAAATAGATCACTAAAAAGTGGCTCTTGATGTATGGTGAGTTGGTCGTCGGATGGGGTAGAAACATATTGAATGTGCTCATTGATAGATAGATTTTGATTATTGTTTTCAACAATTGTGATGGGTGGATTTTCAATGTCTTCAACCATAGGGTCAAGTGATGTTGACATTTCTTGAATTGGATCATTGTTGGGTATTGTTGGTGGATTTTGATCATGATTGAAAAGTGACTCTTGACATATGTTGATTTGATCTTCTGATGAAGTAGAAACAACTTTAAGTTGTTCAATGATGGATAGATCTTGATCATTGTCCCCAATAGTTATCATTTTTTGTGTTTGTGCTTGTGCTTGTTGGGCAGCTTGAGAGTCTTGGTCAACTTGAGAGACTTGTTGCACTTGTTGAGCTTGTGCTACTTGTTGCATGACTAGATATTGTTGGATGGCCTTTTGGTAGGCCTGGTGAGTTTTTAGCGCAATGCTATATTGTCTTGCTACATTTGGTTTTGGTGGTAATGGTGGTGGAACTAGAATCATGTTGGATGTAGTGACAAGTGGTTGAGATATGCTTGGAGCGATCATGGTAGTGAGGGGTTGAGATGTGATAGGTGTGAGACTGGTGGTTGAGATGATTGAAGTGATAGGGATGGTTGGAATGACCAAGGTGATAGGTCCTTGGGAGACCATGTTTTGATTTGTTAGGATTGACATTGTTTTATGATTGGATACCATCTGTTGGTGCGATGTCGATGGTATATTCAAAGGATTTGATGTGATGACTAGATTGGTGTTAGGTGGATTGATTTGGATGGAGTGATTGGTGTTAGGTAAAGGAGGAAGCCCTAAACCAAGGAATGATGTTGATATGGGTAATGGTGGTGGAGATGTCTCCTAGCGCAATGACTCAACCATTTTGGTAAGTGTAGCAATTTGGTCTCGCTAAATTTGATCTTGATTTCGATCTTGACTCCCTTGATATGGTTTTTGTTCAAGCAGATTTGGGATGCATACTCTTGGTTTTTGAATGGGATCATGGACAAATTGATTTTGGACAATGTTCTGATTTGGGATGATGTTTGGATTTGGCATGATAGGTTGAAATTGAACATTGTTGATGGTGGGAATCACATTGCCTTGTTTTAGGTAACTTTGATTTTGCATGGTGTTACATTGACTTGGATTAATACACGGAGTCGTTAACATCTTGTTTGGACTTTGAAAAACATTTGTATGATTCAAAAACATATCCATCCCAAAGTTTTCCAGATTCATGTTTGGTAATATTGTACTTGGTACATTCACATTTGGCATGTAGGGATTTGATGAGATGACATTGTTCATTTGAAGGTGCATGCATTAGGTGTTTGGTTGATATATTTTTAGGTTTGAATTTAGTTCTACCATTGGGAAATGTGTTCCAATATTTGATTTGGGCATACTCACACTTGTTGTACCATTGACATTTGTAGAAGGTAATGATCCCATGTATGGATTGTATAAGTGTGAGTTTTGATAATCAATCGACATTGTAAGGCTTTGAAAGTTCAATTGATTTGGATTATTCATGATATATGGATTAAGTTTGTATTCCATCTTCTTCTTATGTTTTGACCTTGTCGTAAAAGTGACCTCTAAGGTTCTTAGGACTAATGACAAGATGGAGGATGAAAAAGGGGTGAATGGTATGAGTGTTTGAACATTTAGGGAATATGAATTAATGCTAGACTTAGGGCTTGATTTTGATTGGTTTCATTGGATTTGGATAATGGACTTGTAAACCCTAAGATATTGGATGTTATCTTAGGATGAACTTGTTCAAAAGGGTGCTAATTTAACTAGAGGTATGAGAAAGGATGCATTCCCATACACCTAACTAAACAAGATGATTTTGATTTTGATGGTTTACCCAAGTCTAGAATGATGTTTCCCAAGCTCTAAATTTGTTTGCGGGATGGGATGATAAATGTTTGAATGAATGAATTGTTTGATTTTGATCCTAAATGAATTTAGGAAGGAATTTTTTACTAGACCAATATAGTGAAGTGTAAGAGTTGTTGATGAACTCGAGCACCCAGGATCACCTGCAAAACCAAGATAAACCTTCTACATGAGAGCAGCAAGAGATAAAATGCAGGAATATAGTGCAATAACAAAATGATGTTATTATCACACACTAAATGATACAATATGCCTCAACTCTCCCTTGAATTGATTGAGTTAATATGAACTCATCTAGACTAGATTTGAACTAGACCTGAACTAGATAAGAGGGAGAGGTGAGTGTAGAATATATAGTAGAATATGGGTAAATAATTCCAAGAGGGGTAATAACTCCCAAATAACCAAATTAGGTGGGAGTTATGCCTACTTGGAAAATGCCAAATAGGTGGCATAACCTACTCAAAAAGAGACAGATGAGTGGTTTTGTGAGGTGGCATATAAGGCCAAAAGAGGGTGTGAAACTCAACCACCCAAGTGTGAGTGGGAGCAACACATGTAATCAATGGATTATGCCACGTGTCCTCACATGAACCACATCTCCTATAACCTAAGGTATGCTTAATAATGTGTAGGAAAAATAATATTAAAAAACCTACACTAACACCCCCCCTTAAGCATAGCTTAGGTGGGTGAAAGGATGAAAGAATGCAAAGATGCAAATATGGGTCCCGGCTACTAGGCCATGTTAGGTACCCATGTACAAAATACTCTCTCACAAATGGAGTAAAGGAGAAAACCCAGTGGGACAAAACTCCTCCCAAAAGAGAGAAAAGAAAACAAGTTTCCCAACACAAGAAGAATCCCATGCAAGGAAGAAGTCCCCTCCAAAATAGAAAGGATAGGAAATACCATGTAGCCTTCCCCAAAGTAGTCAACTATGCCAATGGTTGAAGCTCGAAGCTGAATGTAGAACATGGTCCACGATCGTCGAACAATGTTCCTCCCCTTAGGAAGAAACAAAACCAAAGGTGTATGAAGAATGTCTTCCCATTCCTGAAAGGAATATGAAGGAAGAATGATGAAAATGTATGAAGTCTCTGAACTTTGCTCAGGTGTCTCCATGTTGATGTCGAAAGATGTCATCATCAAATCAAGTGTTCTAGGCCACACTGATGAAGATGAAAATCCAGAACCTAGTAGAAATGTATGTAGAACAAGATCCAAAGACTCAACTATCTTCTCTGAAGACAAAGATGCCTCCTCCAAATGCTGCTCAAAAGTATCCACAATCATGTCAGACTGTGAGGAATGATCATGTGAAGATTGAACAAGATCCAAAGGTTCCTCCACAATTGAAGAAGAATCAACTTCATCAAAGAGAAGATGAATGTCATGAATAGTGTCTCCCAAGTCTGAAATATGAGACTCTATGAACAAACCTGCAATGTCTGTCAAGTAGTCATCTGAAGTAGCTATATCTGGAAGACAATGTGTATCTTGAAGCACTGAATCACAAGAAGCCATGAATGTAGCAATGCAAGTATCTTTAGATGCAATAGTAAATGGAGGAGAAGAAATACAAGGCTCGAGAATTGGATCACATGTGAGAATACCCAAGTTCAAGTAGCCAAAGTTCTCCTCAAATTCAAAGCTCACACTAGGAGTGTGATCAATAACCAAAGGATCAGAACTATCATCAGGTGCAAAGTCTGAAAAGGTATACAACCAAGATTCATGATCAACTATCCCAGTAGCAATTATCTCTTTGCTCTCCAAGTCTCTGATGATAACTAAATCAGGTGTGAATTCAACAGTCTTCCCTGTTCCACCATGAGTGATTTGATAGATGGAAAGAAGATTGTTTGAAAGATGAGGTACACACAAAACATCATTGAAAGTACCATCTCCAATATCAACAGATCCTTTCCCAATTACATCCATGTATGTATTATTTCCCATCATAATAGGTGGCATAGCACAAGGCTCAAAAGAAGAGAACATAGACTGTGTAGAAGCCATATGATGAGACGCTCCAGAATCTAGGAGCCATCTCCTTGATCCAAGACCTATAGAAGCACAAAGAGCTTTACCTTTTGATTTACCTGCCCCTGTAGTATGGCCCTTTTCCTTATCAAATTCTGAATTTTTGGAATTAGAAGAAGAAGCTGAATCAACCATTCGAGAAGGCAAATTGATGTTGTTCTTTGCTAAAAGATTCTTCAACTCATCAATTTGTTTTAAGTAACATTGATGTTCATCATGCCTAGATTTCTTGCAATATGCACAAGTGAGCTTCTCCTTCTTAGATGAATCCTCTTTTGAAGAGAATTTAGAGTCTACTTTAGAAGTAGATGAATATTTATCTAAATCTTTCTTTCTATCACCTTGATTCTGTTGTTTCTTGTTTTGCTTATTAGTGCCTTATTTTGCAGTCAAGGCTTGAGATTTGGAAGATTTAATAATGCTCATTTGAATCAATTTATCTTGCTCCTTTGTGAGATCAGTTGCAAACTCACTTAGAGAAGGCATAGTAAATCCTTTTCCTAAGGCTCTTTTCATTGCATGAAATGTAGAAACAAACACTGCATAATTAGGACCAAGTTTTGAAAGAATACTCAAAATCAGTTGTGAGTCATCCTTTTTAACTCCACATTACTCTAGCTGCAATCTTATGGCATTCAATTTAGTAAAAAAATCCTGAATGGTGTCAAAATTGCATGGGCTCAATCCTATGAGCTCGTTCTCCAATGAATGTGCTCTCAAATCATCTTGTTTACCAAAGAGAGTATTCAAAGTATTCCACACTTCATTTGGTGATTTTACAGACATAATATGAAAGCGTAGATCAGGAGATACAGCCATGCATAAGGTGCCAAAAGCTTCATCACACTTATTCAACCATTTAGGCTTATCTTCATCTTCTGTAGGTTCCTTATCAATACCCATTTTTATTCTATACAATTTTAACTTCCTTAAGTGAATTTCCATTTCATTTTTCCACTCAAAGTAATTGTATGGTGTGAGTAGAGGGACCGATTTATCCATTTTAGATTGTTGTAGCAATGTGAGAAAAAATGCAAGAAAAACACACATAGACACCCCCCTTTTTCACTCAATAAAGAATCCCCCCCAACAAAAAATTATTTGTCACTTTATAAATTAGTGTGTTTACAATGCTGGAGTTGTTTTCCAGAGTTTTTCAAGTGTCCAAAATGGACTCAAATACTGAAAGTACAATTAAATCTCAAAATTAGAACCTCAAAATAGTACCAATGTATAGTTCTCAAAAAACTATCAACTTTCAAAAAAAGAATCACCTCGATCCGAGGTCATATGTGAAAGTTATAGCCATTTGAAGTTCCAAAAATGAGAACTGTCCTTCAGATCTGCTGATAAAACTGATTTTCTGGAAAATTCAAATCACTTGAGCAAAAACGGATCATACCACTGCAAAGCCTGCGAAATTCTAACCCAAATCAAAAAAAATTGCTCTGAAAAAGGAGCTCATATGACTGAATTATGGCCCTCCAAAGATTGACTGCAAAATCAAAAATGCAATTGGAGAGGGGGTCTGCTGAAATGTTCTGATTTAATTTCTGCAAAATATACAACCTGTATGCAGAAACTAGCAATGACCCAGATGATTTTTTTCTACTATAAACAAAACCCAGATGGCGGATTTTCTTTAAAATATACAGAAAATATGGATCTAGTGTAAAAAAAACGCCTTTAGCACCATAAAACGACCCCAACAACCAAAAAACAGCATGAAAAAGTAGAATCAACTACTTAAGACAAGTAAAGGCATGCTGCAACCTGCAATACTGATTAAAAACTCACAAATCTCTCAAATTTGAGAAGGGGCTTGCAGATCTGACGCTCTGATACCATGTAAGAGTTGTTGATGAACTCGAGCACCCAGGATCACCTGCAAAACCAAGATAAACCTTCTACATGAGAGCAGCAAGAGATTAAATGCAGGAATATAGTGCAATAACAAAATGATGTTATTATCACACACTAAATGATACAATATGCCTCAACTCTCCCTTGAATTGATTGAGTTAATATGAACTCATCTAGACTATATTTGAACTAGACCTGAACTAGATAAGAGGGAGAGGTGAGTGTAGAATATATAGTAGAATATGGGCAAATAATTCTAAGAGGGGTAATAACTCCCAAATAACCAAATTAGGTGGGAGTTATGCCTACTTGGAAAATGCCAAATAGGTGGCATAACCTACTCAAAAAGAGACAAATGAGTGGTTTTGTGAGGTGGCATATAAGGCCAAAAGAGGGTGTGAAACTCAACCACCCAAGTGTGAGTGGGAGCAACACATGTAATCAATGGATTATGCCACGTGTCCTCACATGAACCACATCTCCTATAACCTAAGGTATGCTTAATAATGTGTAGGAAAAAAAATATTAAAAAACCTACACTAACATGAAGAACATGTTTTTCTCTAAGAGTAGTTCAAACCAAAAGACCAATGTTTGTTCAAAAGACAATAAAAAGATAAACAAGCACATGTGTGGGGTTCAATTTGAATTAATCTTGGTTAATGACTTGCTTTTACCACAAACACGCTTCTTTCTTAGTTTTCAAATTGAATGTCCATGTCTCAATTCCTTTTCATCCCACAAAATGCATTATGTGGAAATCGAGGAAATCAAGGCAAAGGTTTCCTAGTGTTGACCTTAGTAGGAGAAAATTGAGATGAAATCCAAATGCCCAGAAACCTCTAAGGATATGAATCCCAAGGGCAAGCAAGAGCATGCAAATTCGTTCAAGGATATTTGCTTCTCCTAAAGAGTTTGAGATTTGATGATTTGTTGAATGTTGGTTTCAATGTTTTGGATCCAAGCACTGTGTTTTTGAACTGACTCACAAGCAATATAACATCCTAGCTCAATTGGTACATTTTTCTTGGTGGGATTGCCTCATGCCCTTCGTAGTAGAAGAGATTATTTTACATGCAACCAAGTAGAGAGTATAAAGGTATGTTAAGAATGAAGTCTTAACCTCTATACTTTAACCAAGATCGGACATGGCAAGTAACTTCTTGGAATCTAAGTTCCAATGCACCACTTCGATAAACTCAATGAATGAGTTAATAGGCCACTACAAACAAGGGTTTTATTTCAGACTTTCCATTCATGGAGATTGACCCATATGGTGAGAGTCCCCTTTCAGATTCATCTCGTTGGAATCAACTGCGTGATATTGGCGTTTACTCCAATACCCACATTTATATCCAGGTTGGAAATACTCTTGGCTTTAGAGTGTTACCGGTTGAGTCATTCCCTTGGGTGAGTACCTTTTCCCCAAGGCAGGCCCTCTAAGATAAACAAAAGTGAATAAACTTATTCATAGTTCGATCGACCTTCATTTAGAAACAAAGGGAGAACACATGCAATAGGTTTACTCACACTCGCAAAGTGTTTTGTTCAAATTTTTTAAACCCAAACTGAAGTGTGTGGGTAATTAATTACACAATTTAATGTCACCAAAATCCTTTTGATCCTCAAGATCGCCATGAAGCATGAGAGAAGCGTATACATCTTTTGATGATATTACTTTGTGTAAATAATTACAAAACAAGAAAGATATACATTCATTTTATCCTTCAAAGCAATGATTCGATTTGTTTTAAGCACCAAAGGAAAGATGAAGATTTGATTGTTCAATTTTAGAACCCAAATTGAAGCTAGTATGTGTCTAACGTTCTTTTTAACCCTTTGCAACAAAAAATTCAAGTTGTCTTTTGGTAATGTTCATTTTAGAGCCAAAAAAACAAACAAGTTAGTATAAAACATAAATTCAAAGCATAGAACAGAAGTCCCTTAAAGCATTAAAAAATGATTTTTAGTTTCAAGTTTTGATACTCAATTCTTGGACTTTGATCTTGCCATTTTTTCACTCAATTCCAATGTAAACCTTAACCTGCAAAAGTAAAAATGCCAAATCATATTTTCTTAAAAATGACACCTATGTTGAAGATCAAGAATACACCTCATGAAATAGTGACTTAAAAGATAAAAAGAAAAACTAATGTTGTCAGTCCACAAAATGGAGCCCCCAAAAGTGTTGTATTAACTGTGCATTTGTTGATTTAGTAATCATCCAACTGCTACCTTAAATATCAATCAATCAAAGATAAAAAAAAAAAAGCAGTCCCTATCCAACCCATGAAGCACAATAGACAAAATACGAGTAGCAAAGTACATGGTACAATGCACATAGTTATGAACTTAGCGGGAACTTGGGATGATATTGAATAGTGCTAAGATAAGAAAAGACATTGATGGGAGCAGTAGCCATATTCAATGCTTTCAAATGATTTTACTTCTTCAAGTTGGTGCCTAGCTACAACCACCAACAATATCCCACGTTAACTCACTAAACATATGATCTGGTGGACATTTTTCAGTGAAAATTGAAGTGTCTCATTTTTCTCCAAAATCTACACCATCAGAAAGAGCTCAGCGTCCTGGTTCCAACGCAACTCGAACAGAGTGAAAAGGAGTCTGTTTGCACGAGTTATGGCCAGTCAAACCTTTGGTCAAACTGGAATCAGGGGCGTCCAGGAAGCGGAAAAAATGATTGTTTTGGAAATCGACGGAAGTAGCGTCAAGTTGAAGAGCTCGTCGAGACGATTCCGGCAACGTTCGTTTCGTCGAAATCCGACATCGGACACAAGAGTTATCAGCGGTCAAAGTTGCAGTTGACTTGGTCAGAGGGTGCACTGATGACGTCATCATCCGTACAAATGATGTCAGCACATGGTACGGAATCTGATGTGGATAGATTAGAGTGTGACATGTGGCATTTGTACGGACCAATCACAGGGTGACACGTGGCAGTCCGTACGCCCAGCCAACATGCCACGTCATCACTCAGTACACAGTCAGCATCCACGTGGCGGCGTTGTCATCAGTCCAGTCAGCATTTTTGGGTGAATCAGAATTTGACACGTGGCGTGATGAGTTGGCAGAGTACAGGTCCAGTCAGTGACACGTCGGCTGTGAGTCAGCAACACGTCAGCATCGTCGGCAAATTGTTTTCGTACACGTGGTGGACACGTCATTTCCATGTTGTCACGCAGTGGCATACACATCGGCAATGAATCATCGCTGTCAGCCAATTGGAATCTGCCACGTGGCACCCTCCTAGCGCGACACGTGGCCCACACTTTGTCTCCTCCGTCGGTCGGCGGTTTTGGAATTCGTTTGGTTCGTTGAATTTTCTAACAAAAATTTTGTTTGGCCCGCGTGGGGCTCGATCTTCATACCTCTCGTTCGCGAGAATTCCGGGTTGCCATTCCACCACAACATCCGCGCCAATCTATATACGGCGGTTGGTTTATTTTGTTACATAATTTGCGAAAATTGGCTAAATAAAGCCAGCGGCCGGGGTTGAACCCCCGACCGCCGGCCTATTAAAAGGCTTTGCTACCGTTGAGCCATCGAGACAGTTTAAAATATATATGGCGGCGGTTTGTTTTGTTAACTGTGGAAAACCCGAATGCCTTACAAATCAAAACAACCTCCCTAAATTCAAAATCTTAAAAACAATAATCCTTTTTAAAGGATTAAGTGTAACCAATGTAGATAATAGTAGCCCGGGAACAAGTGAATTAGGGGCTAGAATTAATAATGGGATTTTTTGATAAAGATTTTCAAATATCTATTATGTAAAATGGGGGGATTATGAGATTGTAAAGATTTTTATGTATTTTGGAGAGATAAGGTGGATTTGGAGAATATTTTGTAAATCAATTGGTTAGTAACCAATTTGAGCAAATTTTATGTATAAAAGGAGGGTGTAAGGTGAGAGTTGATATTCAAGTTTTTTTTAGGTGATGAAGTCCTGATGCTGAAGTGACGGAAGAGGAGTCTTGTTGAAGAGTTTTCAAATCATTCTTGCATATCAGAGCATCATTACGCTGCCGAATTTCTTAAAGAATGGTGGTGCTTTTGTAATTGATTCTGGAGTTAATCGGATCGGTCTCTCTATTGGAGTGGACCCGGAGACGTAGTCACATTTTGTGACGAACTCCGTTATCAATCGTTGTTTGCACTTCTCTTCTTCTCTCTCTTTCTGTCTCGCATTTCCTTCCTTTCTGTTATAATCACCTTGTTATTTCTTTCATTTATTATTTCCATAAGTTAATTTTGATTTAATTAACTTGGAATAATCATTGTAAAAGCATTGTAAAAGTTAAGCATTTAAATACTGCAATCTAGTCTAGATCCTATACAGATCAACATACCACTAGATGCGTAAAGATACAGGACACCCAACAAGTAATGCCAGTGGCCTTGGCCTGAAAAATAATTAATATCATTCAGAAGAAATAAAAAAATGTAATCCCAATAGCACTGTACTCAAGAATGTTTTAATTGATTTTGCATTCATATTTTTTTTCCTAGTGCATGTATGTAATTATCAATGATGTTTTGGCTTCTAGGAATCTTCTGTTTTCATTTGGTAGGCTTTCAACGCAATTGGCAGGTGTAAATTTAAATTCCACAATCTTTGGAAGCAAACAAACTTTCAAATCAATGCATTTACCAAGTGAAAATTTAACTTTTGAGAATCATTCAAGTTAATGCAATTGGTAGATGAAGAGTTGGCATCCAAAGGTTATTTGAAAAAAAACTTTCAAATTAATGCACTTGGTAGTTGTTAAAAAAGGACTAGCAAATATATTTGTTTAGACACTTTCAAGCTAATGCAATTGGCAGGAGTAAATTTAAATTCCAAAAAAAACTCTGACCAATTGTCTCTTCCTGAGCCAAAATGGGAGCATTCAATAAAAATTATAGCAGCCCCAACATGCTATAATGTTGCTGCGAAGATCTAGAAGTAAATTTCATTTCTTTTAAAAGTCACCATAGGAACAAAAAGGAGTAAATATACAACCAGTTCTTTGTTTTGACTTTCCCAAAGTAGTTCTGCAATGAATTTCATGTTTCATTTAATGCAAGAGGAAGTCCACAATAATTATATGTGTATCATTCTCTACTGCATTGCCATTGTACACTGTCAAGATCTTTTGATTCTTACGAACCTTTCAATTCTCCACTCTGGCGAGTAGCAACCAGACCTTTCCTGTCAGATAACACAATCTCCTCAAATGGACATATATATTTCAAAAACAACAAAGGAGAAATTTAATCCATCATTCAAATCAATATCCCATCGATCCACTATTTGAGGGATAAATAAAGTTGGTAGGGCTACTTGTGTGTTGCAGCGAGATTTGAAATAATGCACTGGGTGCCCAAATTTAATGAGCCAATTAGAGGAGTGTTGGTAAAATTTAGCGAGATATTGTTGTGTTAAAACGTGTTGATGGACTTATTAGCTAGCCGCGTGGGGGTGATAAGCTACTGCATTTAAAAGAGTCATTGAGGAAAGCATTGAGTGAATTTGACAGAGCAAAATAGTCACCAAAAAATTCATGGGCTATGACAAATGAAAGGCATGCTTGGTAAGGATAGATGCGGCCTATCGAATGTAGATTCTCCAATCTGGCAAGCAACATCCTCAGGTGGGGCAAACAATATAAACGATCATTATTGTTGGATGAGACCTAAAGACAATGACTATCCACGCCTTGTAACCCAATGCTCCTCTGGTTCAGACTTGGGTGTAGAGATGGCAGCTGCCTTGGCAGCAACATCAATTGTTTTCAAGGATAACAATCTCTACTTGCAGAAGCTTGTGAAGGGTGCAAAGACACTTTTCAAGTTCTCAAGAACCCAAAGAGGTTGACATAGTGCTAGTGGCAATGATGCTGCCATCTACAATTCCTCGAGATACTATGATGAGTATGTCTGGTGGGATGGAGGGTTGTATTATGCCATAGGAAACTCTTCGTACCTTAAGCTGGCCACAACCCCAGGAATTGCCAAGCGGGCTAGAGCATTTTGTGGGGGACATGACTATGGTGTCTTAAGCTAGGACAACAAACTAGCTGGTGCACAAGTTCTCTTGACTAGACTTAGACTGTTCTTCCAAGCTCGTGAAAAATAAGGTATCACAGCTAAAGGTTCGGAATGGCACTAAAAAAAGGAGACAAATCATTCTTATTGGAGCACAAGAATTCATAGATGCCAGTCCTTTCCTGGTTCTATCATCTACCAGAAATTTCAATGAAATGCTTCACAGATTTCAAGAGTGCAAAGCCAATGTCCAATCTGCAAGCTACAAACTTAGTGAATGATGTGTAGGTGAAAGATAGTGGGTAGAGTCAATAAAAGCAAATTCAATGATAACAACACATTCAAAGATAAAAGCAATAAGATAAAAACAATAAGATTTTCACAAAATGGATTTGTTGACTAGGCTTTAGAAACTTTTAAGCAAATGTTATTGGTTGATACAAAAGCCAAGTTTGTCAACAAGGCTTCATCCCATTATTGCGCAGGCTCTATAGCATCCTCAAATTTTCTGTGCAATTAGTAGATATGACATATACAAGTGGGTGCATGGAGATCTTTGTTGATTGCTGACAGGGAATAATATTACATTCCTGAAAAATGCAGTTTGTAAACTCCTTGTGTATCCAAAGATCTCTTTAACAAAGTAAGATTTTCATATTGCATTCAAAAAGAAAGTACATAGAGGAAATATTAGTCTCTGTAAAAATTAAACCTATTGCATAAAATATTGCCTTCACACTTCAGTTTGGGTTTAAAAATTGAACAAAACATTGTGCGAGTGTGAGTAAACCTATTTCATGTGTTCTCCCTTTGTTTCTAAACGAAGGTCGATCAAACTATGAATGTGTTTACTCACTTTTGTATATCTTAGAGGGCTTTCCTTGGGGAAAAAGTACTCACCCAAGGGAATGACTCAATCGATAACACTCTCAATCCAAGAGTATTTCCAACTGGGATATAAATGTGGGTATTGGAGGAAACGCCAATATCACGCGGTTGATTCTGACAAGATGGATCCAAAAGGGGACTCTTGTCGTATGGGTCAATCTCCATGAACAGAAATTCTGAACTAAAACCCTTGTTTGTAGTAGCTAGCCATTCCATCCAATGAGTTTATCAAAGTGGTGCATTGGAACTTAGATTCCAAGAAGTTACTTGCCATGTCCGATCTTGGTTAAAATATAGAGGTTAAGACTTCATTCTTAACATACCTTTATATTTTCTCCTTGGTTGCATGTAAAATCACCTCTTTTACTATGAAGGGCATGAGGCAAGCCCACTAAGAAAAATGCACCAATTAAGCTAGGATGCTATATTGCTTGTGAGTCAGTTTGAAAACACAGTGCTTTGATCGAAAACATTGGAAAACCAATATTCAACATGAGCATCAAATCTCAAACCCTTTAGGAGAAGGAAATATCTTTGAACAAATTCACATGTTATTGCTTTCCCTTGGGATTCATATCCCTAGAGGCTTCTAAATATTTGGATTTCATCTCAATTTGCTCCTACTAAAGTCAACTTTAGGTAACCTTTGTCTTGATTTTCTTGATTTCCACATAATGCACTTTGTGGGATGAAAGAAAATTAGGACATTGGACATTTAGTTTGAAAGCTAATCAAGAAATTTTTGTGGTAAAAAGAATCCATTAATCAAAGATTGAATCAATTGGACTCCACACATAAGCTTGGCATGTTTTGGTCATATGGTTTTCATGCAAACATTGGTCTTTTGATTTTGAATTACTCTTAGAGAAAGGCATGTTCTTCACTATCTTGGTCTCATAAACAAGTCCTTCCTAGGTTCATTTAGGATCAAATCGAACACTTCATCCACCCCAAACATTTATCATCCTCATCCCCAAAACAACTTTAGAGCTTTGGAAACATCATTCTAGACTTTGGTAAATCATCAAAATCTAAACCACCTTGTTTAGTTAGGTGTATGGGAATGCATCCTTTCTCATATGCTTAATTGAATTACCAATCCTTTGAAAAAATTCATCCTAAAATAACATCTAACATCTTAGGGTTTACAAGTTCATTATCCAAATCAAACAATCAAAATCAAACCCTAAGTCTAGCATTGATCCAAAGTCCCTAAACGTTCAACACTCATATCATTTACCCCTTTCATCCTTCATCTCATCATTAGTTCTAAGAACCCTAGAGGTCACTTTTAAAACAAGGTCAAAACACAAGAGGAACATGGAATATAAACTTGATCCATACATCATGAGTAATCCAAGTCAACTAAGCTATCAAGGCCTTACAACGCTGATTGATTATCAACACTCACATCTATACAAACCGTACATGGGATCATTACCTTTGACAAATGTCAATAGTACAAAAAATGTGAGTATGCCCAAATCAAAGTTTGGGACACCTTTCCCAGTGGTAGATTTAAATCTAAGTCCAAACCTACAAATCCACCAACCGAACAATCAATGCATGAGCCTCCAAATGAACAACGTCATCCCACCAAATCCCTACATTCCAAATGAGAATGTACCAAGTACAATTTTTCCAAACATGAATCCAAAAAAATTTGGGATAAATATGCTCGCAAATTATAAGAATATTCTTCAAAGTCCAAACAAGATGTTAACAACTCCAAGTCAAGGTAACACCATGCAAAATCAAAGTTACCTAAATCAAAGCAATGTGATTCCCAACACCAATAATGTTCAATTTCAACCTATCATGCCAAATTTGAACATCATCCCAAATCATAACATTTTCCAAAATCAATTTGTCCATGATCCCATTCAAAAACCACAAGTATGCATCCCAAATCTTCTAGAACAAAAACCATATCAAGGGAGTCAAGATCGAAATCAAGATCAAATTTGGCAAGACCAAATTGCTACACTTACCAAAATAGTTGAGTCATTGTGCCGAGAGACATCTCCACCACCATTACCCATATCAACATCATTCCTTGGTTTGGGGCTTCCCCCTTTACCTAGCACCAATCACTCCATCCAAATCAATCCACCTAACACCAATGAATCCATCACATCAAATCATTTGAATATACCATCAACATCGCACTAACAAATGGTATCTAATCAAATGACAACATCAATCCCGACAAATCAAAATATGGTCTCCCAAGGACATATCACCTTGGTCATTCCAACCATTCCTATCACCTCAATCACTCCAACCACCCCTATCACACCCATCATATCTCAAACCACTATGATCACTTCAAAAGTATCTCAACCACTTGTCACTACATCCAACACAATTCCAAATCCACCACCACTACCACTAAAACTAGACGTAGCAAGACAATATAACATTGCGCTAAAAGCTCACCAGACCTATCAAAAAGGCCATCCAACAATATCTAGCCACACAACAAGCAACATGAGCTAAACAATTGCAACAAGCCTCTCAAGCTTCCCAAGCCTCTCGAGCTACCCAACAAACACAAGCACAAACACAAAAAATAACTATTGGGGATAACGATGAACATTCAACCACTAGTGATAACATTGACAATTTCCCCACCACAATTGTTGAAAACATTGATCAAGATCTATCCATCAAAGATCACATTGAAGATGCTTCTATCTTGTCTAAAGATCAAATCAACATAGGTAAAGAGTCACTTTTCAATCATGATCAAAATCTACCAACAATACTCGATAATGATCAAATTCAAGAAATGTCAACATCATTTGAACCTATGGTTGAGGACATCGGAAATCCCTCCACCACAATTGTTGAAAACAATGTGTAGACATCGAAAATGTACTAATTGACATTGTGCATCTGACCCTGACTTACTAACATCGTTTCTTCCTAAATCATTCCTTAGTTTAACCATTTAATCAAATTCCCCTATCTAATTAAATTCATCAATATTCATCTTTTAATTAAATAAATCATTTTATCTAATCAAGTCATCCCTTTTTGTTAATTAAATCAATCCATCTGATCTAATTATCCCTATTTAATTAAATAATCAATTTATTTGATTAAATCTCTAAAGTTTGTTCATTAAATTAAATAAATTAAAACCTTATTTGATTTAATCTAACACCATCTCTTTTAATTAAATAAATCAAAATCCTTATTTAATTAGTCTCTTGTCATATTCCTCTCTTATTTGATTTAAATAAATCCATAAATTTGAGTCAAATAGGTCACATCATCTAGCCTCTCTCATTAAATTAATTAACCCTTAATTAATTTAATCTCATCTCATGTCCCATCCTCTAGATGATGCAAGTTGCACATGAAAATAGATTTAATTCATTTATTAAATCTCTATTTTTTTCACAAGGCATCTTTTGGAATATTCTCTAAATTTGAGTTCAAAAATTCCAAGTCAACATGTACATCCAACAAGGCAATAAATTCATCTTACATGTCCTTTTCCTTGAGCCAAGTGGAATTTATTGCATTTTCCCTTCCCTCTTGCATGTCATTTCAACAAATTTGAAATTCAAAATTATGCATTTATTGGCACATTCCCCAAATCTTGCACATCCTCCATCCATTCATAGCTTGACAAGTGGAATCATACCATTGGATGAATGTTAGTCCCACATTGTTCAAATTTGGACATTCGTCCATCTTGACATTCTATAAATAAAGATCTCATATCCTCATTTCATCATCCACAATCTAGGAAAAGTTACCATGCTCAAATGTCTCTTGAATTGCATCAATCATTCTTGAATCATAGTTAGGTTTTGCAGATTTTAGCTTGGAGCACTCTTCAACATCAACAAAGTGGATCAAATCTTCATCAACACATCAAATTTGCATCTTAAGAATTGGGAAATGGACAATTTTCATATCAAATTGGCACCAATTCCCCCATAGGATCATGAGTTTGCACATCTAATTAGAATTTAATCTTTGTTTTATCTTCTTCACTGTGTTCTTTAATTTTTTCTTCCTAGTTTGAATGTTGTAAATGGATTTCATGGGGAATCCTTGTTTTAGCTTGCAATTCCTTGTTTAACTTGTTTACTCATGTTGTTTTGCAGGTACTAGGAAAAGGGTTCACACATTTGGCACTAGAAGGAGGGCTGGATATCATTCTTTCTCATCTTTTTCTAAAAATTCCGCATTTTTTCTCACACACAGAAAACTCCAACGTTGGGAGCTCAATGTCATCATTTTGGCGTCGATGTCTCTTCAGTGTCACTATATAGCACCATGGGAGACTCAAAGTGCGACGCTGGACTCGTCTTGCCAAGAAATTTGAATTTCTAACTTCACCGCTGGACTTGTTGACTTGCAGGAATTTTCAAAATTTTAAAAACTATGACGCTAGCGGGAAACTGTGACGTTGGGCTAAAAGCACGAAGCAATTGAGCTCTCTGTCTCGACACAGAGTGACGTTGATTGGAAAATGGCGCTATGAGGGCACCACTGGGAAATCAAACTACAATGCAGTTGTGGGTTGAGACACTGGGAGACAGTAAAAAGGGAAAATTTAATTTTTAGCATGTGCTTTTGATTTATGATTAATTTTTCTTCTATTTTTTCTTTTTAATTTCTTAATTTTCTAGAATCTGACTAGTTTTTCTTCCTTGTAGGTTGGAAAGTGAAATCAAAGAAAGAGGAAGCATGAGGAAGATGTTTCATTGAATCAAAGTGTTTTTTTAACATTTTAGTGTTTGTTGAATTCTTTGTTAAGAAATTGTTATTTTTTTCTTCCTTAGGACACTAGTTTTCATTTGGGTTTAAAAAGAATCTTTCCAATTCTTGCAAAGGCTAAAATGAACATTAGGACCACAACTTATTAGATTTCGTTTCTTGGATTAACAATTGAACAAAATGTCTTTCACTTGTGTTTTGGTGCTTAAAATGAACTCACATTTTGCTTTGTGGATTTAAAAAGAACAAGTGCAAATTTGTTTTTCATGAAGGCTTACTTAGACTAAAGGCATTGAAAAAGGACGTATGCGCTTCTCTCATGCTTTATAGTGATCTTGAGAATCAAAAGGCCTTTTTCATGACTTTAGGGTGAGACAAAGCAATCACCTCCACACTTCGATTTGGGTTTAAAATTGAACAACATCTTGTGCAAGTGTGAGTGGGGGATTTGTTGCATATATTCTCTCTCCTTGTTGCCAACAAGGATTGATCGAGTTACGAATATTTCTCTTCATTCGCTTTTTTTTATCCTAGAGGGCCTACCTTGGGGAAAAAGTACTCACCCAAGGGAACGACTCAACTGATAACACTCTAAAGCCAAGAGTATTTCCAATTGGGATATAAATGTGGATATTGGAAGAAACACCAATATCACATAGTTGATTCTGACAAGATGGATCTAAAAGGGGACTATTGTCGTATGGGTCAATCTCCTCGAACAGAAATACTGTATTAAAACCCATGTGCTAGAATTTTCAAAAATCCTTTAATCTATTTGTTGGTGCAAGAACGGTCATTCTGAAGCTACCCCACACTTTTACGGTCTTTTAGTAAAGATGGAAAACATGCCATGGGAGTTTCATGGGTGTTGATGCTTGGCTGCCCCGATTGACGTTAATGAGCCATGGAGGGGAGCCAGTGGGGTCAAGCATCTAACCATTCACTAAAGATAAGCGTAGCTGGACTTGTCCAAGTGGGAATCCAACAAATATTGTCTTACACATCCATAGGATTGTACTTATTCTTGGGTTACAAAATGCATTGCTTGATCGAAAACATCTTGAAAACCAACACTTAAACAACATCATCCAAATTTCAAACCCTTTTGGAGACAAATACCATTGACTCAATCTATATGTTATTGTTTTCCCTTGGGATTCACATCCTTAGAAGTTTCTAAACATTGGATTATATCTCAATTTTTCTCCTTAAGTAAACAATAGGAAAACCCTTGCCTTAAGTTCATCGAATTTCCACATAACATATCTTGTGGGGTTTGAAGAAATTAAGACATTGGACATCTTAGTTTAAAACTTAATCAAAGAAAGTGTTTTTGGTAAAACAAATCCATTAGGCAAAGCTAAGAAAAAGGAACCTTCATGTGTGTTGAAGACTCATGATTCTCAAAAAGTCCAAATCCCCAAGCAAAAATCATTGATTGGAAATCCAAAAATGAATGTTCAAATGGAATCATTTCTTGGTTACAAAGGTCTATAGGAAGCATTTGCATACTCTTCAATACCTAGGTCTAGGCAAACAAAGTGTATTTTCTTAGGCTCATCTTAGGATGAAAACAAGTCAAAAATATTTTTCATCCATCCCTCAAAACATCGAAACAAATCCATCTCATCATCACCTTTTGGAAAATATTGAAATCATCCTTGATACTAAGCTTTGTGGCAAAATCAAAATCATCAAAATCATTGAGACAAAATCCTTGAAAACATTATCAAAATCACCTTTGGCTAGGAATGTGTAGATGCATCCTTTTGCACATACTTATCCAAAATTATCAAAACCATCTTGTTTAGCTTAGTATATGTAGATGAATCCTTCTTTGTATGCTTAGCAAATCTATCATCTTGTTTGAATAGGTGTGGGTAGATGCATCCTTCACCCCACACATATTCAAATCATTATCCTTGAACAAATATATCCCTTAGATCATCATCCAATATCTTAGGGTCTTTTTTTTCAAAAATCAAAATCAAAATCAAGGACAAAATCCAAAATCCAAAATCAAATCAAAATCAAAATCTGCAAGTCCTAAAAGCCTAGTGTCTCATTCAAGATTTCTCAAAAGCCAAAAAACATCTATATCATCCATCCCTAACATCATCATCATAGCATCACCTTTTTATCCTCAAGACATCTTAAAACTTTCTAATTTGGGCATAAAACAAAGATCGGGCCAAAGAATCAAGAGATTTATCTCCCATATTCTCAAAAATTGATCCTCATTTTATGGTTCTAACTATATCTCAATACAAGAAGAGTATGGAAGCCAACAAGGAAACACCTGCTTCAAGTGATCTTAGTCAAACAAACACATAAATGAATCCCACCAAATCAAGTAATCCTTTGACCCTCTCATCATCGCAAAATCCACAAGAAGAAAACCAAGGAGAGGATCTTACCTTTGGAATGTCTCGCGAAGAAATGACTAAAATGCTCCAAAATCCAGAAAACCATAAAATCATCAACATCATGATGAGACTCAACCCTTCGTTATACATGCTTGAACTAGCAAAATAAGGGGCCAAGTTACCTTTGGATTTTGATGTGAGTACTATAGTAGAGACATCTTTTCTGCCAATCTCATCCACCATTCCCATCTCATCTACACCTCCATCTCAAAACATCACGCAAAACATTCCGAAAATCATAGGATCGTTTGCTCCAACCCAACCCAATGCTAATAAGGGAAATGTATTTTCCAATGCTATCAAAACACACCCCCTTGTTAATTATCAAAAATTGGACGCAAACACCATATTGGAACAAAATATACCCCAAAACCCAGTACATAAGAATGTTCCTCTCACATTCCATCATGATCCATCATCATCATTTTTTCACGCAACACCTCAAACACCTCTTCTCACAAATGCACAAGAAGAGGGAGATATGTTCGGACCAGGGGGCATATTTGACACCACAACATTCTCGCAAGAGCTCACACCGCTCACATTTCCACCTCTTCTGCCATTGCCATTATCATCTACACCACTCCTTGGTTTAGGGCTTCCTCCCCTACCAAGTATTAATCAAACCAATATCCCAACCATCAATCAAAGCATTATGCCAAACACTCAGAATTTGTCGTTAATATCACAACAACAAATGATAAATGTGCAAGCAATGGAAACATCATTGAACACACCCCTAACATCACAAAGCATGGTCTCTCAAAGACCAACTATCACATCAATACCACTATCCAACACCCAAAACATCAACACAACATCATCACTCACCACAAACACCATTCCAAATCCACCACCACCCCCACCACCACCAACATCCACCACATCAAACCAAAATAATGCGACATTGCAAGTTGCTTTTCAAAGGGGATACCAACAAGTGCAAAAACAAAAATCCATACAACTAGTCGCTCAAGTTGTGTAGGCTGCATTACAAGCGCAACAAGATGCACAAGCCCAAGCTTTATTACAACAACAACAAGCCGCTCAAGCTGCACAAGTCACGCAAGCACTCCAAGCACAAAAGGTTGCTCAAGCACAACTTCTATTGCAACAGCAAGCTACACAAGCACAAGCTGCACAAGTGCAAGTCCAAGCACAAGCTCAAGCGCAAGCTCAATATCAGGCACAACAAGCCCAATATCAAGCACAACTTCTTGTACAAAGACAAGCAGCACAATTGCAAGCATATCAACAAGCAATAAAGCAATACCAAGAGCAGCAAGAGGAAGGTATAATTGGCAGCCCAACAACAAGCATTGTTGGAACAACAACAAGCCAACAACAAGCATTGTTGGAACAATAGCAAGCACAACAGCAAGCACAAATATTGGCGCATCAACATCAAGATCAACAACAAGTGTTGTTCATACAAAAGCAAATGGAAGCCTACCTCACTTGGAAAAACATACAAATACCGTCAAACAACACACCAACCAACTCACCCATCCAACCCACGATTGAAACAACCCAAAACACTTTCATCCCACCCCCTGATCCCCAAAGTGATGTGATGACACAACTCAAGTTTCTCTTGCAACAAGTGCTCGACCTTCAATCAGGGAAAACAACCAAAACACCAAGCAACTTGTGTCCCTATCCATTTGATAGGAGCTTAATAATGAAACCATTCCCCAAGGGATTTGAAATCCCAAAATTTGACAAATATCGAGAGATGGGAAACCCCGAAGATCACATCAGGGAATTTTAGGTTCATTGCATGGAAGTCACATATGATGATACTTATCTAATGCAGCTATTCCCTAGAAGCTTGGCAGGCCACGCTATGGAATGGCTCTCTCGCTTACCCACATGAATTAGAACATTCCAAGAAATTATAGATGCATTCATAAAAAACTATGCATGCAACATTGCAATGGATGTTAGTCTAGAAGAACTACCGGCTCTAAAACAAGGAAAAGGTGAATCTTTCACTTCATTCTTACAACGATGGTGATCTAAGGCCAATCGAAGCAAGTGGACCATGCCAGAAGAACAACAAGTTTGCACCATCATAGCCAACCTTGAAGGCCTCTTGGCATTTCATCTTAAGGTTCAAAGCA
This sequence comes from Sequoia sempervirens, assembly GCA_007258455.2. Lineage (NCBI taxonomy): Eukaryota > Viridiplantae > Streptophyta > Pinopsida > Cupressales > Cupressaceae > Sequoia > Sequoia sempervirens. The sequence goes on from VDFB02271358.1 coordinate 996,706,094, forward strand.
TCACCACATATGATTAGTTGATCCCCAAGGAGCTTAGCATCGAAAGAGCCCTTGTGACTCAACCAATGGAATCAACATCATACCATGAACAAAACAACTACCCACCATCCAATTACAATGATAAACCTTGCACATGGGCAAGGGAAAAAAATGTAACTAATGATGGTGTCATCAATGCCAAGGTGTTCATTAGTGCTCCCCGCCAAAACACACACACACCTCAAATCCAAACACAAAATCAAAAGACTCATCACACAACACACCAAGAAAAAAACAATTCAACCATCAATAACCTCAATGATCAAAGAGGACCACCCCAACACAAAATATTTCCCAAACAAAAATACAATATTTTGGGGGAACCACTTGAGGACATAATGAAAAAGTTGATCGACGAAAAACTTATCAAGCCACCTACATTTGAGAATTACCAAGAACCCAATGTCAAACCTCCTTGGTATAATGAGAATCAAATTTGTGAATTTCATAAAATCAAAGGCCATACCACAAACAGTTGCATGAGACTCAAAAACATCATCCAAGATCTCATCAATAAGAAAATCATAAACGTGGAACAACCTATAGGAAATCAAAACCTTAAAATATACAAGAATCTGATGTCGAATCATGGCAACAAAGGGAATAAAAATGATAAAGGAAAGGGAAATGTAAATCATGTGTATGAAACAGTCGTTGCCCCCCTAAATGAAGATTGCATGGTCATCACCATCAAGGGTGCCCATGCTGAAGATTGTGGAGTCACCATAAGAGGCGGAAAAGTAATCATTGCAAGATCATCCCAACCAAATAGTCTCTACATCCAGATCTGTTCCTAATGGCTACAATGTCCTAGATCAACTCAAGAGAATGCCAGCACACATCTCCATCATGAAGTTGTTAAAAATATCATCAGATCATAAGAAGATCCTTGAGGAAGCATTAGCCTCATCCACTGTCCCCACAGATCTCGATGTAGAGCAATTCCAAGCTATGGTTAGAAATATCATCAGGCCTAATCTTCTTACATTTTCTGACCAAGATTTCCCTGCTCAACCATCTCACAACCGTGCACTTCACTTGGAAGCCATTGTACACAAGAGAAAAATCAAAAGGGTCTTGGTGGATGGAGGTGTGGGATTGAACATATGTTCCCTAAGCCTCATAAAGCAGTTGAAAATATTAGAAGATTTCATTGACAAAGGAAAGGGAATCACAATAAGAGCATATGACGACCAAGAAAGAGTGTCTCAGGGCATGATTAAATTCCCTATTCAAGTAGGACCAACTCTCATGGAAACCACTTGTTAGGTCTTGGGCCTTGACTTGCCATATAATATCCTCCTGGGACACCCATGGATCCATGTGATGAAGGCCATAGCATCAAATTTTCACCAATGTGTGAAATTTACACATAACAAACAAGAAGTTACCATCCATGGAGATCCTGAACCTTTCTCATATTGCAAAAATCTTGAAGCAAAGTATTACAAAATCCCCCAAGTGCCAAAAAATGATGAGGGCCCATCCACACCATACATCGACCCTGCCACTCTCGCGTCCACTTCTACAACAGAGACACCCGCCACTCCCACCATTCCCACCATTTCTGACATCAATCTCATCATCCAAGAGGATAGTTTTGGAAGCTACAAACTCCCTAACAATGCTTTTGTGATATGAGAGTTACCACAATATCCTAGATCACGAGGACTTCCACACGAAAATCAAGCTTCCACATCACAAACGTCTCTTGAAGACTATCCTGAATTCACAAGCTGGGGAGACCTTGGCCAAGAGGTTATTGAGGCAGATCTATCACATATGCTTTATCAAGATGAAAAACCAACACTTGAATTACTAATGGATGAAAGAAGCAAGGGCCTACAAATGATGCTCGCAATGGGCTATGACAGAATTCAAGGACTTGGGAAAAATGACAATGGACTCATAATACCTATCATGCTAGAAATGTGACCCATAAAAAATCTTGGCCTTGGTTGTACCCCTCTGAGTATAACCATATGTGGTCGGAGTCCTCCGGTTAGAGCGGTTAATAAACCTCGTAAGCCAATCGCAGCAAAGCTATGATTACTTGTATCCACAGGTCATGTCCTAGATAATTATACCTTTGATATAACTGATGTCTGTAGTAGTAGTGATTATGAGACCCCACATCCAATCTACCTAGGCTATTCAAAGATACCACTCTTTGCATGATTAGTACCCTATCCTTGGAAACAGACCATCAAAATCATGAGATTCATCTAGTCTATCCCCAACTCATCGACTATGACCAACGAGGACCACTGGTTCTCGATACATTTAAAAATGATGAGGCACTCTCAGAATTCATGGGACTATAGGATAACATTTCAGAAGGAGATCATAAAGTAGGGTTTATAATAGAGTTGGACACACATGCCTATTATGGGGAAACGATTGAATCCTTCAGTCATAAAAGTGAGAAACTAAGAATCATATCCAAGTCCTTGAGTGAAAACCACACTGTGGCACTCTCTGACATGAAAAAAGTAAAAAGAAAGGACATATCCAATGGTGAAAACCTCTCTGAGGCACCCGAGGATGAAGGGTTGAATCTTCCTTTAAGAGCTATTCATTAGGAAAAGTCAATAGTCTTGGCCGAAAAATATAATCCGGTCAACCTAGGAACAAAGGAGACCCCGCACATCACATTCTATGCGGAATCACTACTATCAGAAGAGCAAGAACTCCTAGCTGCATTCCTAAGGGAAAGACACATAAACTTTTCATGGAGTTATGCCGACATGCCAAGGCTTGATCCAAAGACTGTGGTCCATCACTTAGCAATGTATCCAAAAGCAAAGCCTGTCAAATAGAAGCTTCAAAAAATGCATCTTCAAATCACAATGGTAGTAAAAAAGGAGCTAAAAAAGCTATTGGATGTAGGATTCATCTAACCAATAGACTATCCAGAATGGGTATCAAACTTGGTACCTATTTCAAAGCTTGATGGAGCCATTAGAATCTGTACAGACTTCATAGATTTGAACAAAGCATGTCCAAAGGATGACTTTCCACTTCCCAACATCGACATGATAGTCGATATGACAGCAAGACATGAGATGTTTTCACTTATGGACAAATTTTCAGGATACAACCAAATCATGATAGCAAAAGAAGATCAACACAAGACAACATTCACCTGTCCATGGGGGACATACTATTGGAACATAATGCGATTCGGCCTAAAGAATGCAGGAGCAACATATCAAAGGGCCATGACATTGATCTTCCATGACATGATTCATAAAACAGTTGAAGACTATGTCGATGAAATCCTAGCTAAATCTAGAAAAAGAAAAGAGCATATAGCAACCTTAAATGCTATCTTTGATAGATTGGAGGAATACAAAGTCAGACTAAATCCCAAGAAGTATGTCTTTGGCATACAATCAAGTAAATTTCTAGGATACATAGTGTCCATGAGGGGTTTTGAGGTGGATTCAGCAAAAGTAAAAGCAATCCTTGAGATGGAAGCACCAAAGACATTAAAACAACTGAGAGGTCTCCAAGGCAGACTTCAATCCATCTAATGATTCATAGCACAACTGACAGACAAGCAGAACCCATATTCTCACCTACTCCACAAGGGGGTAGCGTACAAATGGGATACAAAATGTGAAGAGGCATTAAAAAAAATCAAGGAATACCTACTGATACCACTAGTCTTAATGCCACCCATCCCAAGAAATCCATTGATCTTATATGTGTTAGCAACAACAGTAGCCCTTGGAGCTCTTCTAGCTTAGCATGATGAAAAGGAAACAGAAAGGTCTATCTACTATATTAGTAGAACAATGGTCGGTCATGAGTTAAATTAATCATTCATCAAGAAAGCATGCCTTGCAATAGTGTTTGCATCAAAAAAATTTAGACATTACATGTTGGCACACAAGATCAAGCTCATCACCAAAATTGACCCTCTCAAGTATCTATTATCAAAGGCAATGCTCACAGGTAGAATGGAAAAATGGGAAATGATATTATCAGAATATGACATCGAGTATGTGGAAAGAAAAGCAATCAAGGGGTAGGTTATCATAGACTAACTGGTAGAAGCACCTATCTATTCTAAGAATCCTCTTATCTTAGAGTTTCCAGATGAATCTATCTTCAACCTTAACATAACTAACCACTAGAAACTATACTTAGATGGTTCATACACACAACATAGATTAGGAGTTGGTATATTCTTCATCACCCCACAAGGGGATTGCATACCAAGGTCATACAAACTGGCATTTCCTTGCACTAATAATATTGCAGAATATGAGGCTTTGACTATAGGTCTCAGGATAGCAGTGCAATGGAACATCATTGCTCTCAAAGTGTACAGAGACTATCAGTTGATCATAAATCAAGTCAATAATAAATATCAGACCAAGGATGATAAGATCACTCCATACAAGAAATTGGTGGAGACTCTCAAAGAATCTTTCATTGAAATAACATTTGAGCAAATTCCTTGAACCAACAATAGAGCAGCAGACACCATGGAAACAATTGGGTCCCTACTGGACATCCCCAACAATGTTCCAAAATATAAATTCATGATTGAGCAGCTTCTCATTCCCGCATTCGAGGTACTAGAATCAGAATTTGTGTGTGAAATCGTTGGTCCTGGTGATCCTTGGTACCACGACATCTATACATACCTTCGCATAAGAGTCATACCCACTGACCTACCATCAAACCTAAAATGAACCTTTGTCAAAAAGGCATCCATATTTGTCATCCTAGGAGATACTCTATACCATAGGATCATAGAAGGAACCCTACTACATTACCTAAATGTTGAGGAGGCATTAATTGCCTTAACTGAAGTTCATAGCGATATTTGTGGTTCACACTCAAGTGGAATGACCATAGCCAAGAAATTGCTGAGGATGGGGTATTATTGGCCCACAATGGAAAGAGAAGCGCATGATCATGCTAGAAGGTGTCTACAATACCAGCAACATGGGGACCTCATCCATACTCTATCTCAAGAGCTTCATCCTATCATCACACCATGGCCCTTTTCATAGTGGGAACTTGATCTCATTGGGAAAATCACACCCACCTTATCCAATGGCCACAAATACATCATAACTACCACTAAGTACTTTACGAAGTGGGTGGAGGCCATACCCATGACGTACATAACTAGGAAGCAGATTTCTAATTTCATCCTGAATTATCTCATATGCCGCTATGGTGTTCCACAAGCCATTATCTCAGATAATGGGACACCATTCAAGAATTAGGAAGTCTGGGACCTATGCGATAAATTCAAAATCTAGCATCACTTCTCCACCCCGTACTACCCCCAAGGCAATGGCCAAGCAGAAGCTACAAACAAAACCATTCTTAAAGTCCTCAAGAAAATAGTCAATGATGCAGGTCGTGACTGGCATCTGTAGCTTAATCCCACCCTCTAGGCTTATCAAACCAACATCTGCACACCCACCGGTGCCACCCCTTTCTCCTTGGTCTAAAGATCATAAGTCATACTTCCCATTGAGATCGAACTCCCATCCCTCAGGATATCACTACAAAACCTCATCATAATGAAGAGTACCAGGTATCAAGACTAAATGAGCTAGAGCTACTTGATGAGAGACATATAGATGCTTTAAATCATTTGCAAGTCTATCAAAAAAGACTTAAAAAAAGTTACAATAAGAAAATCAAAAGCAGGACTTTCCAAGTCGGAGAACTGGTCTTAAAAGAAAATTAGAAGAATGTCCCAAACCCAAGCAGCAAAGGAAAGTTTGAACCTAATTGGTTGGGACCAATTGTTATCACAACAAGTCATAAGTTAGGGGCATATCAGTTATCAACACTCGAAGGGGAACCTCTGCAAGAGCCCATGAATAGCTCTCATCTTAAAAAAAATTATGCCTAAATATTCCAAGGTATAGAACCAAAAAAATCCAAAAAAAATAGAAAAAGTCCTAAAAAAATGGTTACTTCGGCGAAAACCTAGCAAACAAGCATCTTACTGTCAACAAAAAAATCAAAAAGCCAAAAAAATCCAACAAAATAAGAAAAAGGATTGAAAATAGTAAAGATAAAAATCATCCTCTAGTGAAAACCACTTTGGTGGCACTTTGGGCAAGTACCTTGGTGAAAACCTGGCAAACAAGCGCCTTGCATAAATAAGCACTTTCCATCCACCAAGCTTTATGGCTTGTCTTGCATCATTCATCCATCTCGCTTCCATCATCCATCGCATCTAGATCTCCATCCATCACCCATCCACTCGCATCCACATCATAGCTTGGTCTTGTTTTCGTATTGTGATCCCTCCTGGAACTACTCGACTCATCCCCAAGGTCAGTTTGTCCTTCCTTTATTAGAGTAGTCTATTGCATCATGTTGGGTACATGTTCTTATCGGATCAGATTCGTGTATGATCTTAAGGTCCTCAAATCAAAAAATCCAAAAACATCAGAAAATCCAAAAACATCAGAAATTTAGAAAATCCAAAAACAAGTCAAAAATCCAAAAAGTCAAAAAAAATAGTCATCTTGTCGAACTACATCATCTCTGAGCTTAAACGTAGGCAAGGTTGATCTTTGATCATACCTCAAGACATTTAGGTCAATCCTATAGGAGTCTGTCATAATAAACTGGCATCTCATCATGTATATCGTCATCTATAAATTGGTCAAGTCATCAGTCGAACTACGTGGTCTCTGCATGTATAACATAGGCAAGGCTAATCTATTGATCAGCCCTCAAGACCCCTAGGATAGGTCTTTAGGTCAGTCTTTCGGTCCAAATCTCAGAAAATCCCAAAAACATTGGAAAAATAAAAAATCAAAACATTTGTAAAACCTTGAAAAATACCAAAAACAGCCTCAAAACATTGCAAAAATGTCAAAAACATCCAAATATTTAAAAAAAATCCATCTGTCTCAGCTCGCTTGCACCCACAGCAACACCACTCATAATAAACTGATCGTCATCCTCAACCTTTGGTGAAACAGTTGGAAACATTTCTAATAGTTTAAAAGTGAAACTCCAAACGTCAAGTCTTAGGTCTAGGTCAGTACGTAAACAAGTTGATCAATTATTTGTGTCGATAGCCCATCACCCCAAATAGTCCCATATCAATCATTTGAAAACATCATTTCCAAGGATGAATCCTTCCTACAAGGGGCATTATTTATCAGAAAGATCACTTTGGATAAACGAAATGACGTGTCACCATCCACTAACATGTCCTAGGATGCATCCTTCCTGCAATGGGCATTATCTTTTGGCAATAGTTTTGGTTCCTATCCTTGAAAACACATTCCATTTTGGTTAGCGGTATTGAAGAGCATCAATTTGTTTGTTTACTTGGTCTTTATCTTTTGACTTATCATATTTTGTGCTCATTCCAAGGACCTCTCGATGATATCCAAATGAAGGATTTAGAGAGATAGGAATGGTGCAATGATCATTGTCTTTTGTCTACTGTGCTTGTTGTATGTTCTTGTAATATAACCTCCACGAATACTTGCTTTGTTAGGTATGTATAGAAGAGGTCTAGGGAAACTTGTTGACTATTACATGGATATGTTTATCTTTTTGTGTTTTGGTTTGAGATGTTTAAAACTTGTAAGGTACATCCTAGCAAGGTTTTTGTATGTCAAGTGTGAACAAGAATACTCCTATCTACTTGTTAGGTCAAAGTTCATCACACTAGGTACAACGCCATCCTGGTTTTCTATACCTTGATGCATCGTACCACGTGTGTTATCAAACATAAGAAAATTTGGCCCTTTGAAAATCCCAATTCCTTGGCAAGTAATCATCATCATCATTATTTGCATTTGCATCATCTCGTGTCTTGTTGAAATGACTTCTTCTTTTCTTACTAACCACACTAATAAGGTAAAATGATAGTTGATCATTATCACCATCATCATCATCGATCCTGCATCCACAAATCATTAGCATATTGCATAAACATATCATATATAGGAAACATATGCATTGCATCACCATATAAATAGGTTATCATAAACATTGTTCATAGATAGGTGCATCCATGTCATTGCATTTTACCCATTACATTGCATTGCATGCCACTATATCAATCATTGCATAAACATTCATTTACATTTCACAACCATTTCATATTACCATCTATCATATAAATCATCGCATAGCATCTACGGAAGCATTTCATAAGTATTTTTGCATAAGCACAAACAATAAATGAATAGGAATTTAATTCATTAACATACATACTTGCATAACATCATGACATCATCTCATCACATTACATTCATGTCACATTACACATAAACATATTATTGCATCACATGCATCATTGTTTAAAATACGCTAGGATAATAACATTTGTTATTCTAAGCATCCCATAAAACCATCTCATTATGCATTAACACCATTTTAGTTGCATCATATCCTGACCATCGCACTCATATCATCTCATAAACAACATCATAAAACATTCATTGCATAAATCATCCCACATAAGCATAAATGGATTATTCCATCACATCCATATTACATCCATCTATAATCATCTCATATATAAGCATATTCCACACATCATTGCATATACCATAGATCATATCATTTTATATATTGTAACCCATATCACATATTAGATTATCACATTTGCACAAAATAGATCATCATATACGATAACATCATTGCACATCATAATATAGATCTGTTAGTCATAATCATAACACATACATCATTAGAAATAAAAGCATCCACAACATATAGAAGTAAAATCATACATAAAGGGAACATAGTGCATCACATCAAAATCATCATCGGCTCATGTATATATATCATCACGCAACTATAATAGTACAAAGAATAAATTGGATCATTGTACATATGTATCAATCAGTACAAAAGGCCCATTAGGGCTATCAAAAATGAGCTCATAAGGCATAAAAATTATGGTAACATCTCGATCAGGCTCGATCCCTATGAATGCTACCCTCACCCCTATCACCGTGATCCTCTGGTAGTCTGTGGTTGACCTACTCTAAATAATCTGGCACCCACTCTGCTCTAGGTAGGGCATTGTGATAGGCCCGTCGATAATACTCTGCCTCTCAGACAACATCTCTGTAGGATCAGACTAGCACTGTACCCTAGGAGGAGGAGGTTTTCATGCTCTCTATCTGCTTCCTGTGGCCTAGCTCGATGGCTGCCTGTAGCTCCGCAGGCTGTCTCTATTGCATGACTTGATCCCTCTCAGCTCTGAGCTGATCCCTCTCGGCTGTCACGGCCTAAATCTGAGCCCATAACTATGCAATCAGAATATCTCATGCATCTTCCTGTCTTGCTAGCTGTACCCATGGCTGCACGTGAGGTTGATCCTCACCCTCGGCTCATGGTGGTGGAACTAGAGGCACCTACTATTGATCCTGCATGTGAACATCCCCATGCCTTGGTTGGACTGGGGGCATAAATGGTGGATCCTGTTGAACCTCGACTCTCTATCCTAGACCTAGTCCTCCCCCTCTACCTCCAACTCTCTGCACATATGGATCTGTGCTTGGTATTGTCAACTGAAGCGGAGGCTAGAACCAATCTCTATAGGCCTGGGTGGTGCCTGGATCTGCTAAACCCTAATCATAAGCCCATGGTTGGGCTACCAACTGCCTGAAACTATCTATGACCTATGAGGTAGGAATATATCACCCCCATGAGACCTGTGTCATGGTGCGGGCGAAGAAAGCTACATAACTGTCATCAGGACGATCCTACAGCTCCCCAAATTGATGTTGTACATGCTCAGGAAGGTACCTCTCGAGCATGGTATGTTCCCAACCCTGCATGAAATGGTCCAGGTGGCAGTAAAACATCTGGTCAGCATCATCAACCCATCTAGGCTGACCAAGGTATGGGTGCTAAGTAAACACCTACATCTCATCTAGAAGCCTCCTCTAGTAAGGGATCCAGTGCTTGCCGGTGTTAGTAAAAGACACACTGCCTCTATACCGTGCCACGAGGGGATCATCCAGCCCCATTGGAACTAAAAAAACACACGGTCACAGCATAGAAATGTGCTAACACGCCCAAATATGAAGAAGGGTCAACCTTGCTCCCAGTGCTCTCCCATCCATGCAAATGTACTCATGGAGGTCTCTATATAGTGAAGCGAGAAGGACAGGCCCCCATGCAAAATGAACTGGCTTGTCTTGGACCATCCGCTCCCAACAATATCCCCAGCTAGGACTGAAATATCACCCTCATCTGTTTGGGGCAACAAGGCCCAAAATGATAGCTGCAACTACCCAGCGGTAAGGCGGTGCTAGGATCCGGTGGCATTCAAGCTCTATCTGCCCCTCACAGAAGATAATCTCATCTATAGTGAGGACTCGGAAGTAGGCCTCACATCCCTCATCCATATCAAAAATCGCCCAGTGATCGTGAACAAGCAATCGTAGAATCTGCCAAACATCCTCTAAAGTGACAGTGGCCTCACCAAAGGGAAGATGGAATGAGGACATCTCGCTATGCCATCTCTCCACCAGCACTGACAGCATCCCTAGGTGAGTGCAAATCGGTGACGCATATGCAATATGCCACAACCTCGCAATCCAAAGTCGGTCTTGGTCCCTCAAGTAGCTAGCTAGGTCTCGTGACCTGTGCTCTCAGGAGTAAAGCTCCCTCCCCCCATCCTGCATCAGGGAAGATCATCATGTTAAAAATTTTGAAAAAAAAAATTCTTTGTCGAGCAGTCAAAAAGGTCCCCCAGCAGTGCAACTCATGATGGCATCATAGTTTGATTTTAATCAAACTCCGACGGCTAAAAAGAGCCAAATTGCACTGCCACGCTATACTTTTTCCTCCAATGGTGCACTTTGAGCAAAATTGAACCATCACGTCGCACTTTGTAAATCCAGCCGCTGGCCTCGGGCTTAGCGTCGGACTTTCTAAACTCCAAACTACACCGCGACGGCGCTATTTAGCATCGAGCGGCACAGTTTGACCTTTGAGTGGTGCCATATAGCGCTGATGCAGATGGGCCGCCTTTTTAAAGCACTAATTAAGGTAATAAATGAAGAACGAAGCTATGGTAAGGACCACATACCGGTCCCCAATGCTAGGTGGTCGTTGGTAAGTTCAAACTCGATCTGAAATATGTAGGGGAAGCTGTCGTTGCACCATATCGCTGAAGGGTCTGAGCTCGAATCTCAAGGTCACTATTGGAGGTTTGAAAATGACTTGAAAGTGACCCCTTGGGCCCCATTTAAGGTTGAAAATTAGGGTTTTTTCACCCTGATTGGCTATCTTGCTAGGATTTTAGGCCATCGAACCTATTTTTATCTAGTTGAGGCTTGTTTTTCATCATTTTATTTCGATTAGACACGTTTTTAGCCTCCCAGAGCCCTTTCAGACCTTTTGGGTACTTTGTCATCTTTTTTCGCGAGATCACCCAAAAATTAAAATTTTCATCTGATCTCTTGAGGGGGCATTATAATGGCATGTTTTCTCTCACCATGCAGAAATGGGGCAAGTTTTTAAATATCAAAAATTTTAGGCTTTGATCGAGATCGTTTATTCTTTGAACCAACATAGCAAGTGCATTGATTCAAAGAGGGAAAAAATGTAGACATCGAAAATGTACTAATTGACATTGTGCATCTGACCCTAACTTACTAACATCATTTCTTCCTAAATCATTCCTTAGTTTAACCATTTAATCAAATTCCCCTATCTAATTAAATTCATCAATATTCATCTCTTAATTAAATAAATCATTTTATCTAATCAAGTCATCCCTTTTTGTTAATTAAATCAATCCATTTGATCTAATTATCCCTATTTAATTAAATAATCAATTTATTTGATTAAATTCTAAAGTATGTTAATTAAATTAAATAAATTAAAACCTTATTTGATTTAATCTAACACCATCTCTTTTAATTAAATAAATCAAAATCCTTATTTAATTAGTCTCTTGTCATATTCCTCTCTTATTTGATTTAAATAAATCCATAAATTTGAGTCAAATAGGTTACATCATCTAACCTCTCTCATTAAATTAATTAGCCCTTAATTAATTTAATCTCATCTCATGTCCCATCCTCTAGATAATGCAAGTTGCACATGAAAATAGATTTAATTCATTTATTAAATCTCTATTTTCCTCACAAGGCATCTTTTGGAATATTCTCTCAATTTGAATTCAAAAATTTCAAGTCAACATGTACATCCAACAAGGCAATAAATTCATCTTACATTTCCTTTTCCTTGAGCCAAGTGGAATTTATTGCATTTTCCCTTCCCTCATGCATGTCATTTCAACAAATTTGAAATTCAAAATTATGCATTTATTGGAACATTCCCCAAATCTTGCACATCCTCCATCCATTCATAGCTTGATAAGTGGCATCATACCATTGGATGAATGTTAGTCCCACATTGCTCAAATTTGGACATTCATCCATCTTGACATTCTATAAATAAAGAGCTCATATCCTCATTTCATCATCCACAATCTAGGAAAAGTTACCATGCTCAAATGTCTCTTGATTTGCATCAATCATTCTTGAATCATAGTTAGGTTTTGCAGATTTTAGCTTGGAGCACTCTTCAACATCAACAAAGTGGATTAAATCTTCATCAACACATTAAATTTGCATCTTAGGAATTGGGAAATGGCCAATTTTCACATTAGATTGGCACCAATTCCCCCATGGAATCATGATTTTTCACATCTAATTAGGATTTAATCTTTGTTTTATCTTCTTCATTGTGTTCTTTAATGTTTTCTTCCTAGTTTGAATGTTGTAAATGGATTTCATGGGGAATCCTTGTTTTAGCTTGCAATTCCTTGTTTAACTTGTTTACTCATGTTGTTTTGCAGGTACTAGGAAAAGGGTTCGCACACAATGATCAAGATCTCTCCATCGATGAGCACCTTGAAGATGTTTCCACCCCATCCGATGATCAACTCACCATACATCAAGAGCCACTTTTTAGTGATCTATTTCAAGGAGTGTTAGGATTATTTGATCCTATTGACATAATGCACAATCCATTGACCTATGATCATGTTGAAAATGTCTCTACATCGCCTTATGAGTTAGAGGACATATGTCAAGAATTCATTCCAAAGCATGATCAAAATCTTCCACTAAGGTCTAGCAATGGTCCTTTCCAAGACATGTTGACCCCCTTTGACCTCATGGTTACAAATACTAAAGGAATATTCAACTCGACACTTGATCCAAGTCCATTCAAAGATTAAGAGGATATTGAGCCATTTCCCATCCAGGAACCCTTGGTAAGTAATCCATCCTTTGAAACTAACCCATGTCAAGAACTTGATCCAAAGCATGTCGAAAGCAACTCCAAAAATATTCAAGATCAAGAATTTGTATCTCCAAGATACTACAATAATCTAATGGACACTGTCTTATATATGCAAGATGCACATACTCCTCCATCTACCCATAAGATACTTTATGTGGATGGACACGTAGATGATCTTCATTCAAAACAAGATTTTGTTACACAAAAAGAGCAAAATATTAATTCCTACAATCAAATTAAGTTATCAACATTAAGATCAAATATATCCTAAATTCAGACTAAGGACATTAGGTAGGTAGATATCCAGCATTATCCGCTCAAGGAAACAAGTCAGATAGAACAGGATATTTCAGAGTTAGCAGAGCAGCAAATTGAAAGAACATCATCTACAGTGGTCATTTATCAAAGAATGCATTCTAAACAAGAGCTCTCAAAATAGGCGAAATCAAAGCATGAAGGTACTACTTCCACAATACTAGGGGCAATTATGTCTCAAGCAAACATCAAAATAGAGAGCATGAAGAGTCCTTATGATGAAACTAGTGTCAATACTACAACCAACCACGTCATGAGTCTTCATCCACCCATCACCCCATCCATGAATTGAGACCAACTTCAAAAGAAAGATTTGAATCAAAGCACAAAGGACGTTATCAAAGAAAAAGAAGCTAAGAGGCATATCAGACAAATCAAATACAAATGGATACCAAAGAATACAAAGAAATATCATCCCTATCAAACTCCATCAATGAAAGAAACTATGGGGAAAAATAAAAAAGGGAAAATTATCCATCAAGGATGTCCAAAAAAGCAAAAGCAGGATTTTCAAGTGACATATAAAGTGTATCAAGCAGTTGGTCCTAACTCCACCCACACTTTCATATCCACCCATCATTGCTCATCTTCCCAAGTTTGGAGAGTCAAAGGTTCCAAACTGTCAACCAATCCATATTTTATCCCTAATCACACTCCATCCATGCCTCCACACATGATATCCAATTCTTACATTGACCATGTATTGGCAATGACTCTTCATCATAAGGATTCAGAAGGCACTCTATCATGATGTGCCCACAAATATAAAGTTGACTCTAGTATTGATGAAACAGATCAAGAATCTCAAAAGTTGCATTCAAGTGCACGTATCTTAGCAAAACAACTTCTTTAGGCAGGATATCGATGGAACATCATGATAGGGGCATCTACATCAACAACACCTTGTGATATAGCATGAGCTTAAAATCTTTCAAAAAAATATAAAAAATATAAAAAAAATATAAAAATCCAAAAAAAAATCAAGAAAAGGATTGAAAACAATAAAGAGAAAAATCGTCCTCTAGTGAAAACCACTATGGTGGCACTTTGGGCAAGACCATAATGAAAACCTGGAAAATAGGCATCATGTGTAGAATCGAGCATCTACGTGCCCTAGTTCAGGTGAAAGCATCTCATCCTTTCCATAATAAAGCCAACATTCCATCTGTCTTATCCATAAACCTATGCATTCATGAACCAGTTATCTAATCCATTTTCATCCATTTGCATCCATCATCCCAGTTATCTTGATCTTGACAATTTTGGTGTACAATTTTCACTTGCTTATGGTAAACATCTTTGACATGGGTCATTTTCATTGATCCTATCCTATCCAACGTTATTTGAGCCATGAAGTATTAACCAAATGAGCATTCTTTATCTGAACACCTTATCTTATCAAAAGATAATCCTTGGCATCCTTTGCATGCTTTCCATATCCATCCATCCATACACCTATCCAAGCATCCAAACATTGCATTCCATACATTGCTAGACACTTGGGGCAGATATGTACATCTTGCTTTGAGAATAAATCTTGATCTATATCCTCCAACTTTTGTGGTGATTTGAACATTGGAAAACATGAAATCAAATTGATCAAGCATTTGTATTCTAGAAACCAAATCACTAGCCCATGGCATATTTTGACAAGAAGGAATTCCTTATCAATCTTCATGTTTCATCGAACATCGATCCAAACAATCAATATCAGTTGCATCTAATTTTCACTTCAACGTCACATCAAATCATTCAAAACATTTTTGTTTCAAACCAAGCTTTAAAATCTTGATCAATCAAATCCAATCAATCCATAATCTTGGGATATCCTTCCTAATCATTGTGTTTCTTAACACTATCCTTGCATTATTGTGCATCCTCAATAATGTTATCATCATCAATCCTTGCATTGTTGCGCATCCTCAACAATGTTATCGTCATCAATCCTAATCAATCAAATCCTTGCATTGTTGTGTATCCTCAACAATGTTATCATCATCATCAATCCATCAATTTGATCAATCAACCTTAGCTTGGTTTTCAACAATATCCCAAAATAGAGCACTGATATCATCACACATATCCATATCCAAATCGTCAAAATCATATCAAAATCCAAAAACACTCATAAAAATAGAAAACATGGTATCTGAACTACGTCATCTCTGAGCTTAAACGTAGGCAAGGATAATCTTTGATTAGCCCTCGAGAAACAAAATCCAAAAACATTGAAAAAACATCAAAAATTCAAAAACATTCAAAAAACACAAAAATCCAAAAACATCTGAAATCACACAAAATCCAAAAACATTCAAAATACATCAAAATTACAAAAACATTCAAAAAACAAAAAAATCCAAAAACATCCGAAATCACTTCAAAATCCAAAAATATTCATAAAATCTCTAAAAATCCCAAAACATCACAAAATTCAAAAATCAAAAACATTTGTAAAAATCTCAAAAACACCAAAAACAGCCTCAAAACATTTCAAAACATCTAAAACATCCACATATTTTAAAAAATCCATCTGTCTCATCTCACTTGCACCCGCAATAATCAATCATCCATAATAAACTGATCGTCACCTTCATCCTTTGGCAAAACAAACAGAAACAACCACAACAATCAGCAAAAGCAAGCTTCAATCATAAAATCAAAAGCAAACAACAAATCTTTAAAACAAAATCAAAATTTTGATCATTTTCAAACATGTCAATCAACCTTATATCAATAGCCTATCAATCAACTTATCAACCCATCATCATCCTATACAATGCATGTCCTAGGATATATCGTTTCGACAATGGGCATCATTTTGGATATCACCTTCGATTCTTACCCTATCAAAAACAATACCTTTGGCTAGAGGTGTGAAGAACATTGGCTTGTTTGCGTACTTGATCTCTTCTTTTGATTTATATTATTGCGCTCATTCCAAGGACCTCTCGATGATATCCGAACGAAGGATTTAGAGAGATAGGAATGGGGCAATGATCATTATCTTTTGTTTTTTGTGCTTGTTGGATGTTCTTGTAAAATAACTTGGTGAATACTTGCTTTGTTAGGTATGTCCTAGCAAGGTTTCTATATCTCAAGTGTGAACAAGAATACTCCTATCTGTTTGTTGAGTCAAAGTCCATAGCACTAGGTACAACACCATCCTGGTTCTTTATACCTTGATGCATCATATCTATGTGTATTATCAAACATAAGGTAAGTAGCCCTTTTAAAATCCCAATCCTTGATAAGAAAATCATCATCTATCATCAGCATCATCATCTCTAATAAAGTCTCATTAGATCATGGACTTGTTGGATCCTCTTGTCATCTTCTCATTTCTTCTTTCTTCTTTTCTGTACTAACATCACATCATGATCAATTAATCACCATCGCTAGTGCATCCATCATGCATCCAAAAACCATCAACATTCTGCACATCATCTCACATGCATGTTCATCATCATAATATAGATATGTTAGTCTAAGCATTTCATAAATCATACATTTACAACATCCAATGCATAATCATATAGGCATTATTGCATCATCCATCTCACATACATTGTATCATCATCATAACCATCCATTTTGAACCTCTTTATCACAAGATCGACCCTCAAATCAAATCTTTTCACTCGATCTCTCGAGGGGGGCAATGTACTAGTGTACTTCTTTCTGTTGGGGCATCTGAAAAAAATAGATTTTTTTTGAATTTTTGATCGCGGAAAGTTTATTCTTTGAACCAACGCAACAAGTACATTGATTCAAAGAGGGGAAAAATGTAGACACGTGAAATTGACATCATGCATTTAATTAGTTCATATTCGCCCATCAATTAAATAAACCAAGTTTAATTGATTTAATCTCTAAGGATCGTCCATTTAAAATTAAATAAATTAACTTTATTTAATTTGATCCTATCATTATCCCCCTTAGCTAAATAAATCAAATATTTATTTAACTAAATCTTTATCACCTTTCATCTCCCTTTGATTTGATTTAAATCCCTAAATCTAAGTCAAATCGGTCAAAAACATATAACATCATCTTAATTAATCTAATCCATGATTAAATGCTAATCCTAATCACTTGTATTCTCTAGATTTTGCCACTTGCACCTGAGATTGTATTTAATTGATTTATCAAAATCTTTATTTACTTTCAACTTGGCATAAAGGGAGAATATTCTCCAAGTTTGAATCTCCCCCCAATTTGACATGTACATCCAACAAGGCATTTATGAGCTCTTGCATGTCTCTTGCACAAGTCAAACATAACTTTTAACTCTCAAATTCAAATTTGAATCTCCCCCTCTTTGGCACATTGATCAAAATGTGTTCATTCCTCAACCTCTCACAAGTTGACAAGTGGCCTCTTCTCATTGGTGGATCTTTAGTCCCACTTCCTCCATGTTTGGAATTCTTCTATCCTTTTTGGCCATAAATAGAGGTCTCCTCTATTGTTTTAATCCTCCACAATCTTAGCATTTCATCTACAATTTCAAGAAAAGTCACTCTCTTCACATTGAGAATTGATTTTGTCTATTGCATCCTCATCATTAGCATTATCAAGGGTTGGGAAAGGTCCACTTCTCACAAGTGACACCAATCCACTATGGAATAGGTTATTCATTATGCTCTTTAGGATTTCAATTAGTTTGTTTAATCTGCAAATGGCTTATAATCTAACACACACATTAGCATGGTTAGTTGTTAAAACAAAGCAAAATTTTAACATCCATATGAGATAATTTAACATACTTTTTAAAATGCAATACAATAACAAGATAACTAAATAATCTATAGAAAAATATGAAGTGAATCATATCTCATATTGGATTGGTGCTTCTATGAAAAGAAGCCCTTTCTCAATCCTTGCTAAACTCCATGATATGTTGATATGAAATTGCTTTGAAGATGATATGAGGTGGACAAAATAAGTTCTCAATTGAAGAGAGTGACTTTGCATTAGATTGTGGAGGATTAAACCAATGGAGATGATCTTTATTTATAGAATAGAATGATATAAGAATTCCAAACATGGAGGATGTGGGCCTAAAAACAAGCCAATGAAAAGAGGCCACTTGTCAACTTGTGATAGGTTGGAGGATGAGCACATTTTGGCCAATGTGCCAAAGAGGGGGAGATTTCAAATTTGAATTTGAGAGTTAAATGCTAAGTTTGACTTCTGCAAGGGACATGTAAGAGCTCATAAATGCCTTGTAAATTCTTTGTTGGATGTACATGTCAAATTGGAGGGAGATTCAAAAAGATGCCTTGTGAGGAAAATAGAGATTTAATAAATGAATTAAATCTATTTTCATGTGCAACTTACAAAATCTAGAGGATGGGACATGATAATAAATTAAATTAATCAAGAGTTAATTAATTTAATAGGAGATTTAGATGATGTGACCTATTTGACTCAAATTTATGGATTTATTTAAATCAAGTAAGAGAGGAATATGATAAGAGATTAATTAAATAAAGATTTTTATTTATTTAATTAAAAGAGATGGTGTTAGATTAAATCAAATAAGGTTTTAATTTATTTAATTAAATAGGGATAACTAAATCAATCCATCTGATTCAATTATCCCTATTTAATTAAATAATTAATTTTATTTGGTTAAATCTCTAAAGTCTATCTTTTAAATTAAATAAATTAAAACCTTATTTGATTTAATCTAACACCATCTCTTTTAATTAAATAAATCAAAATCTTTATTTAATTAATCTCTTATCATATTCCTCTCTTACTCGATTTAAATAAATCCATAAATTTGAGTCAAATAGGTCACATCATCTAAATATCCTATTAAATTAATTAACTCTTGATTAATTTAATCTCTTATCATGTCCCATCCTCTATATTTTTCAAGTTGCACATGAAAATAGATTTAATTCATTTATTAAATCTCTATTTTCCTCACAAGGCATCTTTTGGAATATTCTCCAAATTTGAATTCAAAAATTCCAAGTCAACATGTACATCCAAAAAGGCAATAACTTCATCTTACATGTCCTTTGTCTTGAGCCAAGTGGCATTTATTGCAATTCCCCTTCCCTCTTGCAAGTAATTTCAACAAATTTGAAATTCAAAAATATGCATTTCTTGACACAATTCTCAAATCTTGCACATCCTTCATCCACTCATAGATTGGAAAGTGGCATCATACCATTGGATGAATTTTAGTCCCACATTGCTAAAATTTGAAAATTCATCCATCTTGGCATTCTATAAATAAAGAGCTCATATCCTCATCTCATCATCCACAAATTATTCAAAGTTATTATGCTAAAATATTTAGCCATTTTCATCCATCACCATTGAGTTCTTAGCTAGGTTTTTGCAGATTTTGGCTTGGAGCTCTCATCCTTCACCATCAAAGTGGATCAATCATCATCAACATATCAAACTTGCATCTAAGGGATTGGGAAAGGGCCAATTTTCACATCAAATTGGCACCAATTCCCCCATGAGATCATGTGTTTTCTTTTCTAATTAGGATTGAATCTATATTTTCTTGTTTTATTGTGTTCTTCCTTGTTTTCTTTCCTAATTTGAAGTTTCCAAATGGATTTCATGGGGAATCCTTGTTTTAGCTTGCAATCTCTTGTTTAACTTGTTTATTCTTGATGTTTTGTAGGTACTAGGATCGAGGTTTGTGCATTTGGTGCTAGAAGGATTAAATAGATGGATCGGGGTACTAGGATAATTAAATCAGATGGATTGATTTAGTTAACAAAAGAGATTGACTTAATTAGATAAAATGATTCATTCAATTAAGAGGGGAATATTGGTGAATTTTATCAAATAAGGAGATTTGATTAAATAGTTAGACCGAGGGATGATTCAAGATGAAATGATGTTAGTAGTCGGGATCAGATGCACAATGTCAATCAATACATTTTACGTGTCTACAAATCCCTTCTCTTTATGTGGTGTGTAACCTTTTGTGGTAAGGAATAATGCCTTTTAAAAAAAAAAATTTGGCAAGCCTTTTAAATAAAAGGTCAAAATTCCTTTTCCCTGCTTTTTGGTGACCTAAGACCATCATAAGATTTAAATGGAATATTTAAATATGCCAAGTTTTACATAAGAATGGAATACATTCTTGGTGACCTCAGGAGTTTTTTTCCTGCTAAAACAAATTTGACCAGTAGCCTTTCATATTCATTGGGTAATAGAATCATTTAGGTTTGAAAAGAACTTAAAAAACTCGCAGGATAGTTGAGAGAAAGATAGACTAGCAACAACCTAAGACCAAGCAACCTAAAACAAGACCCAAAACATCCTCAAAAATGAAAAAAGTTGTTGTGCATCAAAACTTATTGAAGGGAAAATGACGCAAAATTCCTCTAATAGGACAACAAACTGTGCATAATCACTTATTGGAAAGGTAAATCTACCCTACTATGATACAATTTTGAAATATCACCTCAATAACAGAGATTGAGATGAATTCCATTGAATGGGATTGGAAGCTCCTCTCCTTCAATATTCAATAGCTGAAAGGAATTGTGAGGCTTGCATTTTATGATCATGAAAGGACCACTCCACATAGAATCAAAATTGGTGTGCTTTTCGAGTCTACTTTTCATATCATACCATTTGAGAACATGATATCCTTCATTGAAAACTCTTGGGATTTCCTTCCTATCAAATGTCTTCTTCATTTGTGCTTGATAAATATCTAGATTTTGAAGTGTGTGTCTTCTTGTTTCTTCCAACTCCATCAACTCAGCAAGTCTTACTTACATTGGTTCTTCCTCCATCATTTCTAGCTCTTTGATCAAACTTAGAGTTGGTAACTCTACTATAATAGGCAACCTAGCCTCTTTTCCATAAACAGAAAATAAGGAGAACTACCTATAGACCTCTTAGGAGTAATTCTATCAACCCATAAGGTTAGTTTTAGCTTGTTGTGCTAGCTTCTCTTATTGTCTTCAATTGTTCTTTTGATGATCCTAATCAAATTTTTGTTTGTAGACTGAACTTTCCCATTACCTTGTGGATAGTAGTTGGATGAAGTGCTCAAAAATATATCATTTTTGATAGCCCATTCCATCATTCTCATGCCTACAAAATCCAATGCATTATCTGAAATAATGGATTCATGAGTACCAAATCTTGCTACTATATCCTCATAGAAGTTTAGTACTTCACTTTCATTTGCATCCAATGTTATAATCTCTGTCCATTTGGTGAAGTAATCAATGGATGGCAATATCCACTTGTGTCCAAAACTGGAAGGTGGTTTTATGGGTCCAATGAAATCAAGACCCCACTTCATGAATTGTTGCTCTACTTGAATTGGAAGCAATGGTAAGACTGCTAACCTTTGTTTTTCTACAAATATAGCACATTGTTTGTATTTTATTATCCATGCATAGGAATCCTTATACAAATTGGGTAATTAGTAATTAGCTCCCATGATTTTAAGAGCTATAGTTCTTGGTGCAAAGTGGCCACCAACTACTCCATCATGGAATTCTTCAAGCACTTTGTTACTCTAATCAGATTTTATACATCTTAATAAAAATCCATGAAATTTATTCCTATAAAATTTTCCATCCAAAATGACATAAGGAATGGCTTGAAGTTTAAAACACCTTCGTTTTGCATTGTTTAGGCCTTGCGGAAACTCGCCAATTTGGAGGTAATGCATCATTTCTTGAATCCAACTTGAAGGAGGAGCTGCTACATCATCTTCATCTTCATTATTTAACACAAGGATAGCCTCCTCTTCAACTTGTTAGCTATCCTTAACATCACCAACTAGCTGCTCACACAATCCCTTGCCTATTACTAGCTTTGTTACTTTGATTTCTATGTCATATTCGATGAATTTGGTTATCCAACCGACCCTCTTATCATTTAGATCCTTACTCAGAAAAATTATTTAACACTTGGATGAGAAACCATAAGATGTATCTTGTTATTTGAAAGAAAATACTTAAATTTTTTAAGGCTTCTAATGATGGCTAAAGAATGTTTTTTGACAAAAGTGTACCTTTCCTCATAACCTTGCAAACCTTGGTTGAAGAAGGCTATTGGTTGCTCTATACCATCTTCATTTTGTTGTACTGTAAGAGAGGGGCACCAACCATGTCAAGGCCCTAGGTCATGGAGAGCCAAGAGTGGAAGGCTGCCCTAACCTACCTCACTCTAAAGAGGTGTTTGAAATGAAGGATGGGAATGATGAGGACTATAAAGCCCTTCAATCACTCTACAGACCTGAACTTTAGTTTGGCCTAGGAAATCTGGCTTTTTGGAGTTAATTTTGTGCCTTAGATAGCTCTTTTTTCTAGGATGATAACATAGTTCTTGGACATCAGTGTGGCACGTTGGCATCTCTCAAGCATGCTTCCATCCATACGGCCAAAAAACAATGAACACAGTAAAACTACCAAAAAGACCTACTAACAGCCTAGCTAGTTCAATGTAGATGGTAAAAATAGAATGAGGAAGTATGCAAAATAGATACTGAAATGATAAAGTAAATAGACAAGAACTAGGGTGACGAAGATAATCTCACAAAAGCACCTACTCACCAGCTAGCTCCAAATGCATGTCCACCTACACATAAGAAAGAGGGGAAATTTGTTGGGGCTATATAGGGGACTGCTTTAGTTAGACCTCAATTTTGGTGTTTCCACCTCCACGGACAGCCAAATAGCAATGATAGAGAAATTTTTGATAATGAAGTAAAGAAGGAAGGAATGCAAATAACACTACAAAATAGTATATAGCTACTCAACCAAATTGTAAAGGAGAGGAGTGAAATGTTACCACCTCCACCAAGAGCTCACTAGCCAATTATGGAGAAATAGAGCATTGAACAATCACCACAACCTCGACTGCAATGAAGGGAGGTATTGCAAAACCTCAAGCTCTTGCTACAATGGCTTGCTTCACACTTGCTTAATGAAGTTGGCAGAGTGTTTTTGTTGCAATGGGGTGTTGAGAATGGTGGAAATGCTAAGAAATTGTGAAGAAGGATGAAATGAATGCTTGAAGATTGCAAAAAGAGATGAGTTGAATGAAGAATGGAAGAATTTGAAGGAGAAGAGAGAGAATCTACAATTTTTGGGGTCAGTTGGTCGAAGAGGGATGCTACAAATCATTCCCAGTAGGAAGTGTAATGCATCTTCCAGCTTCAGACATAGGAATCGTTCAAGGATGTAAGCACACCACGTGGATGTCTATGCATCGTGCGAGCATCCTTGACAAATATTCTTCTACCAACACAAAAGAGATGCCAAGTGGAAGGAAATTAGCTAGCTGATGTGGAATTTTTCCTTTGGATTTGGTTTTCTAAGGTGAGGATGTGTAAAAGGGGAATTTTCTTAAGGGGTGCAAATTCGCTCCTATACATTTTTCCCCCACTTTAGCAAGCATGAATACTGATGAGTGTTTTGGTAAAGTAGATCGAAGAGTGAATAGGGTTAGAAATTTATACCTGAACCGTCGAGGAAGAAAACCATAATCTGGTGAGCTTGAAAGTGCAAGGTAGGTAAAGGACTCCATAGCCCCACAGAACTATGAAGTTGTAGAATGAAAGCGTGTTACAGGCCCATATACCTGTAAGGATGCGACCCCCAAGATCTCTCACATGAAGGAAGCCCCAAGAAGTAAGTGCCTCACAGGCCTACAAACCTGCAAGGAGGGAGTCCTCCAAGATCTCTCACATGAAGGAAACCCAAAAAAAAGAACCCTATAGGCCCGCAGGCTTGCGAGGAAGATGTCCTCCAAGATCTCTCACATGAAGGAAACCCAAAACACCCTACAAACCCGCAAACCTACAGGGAAGTGACCCCCAAGATCTCTCGCATGGAGGAAGCTCAGAAGAAGTGCCCTACAGTCATGCAGATCTACATGGAGGTATCCCCCAAGATCTCTCACATGGAGGAAGCCCAAGGAAGGGAGACTTCGTAAATTCAGAAAGTAGCTTTATAGGTGAACCTACAAAGTGACATGTTTACTCGCAGATAGAACATGTATGAAAGTGGCCACATAGGAAAGTAAGTATAAAGTCACACAGATCGTCGATAGATTGGAAATATTTCAAAGGGGTCCCTCAAGAACCCGACATGAAAAAAGGGTTCCACTCAAGGGACACACTGTTTGAAAGTGTAGAAGAGATGTTTCGAATCAAATCAATTCATCATCAAGGAATCCTTTCAAAATATGTTCACTTCAACAAGGAATACAAAAGGAATAAAATGCCCCCTTGTGAGGGGAAGATCAAAGCTACTCCCACCTTGAAGGAAAGTTCTCAAGCTCTTTCTTTAAGAACCCATGATGAAGGAAACTCATTCCATTAGGGTTTCAAGTCAAGAATGTGATTCTTTGAAAAAGTTTACAAAGATTCTCGAGAAAAGATTTGTTGGTAACAAATGCATTTTCTAAAAATTGAAGTGTTATATAAATGGCATTGTCACACACGAAAGGGACAACTCAAGCAAATAAGAGAAAAAGATAAAAGAAAAGCTAAGAGAGGAAAATTCATCACAAACAAAGGGCATAGGGGTGACATGATATTTTAGGGTCAAAGTTGCTCATGAATATATATAAGTATAATAATAGTATATAAAATGAACTGTCATCAACCCCCTACTATATCAGACCATGTGAAGAATGCATGAGAAAACAAAGTAAAAATAAAAAAATGGGTGAACATGGAAGGGAAGCCTAAATTCCCCCAACACTTTACATTGTCCCCAATTTTATTGAAATTTAATCACAAACATGGAAGAATGATGATACAAATAGAAGAAGGTTTACGACAAAAAATAACTCTTGTATCCAAGCACCAACAAGGGTGACAAGGGTCATCTAGGCACACATAGCATGATCATAAGGGGGGCACATCACAACACACACACATCTAATCTAATCTAAAGATAAAGAAGAGGCCTCCCCCTAACACTGATTGACCAAGAGGTCATCTGCTTCCCACTCCAAGTCATCATAGGGGGAAGGAGGAAAAACCTCCAGTGTTGGGATGTTAATAGGAGGAGCTTCCAACCCTCCCAGAACAAGAGATAAGGAAAAAGGCCTCGCAAGGTCTCCTCCACTCGGCTCTTGTGGAGCTATGGTCAATAATTTCATGAAAATTGCTGACAAGGCATGAACTTCATCAGAGTTAAATATGAACTTCATTGGAGTGTCATGTCATACATCAACGGATGGGGAAAGTTGTGCCTGAGGTTCACTATTAGGCTCATTGAGTGACTCGAGAGTGGTGACAAACTCAAGGGATGTTGGAACTAGTTTCATTACTAAAATGAAACAGTTAGTGTGAGACCACCTTTTAGAAAAGGTGGAATCCTCTTACATCCTCCATTGCTAGAAGGACCACTCTCCATCTTCTACTTCGTCAAGGGACATAAAATCCCCATAAATGAGGCAAGAGGTGCATAGGAAGAGGAGGAGGAGAAAACCACAACAGATACCACCGAAGTATTTGACATATCTACAGGTTTTGGGAAAGGTGGGACATCTAGAAGGGACATCAACAACGATGGATCCATTGAAGGAGCGATGAAAACTTACACCTTTTTAGGGTCAGGAGCATTCATACTCACAGCAGAAGCCAAAAGTGATGCAGAGCTTGTTTGAATGGAAGCAGAGGGAAGGAGAGAGGAGGATGTGGCAGGAGGCCCTGATATGGGGGCGGTCATCTCCTCTTCCTTCCTCTATAAGGTGGGCTACTCAGTCATGAGAGCCTTTTTTTGGAACTTGCGTTCACATGCAAGGCAGTTTCTATGACTTTTTGAGCTAGGGACCAGACGTTGCAAAGGAATAGAAGGCTCCTGCTCAGCCACGGGAGTGTCCTCCACAAATTTTTCTAGTAGAGGGATAGGCTCCTAAATGGGAGTAGGAGGAATGGGTTGAGAAGCAGTGGGGGGAGTCAGCTCTAACACCTTGAAAATGGGCCTCTTCCCATTTACCACCTTGGTAGTAGAATCAGTAGGAGGTCGTGGAGGTTGAGAAATAGAAGATTCCCCACGAGGACCTTTTCTTCTACCATAAAGGTAGTACCAAGGTCCAGGTGGTTTAATATGGAGGTCCGATATCCTGATCTTAGGTTTACACCAGGGTGGTATCATCGGACTTAGTGGATAAAAACCAAGAATATGCATCCAAAAATCTTCTCTAGAAAGAGGAGGAGGAGAGCCATCTCGAGGATGGGGGAGCTTCTCTTTTCCTTTCTGAGAAGGGGAGACAACTGGTTGTTGTATCACTGGAAGAGCCAATTTTAGTTGTCCCTTGTCCCCTATCTTATACTTCACATAGTTTTTGTAAATTAGGTCCATTCTTGGAGGGTGCAGACCGACTGAGGCAAGCCAAAAGTGGTCTAATGAGTATCCCCCATGGGACACCAAAGGTTGGTATCCAGTGTCATGCAATACATGTACAACAACTTCATGGGAGAATTTTAAGTATGTGTGGATAACAAAGGTGATTCCATTCATGGAAGCTAGCTACAATATGCTTAACTTCATCCTAAACATATCCAACTCTGGGATAACATCAAAGACTGTGTCTACAACCCTAGGTCCTACTAGGACGTATAGAGTTATTGAGTCGTACAACTTCAGATAAAGACCATCATGTGTATGGATGGTAGATTTTGTTTCTTCATACTCTTTTCAATGTAATGAATTAAGCCACAACGTCTCTTCTATAATGACATTCACTCGACTCATAGGGTCGACTAAGACCCCTATCACAATGTTTCCATTGAGGCAAGTAGGAATGTAGAGGGGACAGTGCTTGTTGTTTAAGGGTAAATCCTACGACGTGAATGTCACGTCTGGGGAGATGGGAATAGGTTGTGTGGTAGGAGTAATTGAGACCATGTTAACATACGCATCAAGCCAAGCAGTAGAATTAGAGGGATCAATGATCATGTTGGAAGAATGTGACAAAAATGAGCCCATGTATATCTACAACTTACTATTCACTTTTGGCACCGATTTGTTCATGTTTTGTTTACCTCCATCAAGACAAATAGTACCATCTTTGATGTAGTCTTTATCTCATGATACAGGTGCATACAATGTTCAATATCATGTTCATTAACTCGATGGTACTGACAAAAGGTATTTGGATCATACCCACTAGGGAAAGGTTCTTTAAGAGGATTAGGGTTCTCTGAAGTTATGATCTTATTCTTTAGCAGCCTATGCAAGATGGAAGAATAATATTCTACTAACTTTGTGAACTTTCGGTTGCATGTAAGGCCGTTATCAGCTGTAGCGGCTATTACATTCACAACATCCTTACCTTTCCCAAAGATCGATACAATGGAATTTCATTTTGAACGGGAGTCCAAGGAGGATCCCTTGAACTAAACTACCATTTTTTGATACTCCCGTAATGTAGCACACAAATGCACGAAAGAAGGGTATTTCATAAGGGAAAACTTCTCCTGACAAGGTCTTTGCAAGTTCCCTATGAAAAGCTTCTACACATCAAAATCGAGCAGCAGATATGAGATTTTTGAAAAGAGCGCTTGATATCTTGAGCTATAAAATTAGTAATATTTTCATTATCACCTTGTTTGCATCGGATGAGATCCGAGAAGGTCATCTTTGGCCTGATGTTAGCTTGGAATTTTCGTAGTAATTGGTTTACAAGTTGATAAAATGAGAAAATGGAATTACCGAGTAAGGAACAGTACCATTTGAGTGGTGTATCCTTAAGAGATTGGGCGAATAGCTTCACCATCAATGCATGATGATGGAAGAAATATATACATAGGGAATTAAAGGAAGACATGTGTGTTTGTGGGTCCCCTTTGCCACCATTTCTTTTTAATTTAGGAATCTTCATTCTGTGGGGGAAGGGAGTGTTTAAAATTGCTACCGATAGCAGGCTATGTCAATAAAAGGTTTCAAAGACAGGTTGGGTAGAGGCTTGGGAGAGACTCGTTAGCTGTCTTTGCATCTTTCCCATATTTTGAAGAAGAGTGTTCATAATAGGGTCATTCGAAGACACAGGGCTAGAGGGACCTCCTCCACAACCACCGCTGGAGCCACTTCCAAAACCACTGATGTGACCACCACCAAAACCATTGCTAAAACCACTGCCAAAACCACCACCACCAGTAGGGCCTCTGCTAGAACCACCTCCACCAGTGCCACTTTTGTTGCCAAAGCCACTGCCACTACCAAAGCCCCCACTGCTCATCTGACCAAAACCTCCACCATTAGAGGTGACATGAGGGGTGAAGCTAAATCCTAAGGGTACTCTATTCACTTTGATAGTTTTGGATCACCCGAAGGTAGAGGGGATGTTGATCAAGGGGATGACATTGGCCATGTACATGGATGTGGGAGGCATTGACATTCCTAGTTGTCTCTCATGATCTTCGAAAGTGTCCCCTTGTACAATGTTAGGATTTTATGGAGGAGCACATGCTTCTGTCAAACTAGAGAGACTAGGAAAGAGTTCTATGCTTATTCAATATTTTCCAACCATATATTTTATTTCACTGATAACCCTAGCAGCCCTAGCCATCTTTGAGTCCTTTTCCAAGTAATTCTCCAAGTCACCTTGTCCTTTTCTAAGGATAGAGATATAATCCAAAGGAATGTGAACGACCTCATAGTCATCCACCGATGATGGTGTAGGAGATGCAAGAGGAGTGGGGATGTGATCAGTCTCATCGGAGACCCCTACCTCACCCCTTGACAACTACTCCTACACGGAAAGACCAATGATAGATCCAACAAAAAATCCTGTAGAGAAACTAGTAGTGACATTTGTCCTCTCCATCAGAAGGTTTCGTACACTTCTCCTAATAATATACCTAGAGGTTGAAGATTGGGTTGTGATGCTCATAAACCTTCACAACACTCAGGGGCACAACAATCACAAGGTACAAGGGAAAAGTCTCAACACCAATGAATGAGTAGACGTTAGTTCATGCCAGGTTCACCAAAAATGTAAGAGAGGGGGACCAACCACGTCAGGGCCCCAAGTCATAGAGAGCCAAGAGTGGAAGGGTGCCCTAACTTGCCTCACTCTAAAGGGGTGTTTGAAATGAAGCATGAGAATGATGAGGACTATAAAGTCCTTCAATCACTCTACAAACCTAAACTTTAGTTTGAGCTAGGCCAATTAGCTTTTTGGAGTTGGTTTTGTGCCTTAGACAACTCTCTTTTTGAGGAAAAAAACACAGTTCTAGGATGTCAGCATGACATGTTGGTGTCTCTCAAGTGCGTTAGCGTCTGTATGGCCAAAAAATAGTGAAAACAGTAAAATTTTGAAAAATGCCTACTAACCGCCTAGCTAGTTCAATCTAGATGGTAAAAACAGAATGAGGAAGTATGCAAAATAGATACTGAAATGAAAAAGTAAATAGACAAGAACTAGGGTGATGAAGATAATCTCACAAAAGTGCCTATTCACCAACTAGCTCAAAATGCATGTCCACATACACACAAGAAAGAGGGGAAATTGTTTGGTGTTGTATAGGGGCCTACCTTAGTTAGACCCCTGTTTTGGTGTTTCCACCTCCACGGACAACCAAATAGCAATGATAGAGAAATGTATGATAAAGAAGTAAAGAAGGAAGGAATGACAATAACACTATAGAATAGTATATAGCTACTCAACCAAATCATAAAGGAGAGGAGTGAAAAGTTACCACCTCAACCAAGAGCTCACTAGCCAATGATGGAGAAAGAGAGCTTGAACAATCACCACAACCTTGACTATGATGAAGGGAGGTGTTGTAAAACCTCAAGCCCCTGCTACAATGGCTTGCTTCACACTTACTTTATAGAGTTGATGGAGTGTTGTTGTTGCAATGGAGTGTTGAGAATGCTAGAAATGCTAAGAAATTGTGAAGAAGGATGAATTGAATGCTTGAATATTGCAAAAAGAGATGAGTTGAATGAAGAATGGAAGAATTTAAAGAAGAGAGAGAATCTGTCATTTTCAGGGTCGGTTGGTTGAAGAGGGATGTTACAAATTGTTCCCAATAGGAAGTGTAATGGCTCTGCTAGCTTCAGACGCAAGAATCCATCAGGGGCGTAAGCATGCTGTGTGGATGTCTGCGTGCCACATGGGTGTCCCTAAAAAATATTCTTCTACCGACACAACAAATAGATGCCAAGTGGAAGGAAATTAGCCAGTTGATGTGGAATTTTTCCTTCAGATTTGGTTTTCTAAGGTGAGGATGTGTAAAATGGGAATTTGTGTAAAGGTTGCAAATTCACTCCTATACATGTACCAACATAGCTGAGATGGTATCAATGCTCCCAAAGGAATATAGTGTAAAATATTTAAAAAAAATTGGATTTACAAGAGTAGATGCAACTGTGATGGCTACTTTTATCTCTTCAAAACTCCTCTTGGATTCTCTTAACCAGTTGAAACTTACATTTTTATTAAACATAGTTGTTATAGGCCTCAAGAGGGCTGCAATGTTAGGTATAAACTAATAAATTTATTCCTCCTAAGAAGCTTTGTAGACCCTTTTTTTTAGTAGGTAAAGGTAAGGAAAGATTTCCCTTATGCTTTCAAGATCTATTGTAGTGCCTTGCTTTGAAACTATGTGACCAAGTAGTTTACCTTCATGGACAACAAAGATGCACTTCTTAGGATTGAGAGAAACACCATATTCCCTGCATCTCTCAAGGATTTTCCTTAAGTGATCAAAATTTTCATTAGCATCTTTTGAAAAATAGTTATGTGATCAAGATAAATGAGTACAAACTTGCTTATGATTCCTTGAAAAGCCATGTCCATAGCTCTTTGGAAAATTTCCCCTACATTAGAAAATTTGAAGGACATCTTTCTATATGCCATGGTTCCCTATTTGGTGGTAAAATAAATTTTGAACTGATCTTCTTCTTTTACAAAAATTCGATTGTACCTGGAAAACCCATCTAACATTGAAAATATTACAAAACCTAATACAACGTGCAATATTTGTTCCATTGAGGGTGACAGATAATGATCTTTGAGGGAAGCTTTATTTGGATCTCTAAAGTAAACACAACATGATTTCACCATTCTTTCTCCTTACAGATACCAAATTAGACACCCAAGATGTATGCTTAATAAGGAATATGATATTACCTTGGGTCATCTTGTTTAGCTCTATTTTCATGAGGTGTTCTAGCTTTGAATTTAAAGGCCTTTTCCTTTCTTTCACTGATTTTGCATTGGGTTCCAACTCAATGGTGTGTTGAGACAATTCAAGGTTAAAACCATTCAAATCTACATATTCCCAAGAAGACAGATCATCAAATTCTTGGAAAAGTAAAATAAAAGCATTATTTTTCTTCCTTGGAACATACCTTGCAAAGTTTTAGGAGCTTGTCTCTGAAGATCTCAATGGGTTCATAATGTTCTTCTTTTACTGACATGTTGGTTTTGTCTTTCCTCACTTGATCATCAGTGTTAAAAATAGATTCTAAAGTTACCAATCCTTTTGGAAACTTATTTAACTTCAGAGCTGCTATAGAATCTGATTATCATACTATTGTTGTCATTTTTGTTGATTCTTAGTTGCAAATTTTTCCTCTTCAATCAGAAATTTTATAATGTGTTCACCACTTTCAAACACTTGACAATTGATACATTGTTATTTGGAAGAGATTACTTTACTACCACCTTTACATGCTATTGTACTTCAACATTTTTCACCTCATTTGGAATATCAAATTGTGAACCCATGTCAACCAATCTATCAACTTATTTATTCTGATTTATTGGAATGGACAACAAGTTGAAAGCATCAAATTCATCAATAATATCCCAAATTCTATGCTTAAACAACTTGAGAAAATAATTTTTAGTTACATTGAGATTTCTCATGCCTATTTTTCTACCAATTCGCTATCCCCAAATATGTGCACTCACTTGATATATTTATTCCTTACCCACTCTAAGTTGTGAATGAGTGCTTCATACTCTGCTATATTGTTAGTACAATTGAAAGCAAACCTCATAGTTGAATAATAGATCTCACCATTAGGAGAGATCAACATATCACCTCCACCAGCACCAACCTTGCTTCTTGAGTCATCACAAGAAAACTACCAAAATTGATTAGACTGCTATTCACACTGTTGTTTTTTCTCCTTTACCATGTTAAGCATAGCTATACCTTGCTCATGCATCATGTAAATCCATAGTCCTATTTCATCCATATGATTGAAAGGATCAACTTCATGATTTTCAACTACCCACTCATCTAAGATTAGATCAGGTATGCCTTCTATGGGAGTGTTGGGATCTTGGATAATGGATTGATCCTCTTGTTCATGGATGGAAAGATTTGTATTTATAACATTAGGAACATATGGATCTATGTGGTCTTTAGAAAAAATCTCTAATTTTATAGTCACCTTAGTGCCATATCTTGTTCTAAAAAACATGTGTGACCAATAAGATGATAGATATCCTCCCAAATTTGCAGTGAAATCCCTAGAAAGGAATATGGAAAAGAATGGTGATAGATCTATGACATAGATATCCTATGGGATTGAAAAAATTGGGCAAGCATGTAAGGTAAAAATTAGATTTTTAATCACCCCAACTATACTTATGGTTGTCCCATCCAACTAAACTACTCTATTTAAAAGAGGTTCATATGTTAATCCTAGCTTATCTACTAGTTTTTTTGGCATTATAGAGCTACTTTCTCTTGAGTCGATCATGCAATTGTGAAATAAGTAATGGCCAATAATTAAAGATACATAAAATGGAGGTGGTCTTGTGTCTTTGGCTTGTTCTTCAGTTTTAGCTAATGGAGTACTAGTGAGTGCAACTCTAGGTTTTTCTCTGGAAGACTCACTAGTCAAGGTAACTTTAGATAAGGCCTTATGCAACAAGTATTTTTTCCCAAGAAGTGATATTGAGTCCCACATCGACAATACTAACATTTTATTTCTTCATATGATCTAGAATATTAAATGGAATGTTACCAACCTTTGGTTGTCCTTTTGGAACAACATCTTCTCCTTGGGTTTGTACTCACCATGGATGACTTCTAGGTTGTTCCTTGTTTACTATAAGCTATCCTCTTGGTAGTATTTGCACATTTGGTGTATGTGATGAACCAATAGTGCTTTGATGACCTGTAGGAGCTTGATTTTGACCCTTATTAGCTTGTTTTCCTATGTCAACAACCCTCTATTTTTCCCTTATATTAGCTAAAATAGAGTGTGATGACTAATTTTGTGCATTTGGGTGGTTCACCCAACAAAAAATTTCACCCTACCATTTCATCTAAGTAACATCTTGATGGCCTTGATCAATATTAGAATCCTATTGTTCATGGTTTTCTTATGTTGTATCTTGTGGGATAGTAGTGTTATTCTATACCATGAGGGCCTGATTGATCACTCCATTTGAGCATGTGGCTTGGTTATGAGGTTGGTTACATGGAAAACATTACTCATAGTCTTATGCCATGTTCTTTTGTAATGCTACAAAATTTCTAGAACTGTTGGCATCATTTTGATTGTAGGGTTGATAAGGCCTTGCATTAAGATTCCTTCTTTGACCTTGAGGATCAACTTGATAAGGAGGCCTATTGGGCTGCTTAGGTTGACAAGGTCTAAAATTCTAATTTTTTTTCTTCTTTATGTTGACTAATTTATTACCAAAGGTTTGCAATATACCTTTTAACTCTTGAAATTCATGGGATGGAGCTACGACAACATTTTCGTGGACAAGATTTGGATAGTTTAGTACTGGTATAATAGGGATAGTAGCTATTGGAGGTGATGGAAATGGTATAGCTGGTTGTACCTCAGGAAATATAGGAATTGGATGTCTTGGGGCTATTTTCCATCTTGTATGAGGTTGTTTTCTACTCTAATGGTGATGCCATATACATTAGGGAGTGTATTTCCACCCATTGACTGAATCATTACAGATATATCACTATTAATGGATTTAAGGAAATACATGAATGAATGTTCGGTTGAAGGTCTTATTGTTGTTGGAATTCTATCCCAATATTTTTGGAAATGGTAGTTAAAGTCATACATATGATTGCATGGAGCTCTCTTAATAGTAGTTAGTTGCTCCACCAAAGATAAATTATCTAACTTGTCCTCAAATTATTTATACAAACCATCTCCCAATCGATCCCATATTGTGATAAGATTAACTGCCAAACTCCTAAAGCATTGCAAATACTTTCCTTTCATTGATGCAACTAAGAGCTTGGTTGCTACAATCTCAGCTATGATATTGTGAACTAAGCATAATGTAGCCACATCTCTCATATGCTCAATAGGTGTAGTATGATCTTCTCTCGTAAAAGAAGGTGATATTTTAAGGTTTGCCACAAAAATATCATCATACTGAGAAATATTTAATGGGTTACCTCCATTAAATGATGCAAAAGCAATCTGCCTTGCCATTGGATTTACCAACACTCATATATTTGGTACTGGAACTCTTAGAATAGGACTTGCATGCCTATGATTTGGAGGTGTAGAATGTGATTTGGCTGGTGGGCTAAGACTCTTTCTCGCTACCCTCCCTTTTCTTTTCAGTGATGACAATTGCAAATACTCGAAGGTAGTAGAACTTCCTCTTGTTTGCACTCTTCTCATGTACTGATTGCACTAGATCTGCTTCAAAATCAAATATTAGAGTCACTAGGTATATGTTTATAACCTCAAAAAGGTCAAAAACACTGTTGCATATACTAGGGCAGTACTGAAAAATTTGTATTTCTTGACTGAAATGAGTTTTAGGGTCCCACCGGGCATGCCAAAAACTATTGTCACAAAGGATTTTGCCTCAAATACTAAGCTTTAAATCTCGGCAATCCTATGTAATATAGGGACATCCTCAATCCTGTGGGTTGCCTAATATGAGGATGAACCTCTAGATTATGGATTGGTTCCCTTTGAAAACCTCCTACAAACTATTGAAACTGATTTGGAAAAGGGGACGAAATTGCTTTAGAAATGAAAATCTAATGCTACTAGGAGGTAACTCTATTGCTACTAGGAGGTGTTGCACAAATTTTTAAACTCTATTAGCTTCTCTAAACTCACAATTAGATTCAAACAAAGAGGTTTGTTTTCTCATAACTCAAAACTAATCATGCAATACATAAATCTTTTATGAGAAGGTTTGTATTCAATCTTTGTATGAAGGAAAACAAGTTTCACAACCCCAACTACTAGAACATTCTGACACAACTCAACCTACATTTAACATGAATTATTTTGCTTCCACAATGCATAAACAATAAATATGTAAAGGTTTTATAAAGGAAACACAATAAATGCATTAGATTAATTATTTTCAATACTAAAAACAAAGGATGTTTGAGAAACAATTGCCACTCTTTATTCATCTGAAAGGAATCTTCACTATTACAAACTAAAAATGCTTCTAAAATACCAAAAATACTTTGAGAAACCCGAGTTAAAAATATTTTGTGCTTTGTTGTGTATGCAAGCACAAAGAAAGCATTGGCTAAGAAAGGAAGAATAGAAGAATTTTTATAGAAGAGAAGATTCTTTCTTGACTGAAAGAAAAGACTAATGAACTCCAACTCTTGAACTCATGATAAACTTTAATTTTCTTGAATTGACTATCTTCTTCCTTGAAATGTTCTCCAATTTGCATGATGAATCTCCTTTAGGTTGTACACGAGAAAAAACCCTACAAAAGAGGTCTTAGAACTGCTCTTAACTAATGGTTTGTAGGCTAAAAACTTTCCTTAATTAATACTACACCCATGTGGGTTCTTGAACTCAACTATAACTATTGTATTTGCTCCAAAATTCCTCCTTTTTAGGCCTCTAACTACTCCTTATTGTTTGCATGACCCAACTTAACTGGTTGTATAATCCCTTAGATGATTGCATGATACAAGGGCTTATACAACTTGAGCAAAACTTAGCCTTCTAGGCATGGGCCTTTCATAGCTTTCTCAATTTTGCATTGCTTTCATTTATGGTCCTCCATTCATGTTTATATCTTTCTCTTACTATCATGAGGTTTTGAAGTCATTGTATCATTTTATTGTGTATATGGTTGTCCTTGATTGATGTATGAGATTGTGCATGTTACCCAACTATTTTTTTAGGTCTTTAATGATCTTTGCCTTTATTTGAACTGCCCCTTAATTGATCAATGTGGTGACTGCCCTTTTTTGATAGAAGTTGACTATCTAGTTTATTCCTTTTTGTGGTATCTTCATCTAATGGCCCTTGGTTTCTTTAAGTATCCCATGCACATCAAACATCAATAGTGGTGATCCATAATAGCTTTCATGAGAGCTTAAATTAATACCACCATTACAAGAATCTATTGCAACTACTAGGATGTATTTAACCCTGTAACCAATACCACAATGATTTTCCAAAAATGTTTCATCAAATATTGCCAGTTCTTTGAGTGGGAAAATATCCTATGCTCAGTATTGAAGGGATACAACGATTTAGTAAGGGAATCCGGGTTTGAGATTAATTTTGACAACTATGATGTAACTTGTAATGGACATAATCCCATAGTGCTAATAAGTCATTCCTTTGTAGTCTGAAATCCAACCTTTTGGTCAAACATGGATGTAGGAAATGTATCAAGCTTTTTGTGGTGTCTACATGTTTAATCTGAAAGGCATAACAATATATTAGCTCTAGAGCACTAATATGATCCTGGACATTTGATAGGGCATTAATGGCCTTTTGAAAAACTTGGCAAACATTCTAATAAAAGATCAACAATAAGGCTTTCATGGCACTCTGTTGTTTCTGTATCACTTCTTTAGGTTTGGGGATCTTATGGAACAAGTTTTACCTTGCCCTATTTCTTCATAAGTCCTCTTCATTGTATTCACTTGTGGGCTATTATTTACTTGTTGTCCAGTGTCATAGGACCACCCTTGCATTGTCCAAGGATACTACTCCTTACCATCCTTTAATTGTCATGTGTAGGGAATATATAAGTGACTTCCTTCCTTGCACATGACACTATTGATTGTTGTAGTGATTTTCTTCATTGTATCCATGAAAACCTCCAAAATTGTCTTCATGCATCCATGTCACTTTGAATGTATGATGACTATCATTTATGTATTTTCATTGAATGCTTTTAATTAGACTGCTCTATAGGCACTCTTCCCTTTATGATTTCAAGATCTCAGTCTTTGAGAAAACTGTTATCCTCTCCCTTAGCTCACTGTCATTTTATGGTCTGAAACTTTGTAATGTAGATCTCACTAAAGGATGTTGCTTCATCTTGACTATAAAATATCTCTGTGCACTTATGGATTTCCATATGCATTGTGTCTACTATCCTTTGTGTATATAACTATCTTCATTTATTGGTTTTATTTACAACTTATCATTGGTCAATATCCTCATACTATCCTTTTCTTTGATAACACATTTGAAAATTTTTACTATGACCTTGCAAAAAGCTTTATGAAACTCTAACCTTGTCCATTTCTTAATCACTATCAATAGGTCATATTCATGAAATACTGCTAACATGTCCTTTATTGTCCTTTCATGAGATGTAGTAAACTATCTTCTCATGGTTTATATCTCTGACTTTTATATTGATCATTGCACAATCCACCATGTTTCTTCTTCATGGACTACCCTCTTTTCATCATTTATTCCTTTTAATCTTTGTGCATTAGACCTCTGTTTCATAGTCCTAAAAGCTTATGGCTATTCTTGTAATACTCTATCTGTCCTACAGTTAAGAAAGGAAACTAACTAACAACTTTCCATTGAAGATGTAACTAACTTGTTTCAAATTAGGGTTTCCATTTTTCATTTTTAATGGAAATAATTTCTAATAAAAGTAATTTACATATCATTCAATTCTTCAAATACCTTCTAAGTTTCAGTTCAGCTGAAAAGAAACATCTAACTAATTTCCAATAACAGAAATACAAACAAACTTTAACTAAATTTTCAATGCTTCCAATTAAAATTACAACTGATCAATTTTTAAGCTAAGTAATTATTTTAGATATTTTAAGAGAAAGAGTGGGGTTTCAAGAGTTTATAGTTAAGAAGCTAAAGCACTTGAACTTGGCATTGTCATCATGGGAAAAGGAGATATCATCAGGGGCTTTACCGCCCATCTGAAGACCTACTGATCTCCCATGTTCCTTCGACTGAAGAAACCTGTCCTTTCACGAGGGTAATCAACAATGATCATCTTATCATCATGCCTATGAGCCTAGTGTTAAGGACCTATATCTCCTAATCGAACCTTCACTATGGGTACCTCCCAACTAGAAGATTATTCTGATAAGTGATACATCAGATACTTGATGGCTGACAGATGCTAAATCTAGCATCGTACCTTGGCCAAGGATTTCAATATCATTACTGGCACTCATGTACTATCAACACTCTCACCCTTGCTTGACATGATTACATATGTCTCAAGATTAATGATTTAATGTCAAATTTGATTCTCATTTCATTAGGTTCAAGTTATATATTAACCAATAAGATAATGCATTGAAGAGATGAATTCAACAAAGGAAAAATATGCAAGGACTTGGTTCGGCTTATTTGGTTACATTGAGATCATCTGGAAAAATATAGATAGTTCCACTGATCTCAAAGAAAAAATGAAAAATTAATACTGATTATAAACCCAACAAGTCTCCTAAGTCTGAGTCCAAACTTGACCACAGAATTGGAAAAGAAAAGAGTTCCTTAAAATATTTCTAGCTCATAAATTAGGGTCGAGCTTAAAGAGCACACTCTAAGCTCTGACTTTCGGTCAAATGTCCATTTTTTGTTTATATTTTTGTTTATGTTTCCATTTTCTCGTGTCACTATCATTGTTATAACTATCACAGTTAAATTTTACCATTTTAAAAAAATCCTTTAAGGCAAACGCATTTTAGATAGATGTATTGAGCATCATCCTTTCCTACCTATTACGTTCAAAATATGACAAAAAATAAATCAGCTGGATCTCCATACGAAGGGAATAGCACATAATGGAGTGAAAAAATTTCTATTGAACAGTGAAGTCTTTTTCACTTTTTCACTTAACAGTGATGTATTCCTACTCTTTAAAAGGAAATCAACACTTATATTGCATTACTTTTTAAGTCTGATTTTTTTATTTTATTTAAATTTATTTATTTTAGTAAAAAAATTTATATTTTATTTTTAAAATTTAAAGTTTTATATCATTTGATTTTATTTTTATTTTTTTATCTTTTTAAAGTTTGTTTATTTTAAAATATAATTGGAATACTAATTTATTTTTAAAAAGAGTTTATTTGAATTTTTAAATGGTTTCTTATTTTGTCAATAAAGGGATTTTCATTAAGGTTAATGATAATGAGTTATCTAATTTTAATAATGATATATATGTGGATAAGTAAAATCTTCTTTTTTAGTAGACAATTATTTGTTGAAGTGCTTGTTAATGTCACTTTTTCAACATAATTAGATCTACATATTTTTATAATCAGTTGCTTAAAACTCTTTTACTACATAGATTCTTCATGACATTGGTACTATGATTACCTCTTCTTTTTTGCAAGGTTCATCTTCTCTTTGTAACCCACTCAATCTTTCTCTTTCATTTTCCCTTCATCCTCTTATCTTGAGGTAGATCCTCATAATGCCTACATCTCTTGTTGTCACTTTTAGTGTGACCCCCACCTCTTATGTTCCTCTAGTACCATTTCCACCTCTTCTTCTACAAGTGAACCACTTATCTCT
The DNA here is from genome assembly GCA_007258455.2 of Sequoia sempervirens. Classification (NCBI taxonomy): domain Eukaryota; kingdom Viridiplantae; phylum Streptophyta; class Pinopsida; order Cupressales; family Cupressaceae; genus Sequoia; species Sequoia sempervirens. The sequence continues at coordinate 996,746,464 of VDFB02271358.1, forward strand.
AATCCCACTAATTCCTTTCCTTCTTGTGTGCCTACTAGTGTTCTACTACTAGTGCTATCCCCTCCTCTCATTGTGTTAGTGTTTCACCTTCCTCACCTTAAATTGTTGCTTACCATTCTTCTGTGTTGTATCATTGTCTCTTGTTTCTCATTGTTTTCATAGTCCTCTCATTGTTACCCATGCTACTACTATTATTACCATCCCCACCTCTACTCTAGATGCACTAGTGTAGAAGTTAAATAGTGTCGATAAGAAAGTTGATTTTATTCCCACTAACCAAGACACTATTACTTATACTTCAACACATAACATGCATCTTGTGTTTAAAAGTGTTACATATCCATTCCCTATTTTTCTTGTGGCACCTTACTTTGAGTTGTATCATGGTAAAGATGACACAATTACTCATAATTCTTTAATATGTACAACATGCCTCTAGAGACTATGCTTATGATTACAAATTTTTGGCTAAGTTATTTTCTCACACTCTTCATGTCTATGTTATTCAATGGTCCTACTCATTACCTCTTAGCTCCATTCATTATTTTGATCAATTAGCTACAACACTACTTGGCCATTTCTATAGGATTAAATAGAATTCAAACCAGTTGTTTCAAATTTATTAGAGTGTTCTCAAGGCTCTAATGAGCATATTGATGATTATGTCATTTTATTTAAATTAATTTGTACTAAAATGAAACATCAACTTCCTAATTACAAGTTGTAAGGACTTTTTATACAATGGTTTACTATCCACTATATGTGAGTGCTTTTTTGTACAATTATGCTTCTTTCATAAATTTTTGTGCTCGTGTCAAAGATCTGTCAAATTCAAATTACTTTTTTCTAATGGTTTGAAATGTGGGTCCTCACATTTGTACTATACCAACTTACCATCTTACCCTTCCAAGTTGAAAAGGGTAATCATAAGAAAGAATCTAAACCTAGCACTAATCATATGCATACTACATCTAATGTTGTTTCTTTTAAGCATCAAACAACTAGAAGATTTACAAGATTGGGTAAAACTCTAGATTATGTGATCGAAACCCTATTGAATCATAATTTGGTTAATTTCTTCCCCTTATTCATCCACTCAACCCATCTAAAGGGTTACATATGAAATTAAATGAGTGCACTTTTTTAATTATTATACTACCCAAAAAATTACCATAGACAAAAATCAATTTAAAACATAGTTAACATATTGTTAAAAATAGAGCATCACCATAACAATAGTATAGTAGATGCATGATAGGTGTTGTTATACTTTTGCACTAAAGCATAAAAGTGGAAATTCAAATAATGTAGTTGATGTAATAAGTGTTAGCACTTGGATTTTGCACCCAGTTGAATATAAAATTCAACAATCCAATGTAATATGGGAAGACCTCTAAAGCTATGGGTTTCTTGTAGACAGAGGTCAACCTCCAGAGAAGGCTGGATTCTTTTGGTATCACCTAAACTACTAACTCTGTAAAGGAAAAAGGAGAAGGAGTGCATAAAAATAAAACTAAACCCTATGGTGATACACTGAACTGATAAGAAATCATGAAATGAAAATAAGATGAACATACACTGGAAAAACAATGGTAGCTATTTCATTTACTCAACATAAACTTTGTGAACTTATGCATCATTCTTGAAAAGGCTTAATCTACGTATGTATTTTAAGAAGGAAAGATAAATTTCACAACTTTAAAGTTCAAATTCATATTTTAAAAAACACAATTCAAAACTTGCATAATTTGAAAGACAAAAAATGAAAGTAGTATGAATACTAACACCGGTTTCCAAGGTAATCTCTATATTTCATATTCCAAAATCCAAATGAGTTACAAATCATACATCAACTGAGAAAGGATTTGAGAAAAATCACTAACTCTCCAAGATGCATAATCAGAACTACTTTACAAAGAGGCAAAAATGCCCTATATACAAAAAGTCCCAGCCCCTAGGGATTACAAAAATATTAGCCTCCAAAAAGATCTGCCCTTAGATCTTTTAGTGAAGTTAATGCTACATTAAACGTGTATCCCTGTTGTCCATGCTGGTGAAGGGCGCTCCAGGAATGGCCTCCTTGATCTTTCACAACAATCACATTAACTTCTGGCCCTCGTGTCCATGTCAAACTTCCATCAGAGCCACTTTGAATGTCCTAAAGCATTATCATAAATGCCGCTCTACCTGTGCCAGTAGATATCCTAGCTCTCCTTGAGACTAGCGGCTTATTCCCCTTCGGCCTTCCTCCTTCAGATCTTTTTACATGTTGACCTCTCCAATAAACAACATCTGACTTTCCTGTTAGATCTCCCCAAACAACACCACCGCTCACCAGACCGAATGATCACCCTTGATCATAGAGCAGATCCATACTGCTCACATTCCATTCATCTTCTTCACAAGGATAGTCACGACAGTCAAACTTCCCATGGTCCGTCTTTAGCTCCTTCATTGGTTGAACTCGTGCCACGTAGATTCCTAGACAGTCAAAGGCCGCTTCATCAGAATCCAATGTCGGTGAGACACTAATCGTGTCTCCCAGATGTGAGTACACCTCATAGCAGCTATCGGCATAACACACGATAGTTAGCAAGACCTCATAGTGAGCGGCCAGAGTCATATCGACATCCACAGTGGTTGCCCATACAATCACTATCAACCAGACATCATAGCGAACCCCCAAAGTTATATCATTGTGTTCCTGTTGGCAAGACATCTGAATTCGGCAAGACATCTTTTAGTCGGTAGGAGGTAATAGCGAACACTAAGAGTCCTACGATATCCTTTTCCATGGGAAAGTTGATCGCTATTGGCAAGACTCACCTCAGTCAGTGAGAGATTATACCGAAGCCCCCATCTTTCGGTGAGACCAACATCTTTCAGCGAGATACCATGCCGAGCTCAACTTCTTTCAGTGAGACCCCATTGGGTTGGCAAGATGTCACAGCGAAAGCATCCTTCATCGGCAAGACCATCGGTCATTAGCGAGACATCACGTCGAACACAACCCCACGGATAGGAGTCTTATCGATTCCAAATATCCATTCAGCGAGACCTTTTGGGTCAGCAAGACCTCATGCCGAAGCCTTCCTGATTCGACGAGACCTTGTTTAGTCGGCAAGACCTTTTGCCGAGCTCAAACATTATACCAAAGGCACAATACCTTCGGTGAGACTCCACTTGGTTAGCAAGACTTCATGCTGAATTCAACCCTTTGGTGAGACTTCTATTTGTCGACCATACCTCATAGCAATGATGTCTCCTTTCACTGAGACCTCCTTTGTCGGTAGGACCTCATAGTGAAAACAAACCACTCTCCCTGATGCTGGCCTAGTGAACAACTGTTGGCGAGACATCCCAAACGGGGAGAGATATAATACTTTACAGTGAATGAGATGTCTTGGTGACTTGAGGAAAAATTTAATCCATTTGTCCCTTATGAATACTTGAAAAATAGAATGCTACCTAATTGAGCTCGTAGGTAAAAATTGGGCAACATTTCTAGCGACCCTTGTTGGATGTTTTCCTGCTAAACCTGGAAACCAGTAGCCAAAACTTGTCCATTGGGCTCAAAGTCACTTAGTAAACCCTCAGAACAGACCAAGAGTAGTTCGCACATGGTTGCAACTCACTTGAGACTCATGAAGAAAATCAGGACACTGGAAACTTATTGAAACCGGAGAAACTAAAGTGAAACTATTTACTGTGTTGGAACAGCACTTAGGGAACGAAACAACAATTAAACTAAAGTGCAGAAGCACTTATTGAAAGCATAAAACCTATTCTAATATGTACAATGACAAATCATACCTCAAAACAACATTTGACATGAATCCCATTAACTAGGATTGGTAACTTTTCTCCATCCATGTTCAATAACTGGAATGCATTATGCTCCTTACATTCAGTAACAACAAAAGGGCATGCCTAGAAATGGTCAAATTTTGTATGTTTTCTTGGACCACTCTTTAGCACATCCCACTTGAGAACAATATCACCTTCTTTGAAAACTTTGGCTATAGATTTCTTATCAAATTTTTTCTTCGTTTGGAGCTGATAGTACTCCAAAGTTTTCATTGCTTTGTCTCTTGATTCTTTGAGCTCCATGAGCTCTGCATATCTCACGGACATTGGGTCTTGTTCTTTATACATCTCCAACTAGTGAACAATGTCTAGAGTTGGAAGCTCTATAGATAGAGGTAATCTAGCCTCTTTACCATAAACGAGTACATATGGAGAATTACCCATTGATCTCTTGGGGGTTATTCTATCTACCCAAAGTGCATATTTCAATGTGGTATGCTAAATTCCTTGATTCTCTTCCATAGTCCTCTTAATGATTCTGATCAAGTTTTTATTATTACTTTTAGCTAATCCATTACCCTGCGGATAATAATTGGAGGAAGTATTCAAATGAATTACATGTTTAATAGCCCAATCTGTGACTCTTAATCCAACAAATGTAAGAGCATTATCTAAAATGATGGAGTTAGGAACTCCAAATCTGGTGATTATATCTTCATAAAAATTCAAAACTGAAAATTCATTTACTTCTTTCAAAGTTGTTGCTTCTGTCCAATGTGTGAAATAGTCTGTAGCAGTAAGTACCCACTTGTAACCAGCACTAGATGGTGGCTTAATTGGTCCAATAAAGTTAATGCCCTATCTCATGAAGGGCTTCTCTACCTGAATTGGATGTAAAGGCATAGCAAGAAGCTTTTCCTTTCCTGCAAACAAAGCACATTTCATACACTTCCTTGACCATGCATATGCATCTTTAAACAAGCTGGGCCAGTAGTAACCAACTCTCATAATTTTTCAAGCAGTTGTCTTTGGAGCAAAGTGCCCTCTTGAAAATCCATCATGAAACTCATGCAATACCTTTTCAGTTTGATTAGTATCAATACACCTTAACAAGACACCATTCAAATCTTTCCTGAAAAGGATATTATCAATAAGGACATAAGGAATTGACTGCAATCTAAAGTATCTTCGTTTTGCTCTGTCCAGACCTGGTGGACATTCTCCAGTATGAAGAAAGTGGGTCATTTCTTGAACCCAACCTACAACTGATGTAGGTACGACACCTTGAACATTTTGAGGTTGATCAGTATTAGTTAAAACAACACCGGTTTCTAATTTTTGTGCATCTTCAGAAGTGGAGGCAAGTTGCTCACAAAGTCCTCTACCTCTGACAAGTTTTTTGATGTTGATGTTGACATAAAATTCCATTACTTTTGTGATCCACCCTACTCTTTTCTCACTCAGATCTTTGTTCAATAAAAATTCCTTCACACTTGGGTGTGTAACCAAAATATGAATTTTATTATTTGAAACTAGAGGCTTAAACTTCTTTAGGATTTTGATCACAGCGAGAACATGTTTCTCAACAAATGTATATTTCTCTTCATAATCAGCAAGTACTTGACTAATGAAAGCTATTGGTTGCTCTAAATTATCCCTATTTTTCTGAACTAGCATAGTAGAGATTGAACTAGCACTGCCAAAAGCATACAAAAATAATTCTTTAGAGAAATTTGGATTTTCCAGTGTTGGAGCTAATTGTAAAGCTTCCTTGATTTCCTCAAAACTATGTTTTTCTTGTTTAGTCCAACTGAAAACTACATTCTTTCTAATCATGGCAGTCAAGGGTTGTAGTAAATTTGCAACATCAGGAATGAATCTTCTTAAAAAGTTGATTCTCCCTAAAAATATTTGCAATCCTTTCTTGTGATTAGGTAATGGTAGTTCGAGTGTAGCCTTAACTCTTTCAGGATCAATGGTAACTCCATCTTTTGATACTATGTGACCTAACAGTTTACCTTCATGGACTACAAAAATACTCTTTTTCGAATTGAGAGATATTCCATATTCTCTGCATTTTTCAAAAACTTGCTTTAGATGTGACAAGTGTTCATCTACATTCTTTGAATATACAGTTATGTCATCTAAGTAAACCAGCAAAAATTTATGGATTAAACTCTGAAATGCCATATCCATGGCACGCTGAAAGGTGGCACCAACATTAGATAAACCAAAAGGCATTCTCTTGTAGGCCATAGTGCCCCATTTTTTTGTAAATGTTGTTTTATATTGATCCTCTTCTTTGACTAGAATCTGATTATAACCAAAATACCCATCCAGAAGAGAAAATCTCTCTGAACTGGCAACAACTTGGAGAATTTGTTCCATAGACGGTAAGGGATAATGATCTTTCAGAGATGGTTTGTTAAGGTCTCTAAAATCCACACATAATTTTATCTCGCCATTCTTTTTTTCTAACCAGAACAAGGTTAGAAACCCAAGATGTGTGTTTAATTGGAAATACAATATCCCCCGCAACTAACCTGGTCAGCTCTTTGATCATTAAAGGTTCAAGCTTAGGGTTCAATGGTTTTTTTTTTGTCTAACAGGCTTGGCATCAGGCTCTAACTCAATTGTATGTTGTGCAATATGAGGATCAAACCCTCTTAATTCAAAATATTGCCAAGCAAAAACATCATGATACTCTTGGCATAAAACAATGAAAGCTCTCTTATCTTCAACTGAACAAATTTTTCCTAATTTGAGAAGCTTACCTTTAAAAATTTCCACTTCTTCATAATGATCTTCTTTCACTTGAATGCCAACTTTGTTCTTCTTAAGTTAGTCATCAGAATTGAATATGGATTCCAAGGTGACTAGCCCTTTGGGAAGTTTATTTCTCTTCAGCTGTATCACTTGATCATCATACTATTGTTTGATATTTTCTTGGTTCACTATAGAAAATTGATCTTCTTGGAGTAGAAAGGTTAAAATATATTCATCACTTTCCAATACCTGCTAGTTAATGTTGTTATCAGGAATTGACAGCTTGATAACCACCTTGACATATTGTTGTATTTTATCCTTTTTAATATCACCTAGGATATCAAACTGTGCTCCAATTGTTGCAAGTCTATCAGCATACTTATTCTGATTTCATGGAACAAAAATCAGATTGAAGGAATTAAATTCTTCAATTATATTCCATACTCTATTTCTGTAAGACTTCAAAGCATCATTCTTGGCAACATTCAGCCCTCTAACCTAATTAACTATTAATTCATTGTCTCCATAGACTTTCAAACAATCAATTCCTCTTTTCCTTGCCCACTCAAGGCCTTGAATGAGTCCTTCATACTCAGCACTGTTGTTAGAATATGCAAAAGCAAAAGAAAGGCTAAAAGATACTTATCACCCTATGGAGAAACCAACATTGCACCTCCACCTGCTCCATTCTTGCTCTTGGAACCATCAAAAAATATTTCCTAGAGTTCACTTTGTTGTTGTAACAATTGATCTATACTTTTGTTGAGTTTTGGAACCTCTATGTCAGGTTCAAGCATCACATAATTACCCATACCGGCATCTTGAATAAAATCTATAGGATTTTCCAACACATTTTCAGTTGCCCATTCATGTAGCAGCACATTAGGAATAGCTTCTGCTTGAAGTTCTTGAGCGGTAGCTAGTTCACTGTCAGTAAAAATGATACAATTTGTGTCTGCAGTAGTAGGAACGGCATTGATAGGACTTGGGTTATACAGCTCAATATGATCTTTAGCCAACTTTTTAGATTTAATGGTACCCTTAGTTCCATATCTTGTTCTAAATAGCATATGTGACCAATCAGCTAACACATAACCACCTATCTTAGCTGTAAAGTCTCTTGAGAGGCACAAAGAAAAGAAAGGTGGGAGATCTATGACACATATGTCCTGAGGAACTAAAAAATTAGGACAAGCATGAAGGGTAAGACTCAAATATTTAATAATACCCAATGTATTAATAGAAGTACCATCCAATTGAATCACTCCTTTCTCTAAAGGCTGATACTTTAGTCCAAGCTTGTCAGCAATTTTCTTTGGCATTACTGAGCTACTAGCTCCACTGTCTACCATATAGTTATGAACTCACTTATCACCTATGATTACAGACACGTAAAATGGAGGTGGTTTGACTTCTTTTCCTACCTCTTTACTAGGTTTTTTATCCTTTTATTGAGGATTATTTGTCAATACAGTTCTGACTTGACCTATTGGAGACTCAGATTCATCAGACACTTTGAAATTTGACAAAGCTGAGTGTAACATATCTTTTTGACTTAGGATAGCTAATGAATCCCACATAGACATCGTTATATTCATCTTTTTCATACTATCAAGAATATTATAGGGTACAATTGGGTTCACTTTATGATGTACCTTTATGCCAGCATGATCATCTTGCAAGTGTGGTTGCTCCTTAACTAGGAGTTGTTGATTTCTTTGCAAACCACGAGTCACTTGAGATGTAGATGGTTCTACAACTATTGCTTTCCCTTTATCAGCTGCTTGATCCAACTCAAAAGCTCTTTTCTTTGCCCTTGTGTTAGCTGCAACTAGAGAATTATCTACATTCAATCCACATAATTCCTCACCTTGCCAGTTAAGTAGGGTAGTATCATTGGTAGGCTGATCTTGGTGTTGTGGAGATGAATCATTGAATTCATTCTACTGTGAACTCAAGACATTTTGTACCATAAGTGCCTGATTAATGAGTCCATTTGAGCAAGTGACCTGATTGTGAGGTTGGTTGCAAGGGTAGCACCACTCATAATCTATTTCTAGGTTGTTTTGAATAGGGACAAGATCCTTAACTGCACTAACAGGTGTTGGAGCATAAGCCTAAAAAGGTCTTGTGTTTACACTCTATCTTGGGCCTTGGTAGTTGCCTTGATAAGCCTGTCTATTACCTTGATATTGTTGTTGATGACCTGAATTCTGCTATTGATAAGGCCTGTTATATGATTGCTACTTTTCCAAGGTTACAAGCTTATTTCCAAAAGTTTGTAATAAACTTTTGATCTTTTGTAACTCACTTGAAGATATTGGAACAACAATTTCTTGTGTTACAACAGTTAGAACAGGTGGAAAAGGTACAAAATATGGTATCTACAAAGGGATATTCAAATGAATATCTAGAAATATAGGCATCAGTGGCCTAGGAGCAAGTTTACCAGCTTGTATTAGGTTGTTTTCAGCTCTAATTGCTATTTCAAATGCATCTGGTAGAGAAACACCCCCCATTGATTGTATCATAATGGCTATATCACTGTTAAGGGCCTTCAAAAAGTACAAAAATACATATTCTGGAGGTGGTCTTACTATTGTAGGAATTCTATCCCAGGTTCTTTGAAATCTAAAATTGAAATCATTCATTTGCTCCTGAGGAGCCCTCTTAAGCGTAGTTAATTGCTCCAACAAAGACAAATTATCAAACCTGTCTTGAAACTACCTGTGTAATTTGTCACCCAACTCATCCCAAGTGGCAACTAAACCTACTCCAAGACTCCTAAATGACTGTAATGCTCTTCCTTTGAATGATGTTGCAAGTAGTCTTACAACTACATCTTCTTGTGTGATATGGTGCACACCACATAAGGAAGCAACATCTCGTATATGTTCAATCAGGGTAGTCTGATCTTCCCCAGTGAAAATTGGTAAGCTTTTCAAAGCTGCCATTGGAATATCATTGTGCTATGTCAAATTTAATGGACTACCTCCATTAAATGGCACAAAAAGCTAATTTCTGGGAGCATCTATTAGAGGTGGATTTGAATTTATAAAAACTGCAGTTGATGAACTTGTTGCAACAACAGGATTTGAAAATATATAACTAGCAAAAGTAGTTGGACTACTTAAAGGAGACCTTTTTGTTCCAAGGCCAGGTGAGGTTGAATGATTCTCAAATTTTTTTTTAGATGGTCTTCCTCTCCTTCTTGATGGTGAAAATGCAACTTCTGGTCTAACACCAAGTGGTGTAGATTGTACTCTCTTAGAAGGAGGTGCCCTTTTTGTTGCTCTGTCTTTTCTTCTAGGTGGTGACAACTGCAAATATTCAAAACGAACTGAGCTGCTTCTTGTCTGAACTCTTCTCATAAATTGTAAAAGCGTTGATTCTGAAGTTCTTTCTCTTTATGGAGTCACCAAGTATGCAAAAAAATAATAATAAATAAATGAATTTTGTAAAGTCTAAAACTTGCTAGTTGCATACCAAACCAACAATATAATGTGGAACTTGTCCCACCGGGCGTGCTAGAATTGTTAGCACTTGGATTTTGCACCCTATTGAATATAAAATTCAACAATCTAGTGTAACATGGGAAGACCTCTAAAGTTGTGGTTTTCTTGTAGACAGAGGTCAACCTCCGGAGAAGGCCGGCTTCCTTTGGTATCTCCTAAACTACTAAATTTGTAAAGGAAAAGGGAAAAGGAGTGCATAAAAATAAAACTAAACCCTATGGTGATACACCGAACTGATAAGAAATCATGAAATGAAAACAAGATGAACATACATTGGAAAACTAATGGTAGCTATTTCATTTACTCAACATAAACTCTGTGAACTTATGCATCATTCTTGAAAAGGCTTAATCTGTGTATGTATTTTAAGAAGGAAAGATAAATTTCACAACTTTAAAGTTCAAATGCAGATTTTAAAAAACATAGTTCAAAACTTGCATAATCTGAAAGACAAAAAATGAAAGGAGTATGAATACTAACATTGGTTTCCAAGGTAATCTCTATATTTCATATTCCAAAATCCAAATGAGTTACAAAGCATACATCAGCTGAGAAAGGATTTGAGAAAAATCACTAACTCTCCAAGATGCATAATCAAAACTGCTTTACAAAGAGGCAAAAATGCCCTATATACAAAAAGTCCCAACCCCTAGGGCTTACAAAAATATCAGCCTCTAGAAAGATCTGCCCCTAGATCTTTTAATGAAGTTAATGTTGCATTAAACGTGTATCCCTGTTGTCCATGTCAGTGAAGGGCGCTCCAGGAATGGCCTCCTTGATCTTTTGCAACAATCGCATTAACTTCTGGCCCCTGTGTCCATGTCAAACTTCCATTAGAGTCGCTTTGAATGTCCTAAAGCATTATCATAAATGTCACTCTACCTGTACCAGTAGATATCCTAGCTATCCCTAAGACTAGCGGCTTCTTCCCCCTCAGCCTTCCTCCTCCAGATCTTTTTACAAGTTGACCTCTTCGATAAGCAACATCTGACTTTCCTCTTAGATCTCCCTAGACAATGCCACCGCTCACCGAACTGAATGATCACCCTTGATCACAGAGTAGATCCATACTGCTCACATTCCATTGATCTTCCTCACAAGGATAGTCATGACAGTCAAACTACCCATATTCCATCTTTAGCTCCTTCATTGGTTGAACTCGTGCAGCGTAGATTCCCAGATGGTCAAAGGTTGCTTCATCAGAATTGCATGTTGGTGAGACACTAATTGTGTCTCCCCAAAGTGAGTACACCTCATAGCAGCTATCGGCATAACACACGATGGTCGGAAAGACCTCATAGTGAGTGGCCAGAGTCATATCGACATCAACAGTGGTCACCGAGACAATCGCTATTAGCCAAACATCGTAGCGAGCCCCCAAAGTTATATCGATGTGTTCCCGTTGGCAAGACATCTGAATTCAGCAAGACATCTTTTAGTCGGCTGGAGGTAATAGTGAACTCTAAGAGTCCTACTGATATCCTTTTCCATGGGAAAGTTGATTGCTATCGGCAAGACTCCCCTCAGTCGGCGAGATACCATGTTGAGCTCAACTTCTTTTGGTGAGACCCCATTGGGTCAGCAAGACGTCACATCGAAAGCATCCTCCATCAGCAAGACCACCGGTCATCGGCAAGACATCACGCCGAACACAACCCTGCGGCCAGGAGTCTTACCAATCCCCAATATCCATTCAGTGAGACCCTTTCGGGTCTGCAAGACCTCACGCCGAAGCCTTCCTATTTCAGCGAGACCCTGCTTAGTCAGAAAGACCTTTCGCCAAGCTCAAACATTATACCGAAGGCACAATCCCTTTGGTGAGACTCCACTTGGTTGCCGGGACTTCATGTCAAATTCAACCTTTTAGTGAGACTTCTATTTGTTAGCCAGACCTCATAGTGATGATGTCTCCTTTCACCGAAACCTCCTTCGTCGGCGAGACCTCATAGCGAACACAAACCACTCTCCCCAACATCAGCCTAGTGAACAACTATCGGTGAGACATCCCAAGCGGGGAGAGATATAAAAATTTACAGCGACCGAGATGTCTTGGCGACTTGAGGCAAAATTTAATCCACTTGGCCCCTATGAATACTTGAAAAATAGACCCCTTCCTGATTGAGCCCGTAGGTAAAAATTGGGCAACAATAAGTAGGAGACAAAATTTGTTGATAGAGATGATAATAGAGGTAGTTGGATTTGAAGAGTTGAAATATTTGTATGAAGCTAGTCCTAATTATATGGAAGCATGGAGAGAATGTAATGAACTAGTAAATATAGATAGAAGTGACTTGATTATTTTATTCAAAATGAGATGTTCTTTAAGGGTAATTAGTTATGAATTCCTAGAAGCTCAATGAGGGAGAATTGATCAAGGAGAAGAGTAATTATAGATTTGTATGCAATTTTAGAGTAGGAAAGTCTATGGAATTGGTGAGTGACAACTATTTTTGGTCATAAATATAAAGGAAATGAGAAAATATATTCAAGGTTGCAAGACTTGTCAAGTTATAAAGGGGGAACTCAAAATATTGATTTGTATCAATCCTTACCATTTCTAGAGATCTAACCTTGGAAAGATATAAGTATAAAAATATAAAAATGAATAAGAGGATAAAATAAGAGGAATTAGTGGCACACATATCCATGCAATACACCTATTGGCTTGATTTAAAGGTCCTTTTCAAGAGTTAATGTACCATGTAGGACTAATAATATAGAAAGGCTTGCAAGAGATAATACAGGTGGACAATTAAAAATATTGCCACCTATATTTTTGTGCTACATGATAAATTTCACAAATTAAAAGGAGATACTTCCTATGAGGGCCCTGCCAAAAGAACTAGAATCAAAACTATGACAAATTTTTGAGACCCAAGAACCCAAATTGGATTGCTCAAGGAGGTCACTTCTGAAGACAAGGGAAATTTCTTATCTAAGGAGTGGTAGGAAACTAGAAACTTACAAAATTTGGTTGGTAGTGATTAGCTTTTGTGTCCTATTCTTATTCTTATGTTGTGTGTTTGTTGGCCCTATTATGACCAATTGGTTCTCTTTCATTTTGATTTTTTTCTATTTCATATCTCATGAGACTAGTTTCTCTTACATCTTGGTTGCTACTATGTAAAAGTGTCAATCCCTAGTTTAATCCTATTTTTATCAATATAAAAAATAATGAGTGGACCCTATAAGATAATCTCTAGGATTTGGGAGCTAGCTCCCTATCTATCCTAAGCTAAGCCTACAGTTGATGTGTGGGGGATGAAAGGGGAGAGAGATTACAAAAATAAATTTAAGCATAACAAAGGCTCATGACATAATAATCAACAAAAACATGTCTACATAATAGCTAAATATGAACAAAGATAAGAATAAGAATACTTAAGATAATAGCTTGTTTACTATTAATTTTGTTGATCAATTAACCATTACACAAATAAATGTCCTCTAAAAAGAACATAGAGGCTCCTCTATGTAGAAGAGAAGAGAGAAAAGGTTAAGATAACACATCATCCTCAAAAGTTTAGCTCTAATAGTAGAATATAAAAATAAACCTTAACATCATGCTTGAATAGCTTAGTTATACAAAGTGTTATCTTCTAACCTAATAATGAGCAAGGTAAGTTCCTGAAAATGGGGGACCAAAAGGGGATTAAAAGTTATCATTTTTTTCTTGTAATCAACTAAACCTGAACTTAGATGAGTAATTCAAGATGTGTACACTCAAAATTTAAAGATATAATAAGAATAAGAATTGTAGTACTCTAAATCTAATTTTTAAACTACTAAATATTTTTTTAAATGGTTAAGGTTAAGTAGATGAAATATAACATAATGTTTAGTGTTTTCCCCCTATTTTTTGAACTATATTAAGTATTTTCGAAAACTATTTGGCAGAAACATAGCCAAGAGTGTGTTGGGTCCCAAAACCACTACTCCACTTCCTAGAACTTGTTTTCACTTTCAAGGATAGGGTTGTTATCATGATTTAGTAAAAATTTCTCATCCATAAACCATGGAGGGTTGAATGCCAAATTTATACTTGAGTGGGTTTTATCTCCTATTCGTTGAGCTCAACTTATACTCAGGAGGGTATTCCTAGAGATTTGATAAACAAAATGGACAAAAAAAAATGGTGATAGATAAACCCAACCTATTGACTTGAATCTAAAGATTGTCACTAAGCCAATAAAAAACTAGTTGTCTTAATACCTCTATATAGCTGATTTCATCACTACTACAATGAGTGCAAGATGGAGGCAATCTACATAGACCACAAGGTAAAGTGATAAACATAATTTATATGATTTTGTACCTTGTTTATTGTAGAACCACGAGATACTTGAGAGTTGTGACTAAACTAAAACTACTAGTGTTTAATGATTTATTCTTTTTAATTATTTTATTGAGTCATCAGTATTGAATGGACAAATTCATAGTTTAGATGGATGAATTTTAAAGAAGTTAAGCACAAACTAATTGATCAAAGCATGAAAATGTAATCAAGGTATGAATATCATAGACAAAACATACTTATTAATCCATTAGGTCAAGTTGTACAAATCTATTTGTAAATACACAATAATCATTACAAATATTGTGATAGTTTTCAAAAATGTTGTCGCATATATCAAATCACATTTACTCTCATAACAATAATTTTTCTCAAAGGAAATCTCTCTTACATTCAAAAAATCCCCTAAAAATGTACCTACAGGATTAGAGACATGAAACTTTCAATATTCTCTTATAACACTTCAATAGAAGCCATTTCCTTCTTGCAACTAAACTTCTAACACAAACTAAGCCTCATTGGACTAATCACTGACCAATCCAAAATGAATCATAAAAACCCCTTTTTAACCCCTTGGAACTTGTTGTAGAAAACAAGATTGTAGAGGTGTTAGTTTGAGATACATATATTACCACCTTTAAGTTAAGTGCAAGCTAATAGGTCCAATTTTAGTGGAAGTGTTAGGCTTGAAAAAATCTTGTCAAGAACAGTTACTCGTTTCATAAAAAATGGGTACACATTTAGGAATAAGTCCCCAAGCCTAAACACATATCTTCTACGAATGGGTACCCACTATGCTTTGGAGTCTTGTGCCTAAATGGAAACCTATTATAACGCATACCTATTTCATAATGGGCACACATTTTGTAAAGCTATTTATTTATTTTTAAAAGCTCCATGAGCTCTTTTTTCCTATCCACATGGTAACAATGTGTTTTGGATGGTGCCTTGAATTGATTACCCAAGTTTATGAGCCCCACCCACCACTTATTTTTACCTCCTCCCTCCACAAGGCCATTTCCATCATCTCCAAATAGGTTTCATCAAATTTTGAATATATTTTCTCAATTTTTAGGGTTTAGGGTTTGTGTTTAATATGTATTGATTTTTTATATAAATAAAATTTAGAGTTTTAATTTTGATGAATTTTGGGTTTGTATATTTATGATTATCATATTGTAGGTCACACATATGAATTAGTCATGTTAGAATTGATATTTTAATCCCTCACATTTTACTAAGCCCTTTGCACTTATTTTTATCCTTCAATGCACTACCCCATGTTATGATTTTTTTCCATGATCATGTCCATACATATTGTTTTCCATTTATGAAACCAAAAATAAATCCAATATATTGATAGTAGTAGTTACTAGTATATCAATATCAAACAAAAAACCTAATACAAACATATTGAATCCACAACCCAATATAAAATATGAATTTTTGCTAGAAGAGTAATTTGAAATATTGGTGCATTGCCTTAGCTTTAGATTTTATTTTCATATATCTACTTCCTTTTCCTTTTTCAACCCCCCCATGAATGAAGATTTGACTTCTTTAAAACTCATAGGTTACTAAGTTTAGTTTAATTGGTCCCCCATTAACTGAGTTTCCCATAAGGTTGTGTACCTAGAAATTTTAGGCATCAACAATTCACTAGAAACGCATATAACTTAGGAGGGGTCATGGCCAAATTATATACATTAGATACACATAAAAAATGAGAAGCACTTGTGAATTTATGAACTATAGATGTGCATAGTGAATAAACAAGCTAACCAAAATATATATGATTCAAATTAAAATTTTGATAAACTAGAGGAGTCAAAAAATTGGAACAAGGCCTATGTTTATATTAAAATTCATGGGGGAACATGCATAATTACATCATCGAGGAATAATATTTTAAACAAGAGAAATTTCCTCTTTGAAGGCATCTTCTAATGGTTTCATTTTGGGAGCCATTGTAATGAATACTATAGTCAAACATGCAAGAGAATTTAGAAAAAGACAAATCATTAGAATTGAAAATCACAAATGAGAAAACAAGTTTGTTTAACATTTTTTAAAATCTAAAATCCACTTACAAATGAATGAATCTAACAAATTCATATAAAAGAATCTCTTAGCTCTTTCCATGAATGAATTAAGCTAGGAGATAATATTTATTACCAAGACAATGATTGCCTAGAAATTTTAGGCATCAACAATTCACTAGAAACATGTATAACTTAGGAGGGGTCATGGACAAATTATATACATTACATACACATAAAAAATGAGAAGCACTTGTGAATTTATGAACTAAAGATGTGCATAGTGAATATACAAGCTAACCAAAATATATATGATTCAAATTAAAATTTTGATAAACTAGAGTCGTCAAAAAATTGGAACAAGGCCTATGTTTATATTAAAATTCATGGGGGAACATGCATAATTACATCATCGAGGAATAATATTTTAAACAAGAGAAATTTCCTCTTTGAAGGCATCTTCTAATGGTTTCATTTTGGGAGCCATTGTAATGAATACTATAGTCAAACAGGCAAGAGAATTTAGAAAAAGACAAATCATTAGAATTAAAAATCACAAATGAGAAAACAAGTTTGTTTAACATTTTTTAAAATCTAAAATCCACTTACAAATGAATGAATCTAACAAATTCATATAAAATAATCTCTTAGCTCTTTCCATGAATGAATTAAGCTAGGAGATAATATTTATTATCAATACAATGATTCATCAAATAATGAAGAAATAAACAAATTACATGTAATTTATCATGTATTATACTCAAACTACTTTAATGATCTTACAAAATTCTAATGTATTTCTTAAAAATAGCCTATCAATATCCCTCGTAACATCATTGATATCAATAGGGATGTCAAGAGGACTACACCCAAAATAGGAAAATACCATCATAACCAATAAAAAAGAAAAGAAAAAAATTATACTATGCCCTCCTAACACCATAAATTTTGACCAACAAAACTACACAAGCTAATGTAAAGAATTGAGAACCAACTCCTTTCTTTAAAGGAAACAAAAAAAACCTACCCAAATTTATAGGCTTAACATGTTAGATTTATGCAAGGTGTTGGCTCTAAAACATTTAGCATGCCAAAACCCTAAAAATAAGCTCAATCCCTAAGGCTAGGGAATGTCAACTTTAGACATTGAGCTAACACTTATGATCGAGAAAGGATAGTTAAGGACCTCCATCTTTAGGCTCTACTAGTCCAAAGGGATGTTCCTAAGGTTAGTGTTTCATATGCAACAAGTCTTGAGTATACAACATATGTTATCCACCAAAGAATTCCAAATTTTTTCACTAATTTTTAGTGTGATAGTTGATAACAATCGAGAACACTAACCTCTTATAAGAAAATAACACTTCATGTATGAGACTAAATATATGCCACTTGTTTCTCCAAAATACTTATTCAATGATCTATGTTTCCCTTCATGCATGACTATAAAAGACACCTCACAAAGAACAAAACTTATAGCCCTCTTAAGATTGTAAAATATTTAAAGAGTTGAGATATGTAGAATGGGAAAGAACCAAGATTAAAAATATGATGTATTTGACAAAAAAATTATTATTTGGCCTTCTAAATTGGTGCCTATTGCAATGGGGGAAATAAAGTTGAGACTACCAAAGAAAAGAAAACTTACATCTACAATTCATCTTGATGTGCATTCATGTACAAACCACAAAGATAAGATTCCTTGCATATAAAAACATACTCACATCCACTATAAAAGAGTTCACATATGTTGAATAAAAATTTGTTCAAAGGAGCCATAGAAACACTTTATATCCCTATCTACCAAATCAATACACAAAAAATATACCAACAAATGTATGAGAAATATAACAATTTTTAATTTCATAGGAACTTCTAGTTAATAATGAATACACTTATCAATACAAAGAATCATGTGCACATAATATGTGTAAATAGTAAAAAATCCTACAAATTATTAAAACATAATCTTGTCTTCAAAAAATCTAAGCATTCATTAGTTAAATACTAAGAGCATGCTACAACACCTCTATGTAGGAATCAGCTCAAAAGATCAATCGTATTACAACAGTAATTTTTTTAATATATAGCTCTTCATTATTATGATTTGTAAGATGATGACACATAGGAGGACCGCAAAGCATAGGAAGAAAAATAGAACCTTTATAACATTATTAAATTCATAACGGTGACAAAAGGACATAATTAGATTTTCATTTTCCTTAAAGTATATTATCTTGGAGTTATCCATCTACAAACATAGAAAAGAAAAACACTATTTAATAGCCACAAAACACCTAAAAAATTTCTTTATGATCTCCAAAAGAATGCCCATTAAATCCTTGTTCTAAGAATTAAAAGAACTATGATAATAGATCCAAAAGTAAGTCCAAAAATATATGAATATTAAACAGAATAGGGATAAAACCTTGGAAAAACCCAGTAAAATACTTGCTATCAAGGAAGTGTGCACACAGGCCTATTTTAGTAATATTTTCAAAAAATTGGCATTCTACACTTCCTAATCATGTGATGCCTCATTATTGTGGAATTGTGCCACACCTCCATAATCTCAATAGTCCTATTGTTTGAACAGAGTAACTTGAATCCTGTATTTTCTTGACTTCTCATATCATGTGGATTGTCAGAATCCCTATCACATGACATTTTGAAATCTTTATCCCTTGAAAATCTTTGAAATGGATTTCTAAGCCACAATACATCTGAATCTAGTCTGTCCTGATATTGAGAGAATTTTACAAACAAAATAAACAAGGAAACTAGTCTGTCTTGATGCTTAGAGCATTTTACAAAGACCACAGTTCCTAGGTTGTCATGAAGATTAAAGAGGGCAAACGGGTTTTCAAAGCCAGAAAGCTCTCATGCCTCTTTGGAAACCAAATCTGGCGCTTGTTTCACTGCCTGATGTCAAAAATATCCTTGTTGAGGTCTCGCGGTCGACTCCCCAGCTGCATGAGACCTTCCCTAGAGAAGACAGAGTCTAGAAATGGAACCCTCATCCACCCTTTGGAGTTTTCCTGTAGAAAGAAGGTCGTCCCCAAGGGCTGCGTGGCCATTTATGTGGGCGAGGAGCAGCATCGCTATGTGATTCCCATATTCTATTTATACCATCCCTTCATTGCTAAGCTTCTTGTGGAGGTCGAGATGGAATCCGAGTACCAGAATAATAATCCTATGCAAAAATAACACTTTACAGAGTTAAATATAAAATTTAAAGTATTAATGGCCAAATAGATCAAAATATCTACTGAATAAACTTGATACAGTAAAGCCTTACAGAAAAAAGAAAAGGATAGCCTGTGTAGCACATTGGTGAGGGGCTGAACTAACAATGTCATTATTCAATTCTTCCCTAATCTTATCGGCCTTTTAGTTGTCAAGCAGCACAAGTGTTGTATTGTAGAAGTGTGGCTTCTACCAAACCAAGAATCAACATCCCCTTTCTCCTATTCACACTCTGCATTGATAGTCAGAGAGCCATCATAAATTGACATCACGTCTTCCTTCGACAATCCATGAAAATCGAACCATTAAGATGGAAGCCTTACCATTGGGTGACTTGTTTGCTACCCTCGACTGGTTCTGCACTGCCTTGCTTGCTTTGCGCACAATCTTTGCTCTTCGCCATCACCAACAGAGACTTCACAGAGTGTCACGTTTATGATTTCAATGGATTGGACATGATAGTAAGCGGGAGACTTTGATTATGACTGCTAGTTAGGCGGGAGGACTTTTGAAAAAAGTTAAAACTTAACCATGACAGTGATAACCGTGACTGACGTGACCAAACGGAAAAACGGAAACGGAAATAAGACTTTGACCCATGTAAAGAGTCAGAGCTTAGAGTGTGCTCTTTAAGCCATCCCATAAATTAGAGGATCAAAGTGCTCTGCTTAGACCCTTAAACTGAAAAAGGAAATTATATAATAAAAATTGGTGATTAGCTATCTTCAGGGTCGGCTTTGGTTACCAGGCCCAACGATGACTGAAGATTTAACATAAGAAATTTGGTATAAGAGCCGCGAAACCAAACAAAAATATCCAGCTTCGATTAATGTCAAAGCTCACACAACTACGCTGATTTACTTAAAATCATTTAACAGGAAGATGCTCATTCATCATAAAATAACGTTCACAATTTATAGATATGTATACATGCTTAACTTGCCTGAATTTAAGACTCGAGCTTGGCAACTCCAAACTCTATTCTTGGAAGAACTCGCAAGCAATCAAACACCGAAAACTTCAGGCTTGCCAGATGAAGACGCAATTTCCAAAACTAGTTTCACCACCTCAGAAGAATTGAAAAGCAACTTAATTGCAAACTTGACCACGTACATCTTCCTCCAGGTGATATTCAAAAATAACAAAAGAGAGCGACGCCGATGATTAAAGAGAAGAGACGGTAGAAAAAGAATAAGCTCAGATTGAAATTTGCGAACACAAAGGTAGGTTCCCGTTAATGGAAATGAGAGAATATGAGTAATGACGGGTGGAGGATTTGAAAGATAAACTAAAACCGACTTATTATCAGAGCAACTCAAGAAAGCCGATACAGAGAAGAATCGATGTCAATGTCTCAGAGGAAAGATGCGAGAGACCAAAATCCAAAAGTTGAAGAATGTAGAGCTCAAACCCCACAAAACCAAAATGAATCGGCTTAATTCCCAACGCCAAGAGCCCCTTCGTCTATCCATTCTTGGACGTTCCGAGTATGCAAGGGTGGCACGAGAACGGGAGTTACCATTTTCCCCATAACACCGATTTCCCAAAGTTCAAATTAATTAATTTCGATGATAACCATTCAATGGTTTCCCAATTTCAAAATGACAGCACTTACTTTATATCTTTATTATTAATTTAATATTTAACATCCTTTGGCAAAAATACTTGCAAATATATTCCAAGATTTGGTTCGCTCAACATACTTGAGGATAAATAATAAATATTTTAATTATATCTATTATTTAATAACCATTGCAATCTCCTTATAAGGTGATTATTGATTTATATATTTTAAATTGGATTACTTAATAAATAATTATATAAAATTATTAATGGCCAAACTACAACTTTGATTCCCTGTCTTACACCGATTCATGGTGAGATGATTATTTCCGATCCTCTGTTAACCACTACCTCTCCCTAACGACATCTCCTTTTCTGTTGTAGTGTCGTCAATCCTGCATCCATTGACAAGTATTATGGTTAGATTGTTCACAACGGCTATATAAATATGCATTTAAATATAATATCATGAACACATTCAATTTCACATGAACAAGAAATTCACTTGCAAATAAAAAAATCGTTTACTTTACATTTACGATAAATAAAACAACTATTTTATTCTCAATTTCACATTCACATGAAAGCAGTTACTTGCAACTAACATTGCATTCGAAATACATAACCAAACACATATTCTCAATGTAAGGGATGTAACAATTCTTTGATCATCTTACTGTGATTTTCCATCTCAAGATGACTGACTGCCAAATACATAACCAAACACATATTTTCAATGTAAGGGATGTAACAATTATTTGATCATCTTACTGTGATTTTCCATCTCAAGATGACTGACTGCCATATAAACTCAAACCTGCTCCACATCATGCTATTTGTCCTCTTCATGAAGTCATTTGCTTCTGAATACTCACTGTATCATGGTCGCACTATTTTTTTTTTGCCTCTGAAACTCCACTATCTCTACCCCTTTGAAGCCTTGATATTGAAATTGGTTTTAATGGTCTGTGAGACCCTCTAACTTTGAAACTTGGTCAAAACTCTATCAAGGACCCTAAACTCTCCACAGGCATAGGTGACTATTATGTTATTTGTTGATATCATCATAGCTTCTCAACAACTTTGCCCTCTTAATCACTGTCCTCTTTATGACTTTTACTCAAGACATTTATTCTATTTCTTCCCGTGGCTTTAACAGCTCAATCATGAGAGAAAAACCTTATCCTTTCACTATAATTTCCTTTCCTCTGAACACATTTACCCTTAATATTAGTATTCATGGTATACGAAATATAGACCTATTGCCTTTATTTCTTTCTCTTCTTGTGCAAGTTTGCATCATGTAGAATGGGCCCTCAGGATTCAAAGCTGCTGCTCTTTAGACCTATAGGATGTCCTACTTCATTGAAGGGTTTTCAAGAACCTCGAGTAGGGTTTTTAGTGTATCCTAATATAGGAATTTTTTTGACAAGAAATAAATCTTTTCACGACCTTTGTAAATCTTCCTGTGGACAGCCTTACATCCATTGACATTATTAAGAATATTAAAAGAAAACAAGTTGATCCAAAGCCCTTTCTATTTCTTTCAAAACCAAAATAAGATCAAGGCTAACTCAATACGAAGACCTTCTATCTATCATCGACACTTTCTTTCTATTACTGTTCACCATTTTGTAAATATTTTACAACTCCTCATAAGCAGCCTTTTCTTTGCATGCATTTGCGTGGTTGAAGTAAAATGATCTGTGAGAACAAATTACCCTTTTTACATGAATCTAGCCCATTATCTAAGAGTCTATACATGAGCACTAACCTGAAAAAGTCTTGAATGGCATGGGTCTTGAAGATAACGTTGATATGCGTCATTGAGAAATTGGCTCTTTGCTGGAATTGTCAACAGGAGTTCAAACCTTCATCAATCTTCTCCTTCTACATATAGTGTGGTACTTCATCTGCAACTCCTTTTCTATGGCAAGGGGTCATTCACCTGCTTCTAATGGTGCATGATTTACTGTACAAGGAAATAATCAAAAGATTTCTGTGAAAAATACTCTTTAAATAAACAGGAAGAATCAATGATCTAGAATTTTTCCTTTTGGAGGATGAGACTTGCCTTAGAATGCATTAAATAATAACGGTCAAGATATTGAAGCAGCTCCATCTTACAATCTGTCAAGTCTTCTACCATCTCATCAAGCCAAATCTGAAAGAGAGTTTAGAAGTCCTTGGCAGAGAGTAAGAGGTAACCGTCTCAAGCTTTATCTCTGCATCTCTGCTGTTCAATGTTGGATCCTTATCATCATAAGGATTATCAATCAACTAATAACATTGTAACATCAAAATTTTCTTTGTAAAACCCACCATAAAATAAGCCAAGTTGTGTAAAGGAAAAGCGTGAGCTCTACGCTTGTTTACTAATTGCCAAAGAATGGAGTTGCTACGCAGATTCATTTTTTTACTATAAAGTATAAAAATGAAATTATTTTTAAATAAAAATATCCTTGAATCGAGAGGTCAAAGATTTTTCCAATTGGGAAAGTTCAAGAAAGTTGGAAAAAAAGTCAAATTTGAATAAGCAAAAATTAGAACTCCCGATGTTTCATTTTGTTTTGGATTGGGTTTTTCTCATGGATTTTTGCTGCCACATAATGATTAAAAAGAGAAATTGAGATTTTTTTAATGTTAATTCTCATAAATAAATATGGGGTTTAGATGGAGTGAAATATAATCATATAATCAAATAGGTTTTTAGATGTCATGAATATGATCTTGGAGAAAAGATGAGATAGCAACCAAATTTTAAAGAACACAATTGTAATTTTGTCCAAAAATTTAGAGCAATAAAATTAAACTCATAGTCATCTCCATCTCCAACATTTGATTAATTATATTTAAGTGTTAATTTCATGCTTAAGAGTTGTAGTCATAGACTAGTTCTAGATAGATAGAGATTATTATAAAGGAACATTAAACCTACTAGGACTAGAGTTTACAGAAATAAATCACACTTACTATATAATTCTACATAATTTAAGCAATCCAAGTATCTTTACTCCAAACATAGTTTCAAATAACAAATCATCCATAGAAGCTAGACATGGTCTATCTCTTGTTAATTTCTTTGGTATTGATAGTTATTATTTATATATTTCAATGTAAAACCTATATATGGCTCTACAATTTTGACTGATAAAAAAATAATTAGAAAATATAAAATTTAGAATGACCTTTAAGGGAGACGGCTTCAAGAAAATACACCGCCAACAATTCACTGCCCAACAATTCATCACCATGGCAAATTCATCTCACGGAAAATTCACCACCAACAATTCACTGCCGTGGATAATTCATCACATTAACTTTTTTTAATATATATTTGAACCAATACTTTGAGATTTTTTTTGCAAAAGAATAATTTTCCACTGAATTTAGAATAAAATAAAATATATTGAAAAATATTTTCATTTTTATTATCATAAATCATTTTTTCTAGTTGTATATGCAATGGATTATCCATGGCGATGGATTGCTTGTGGTGAATTTTCCACGAGATGAATTTGTTGTGGTGATGAATTGTTGGGTGGTGAATTGTTGGCAGTGAATTTTTCGGCGGTGAATTGTTGGCGGTGAATTTTCCTAGAGCCAAGGGAGACACACAAGTAGTTATGCACCTTAATTCAAGGTGTGTAGTGACATGTAGAATCCCTTTTTTCGACTTCATGAAAAATATTATTTGAAGTATTCATATTGAAAAAAACACCTAGCAATCAAATGTTGCATGTGACAGTAAAAAAAATACTGACATTTCTATTTACATGTTAAAAAAGAGGTTTCCAATTATTGTGTTTTGAAAATGTCAATAGTGGTCACAAAAGGGGCGAAGTTTTATATATGTAAATGTATATGTTAGAAAAAATCCTATAAAAAAATTGTATTGTGCATCTATCTTAAATACTATTTGTGTTATAAATGTTGTATATCTTTCCATCAAAAGTTGTGTACCATGTCATTTCTCTTACATAGTAGAAGTTACTCTTCATAGAGAAAGTACCTATGGTAATCAAATGCACATATATTTTCATCATGCATGCATCTACACCATGTATGGTTAGTGAAAAAAGAGTCAAAATATCACTTATTTTAAATAAATATAAACCAATTCATTGGATAATGTCACTATGTATACAATAATTACACCAAATACATTTAATTTTATAACTTTATTATCTAACTTTACAATGAATAATGAGGCCTTAAAATTTTAAGATTTTCAAAATGGTGTAAAAGTAGATGTCATGCACTACCATCCTTACAATTCCCTATCTAGGGATATATTCATACCACATACTGCAAAACAATGATCCCAAATAAAAAATGAATGATAAAACTACTTTTCAAGATGCATATAGGCTTCCCTTATCTAATGACTTGTCTACATTTCTTAAGTAAAATTCTACTCCATCAGTACTATAGGATCTCTAGTGAGTCTCAAATCTATGCGTTGTTTTTCATTTTACATATTGGTTCCATTTTAATTATATTATTCTATTAATAGTAATGTTTTATTGATTAATAGATTTTCGTAGTCTACATGCAAAATAAAGATATAGGTCTTTTAATTCTATTGGTTAGATTTGCATCTTTGGTTTGAAGTTTTAACTATGTTATTTTATCAAAATATGTGTAAATACAAAAAAATAAGAACACCATGTAGGCTTTAAATTTCCAAATTCAATGAGGATAAGAACAAGAAAGAATTTCAAATAATAAGGGAATGCCATATATTTATTATCCTATCTTACCTATGTAATTGAAAGGAAATGACCCAAGTTAATATAATAGGTGTAATATAAATATTACACCAACACCCTCCTAAGTGCAATAAAGATTAAAAAAAGGATAGATAAGAACAAGACGAGCCATGTAAGATACCCATCATGTACAATTTAAAAATAACCTCAAGATACAAGAGAGACTACCCCTATAAGAAATGGAAGAGGAAAAAAGAGGGACTACATAACCCCCTAGAAGTGATAGTGTCTTACACTCCCACAAGAACTAAAAATAAACATATATATTCTCTATGAAGAATGGTAAATATGAAATAGCACTATAAATCTATAATCTACTTATTTATAAGATCTCTAATATAGTACACATGAATTTCAATATGCTTAATTTAATAACAATGAACCAGATTCCTGATATCATATTATTTATCACAATAGATAATGAATGGTATCTGATCATTTATGCCTTTACAATGATGAGACCTTATGATTGTAAGATGCTTAAAATGATCTAAAAGTAGACAGCATGCAATACCATCCCTCACGATTACCTGTCTAGAATATATTCATACCACATACTCCAAAACACAGCTACATCCCAAATTAAAAAAGAGAACGATAAGACTACTTTCCAAGATGTATCTGGGCTTGCCTTATCTAATGACGTCTACGTTTCTTGAATAAACACCTACTCCATCACTACCACAGGATCCTCTGTGAGTCTCGAATCTACATGTTCTCTGTATTATACATATTGGTTCCAAGTTTTAACTACCTTATTCTGTCAACAATCGAAAAACTGTCAATTAATAAGTTCTCATAGTTTACACGCAAAACCCACATCTGGGTCATTCACCTGCTTCTAATGGTGAATGATGTACTGCAAGAAGATAATCAAAAGATTTCTGTTAAAAAAAAAAACTCTTTAAATAGGAAGAAACATTGATCTAGAATTTTTCCTTTTGGAGGATGAGACTTACCTTAGAAATCATTATTAATGGTGAAAATGTTGAAGCAGCTCCATCTTACAATCTGTCAAGTCTTCCACCATCTCATCAAGCCAAATTTGAAAGAGAGTTTAGAAGTCCTTGGCAGAGAGTAAGAGGTAACCGTCTCAAGCTTTACCTCTGCATCTCTGCTTTCAGTGATGAATTATTTATCATCAAAAGGATTATCAATCAACTAATAACATTGTAACATCAAAATTTTCTTTGGAAAACCCACCATAAAATAGACCAGGTTGTGTAACGGAAAAGCGTGAGCTTTACGCTTGTTTGCTAATCGCCAAAGAATGGAGTTGCTACACAGATTCATTTTTTTAACTGTAAAGTATAAAAATGATATATTTATCATTTAAATTTATAGAACCAAAGTACTTTTTAGTAAAAATATCCTTCAATTGAGAAGTCAAGGATTTTTTCAATCGGGAAAGTTCAAAAAACTTGGAAAAATAATTAAATTTGAATAAGCAAAAACTAGAACTTTCAATTCTTATCATGTTTCATTTTGTTTTGGAATGGGTTTTTGCTGCCGCATAATAATTGAAAAGCGAAAATAGGTTTTTATACTAGCAGTTCCATGTAGAAACACGCAACGATGAGCCAATAGGCAGTGATGTACAATGGAGGGATGGGAGCTGCGGGCAATGAGGGTGGCAGGCTTGAGAGTTTGTAATGTCCCCAATTTAGCCCTACAATCTTCATTTAGATTTAGCCTATGTCTGGAAACTCGTAGGCTAAGCAGAAGCTCGAATCAAGGTTTCCAAACTTCTTGGAGGATGTTTTCGTCTTTTTGCGGAGTCTTCTTTTGGAATTGTTAAACTTGGATTGCGGATTCCTTCTGGGTTTTCTGAGAGCTTCGCGTTGGTGGTTTCAATTCGGCATTCTGAGCAATTACATGAATTTACCATTTTTAGTAAATTCTATTTTTAGCAGTTGACTTGTTGACTCCTAATTAGTTGGCTCCACTTTGGCAGTCAATTCAGACGGTATGGTTGAATTTGGCTTCTGATGCTTTTCCATGGTGATATAAGATATTTTATATTATAATGTTATAATTTAATATTATAATTCATTGTTCTAGCATCATGAATTAATATTGTTTTTAAAAAGGGACATTTATGGGTATTTTCTACATGAAGGAGATATTTTAATATTTCTGAAGTCAAATGTTGCTAAAGGAAGTTTGGACGCCAACAAGGGAGAGCTTTATATTTTATTTAAAAATTGAAATTTGCTACATAAAGCAAGTACGCCTTCCAGGGGTTGAAGACAAAAAGTCAAGTCAAAGTCCAAGGGAATCTTGGAGGTGACGTCCTTTCTTGGAGGCTTCTAGAAAGCTTTTCTAAAGTTATAAATTGGAGCTTGGGGTCTTCATTTGGGTTATCTTATGAATTTGCAAACTTATGCTGTCGAAATGGTGCTGGAACTGCTTCGAGGAATGCATACCTCTTAGCTGGCTCTTCTTCTTGCTTGAAAGACAGCAACTAGTTGAGAGGTTTGAGTATTATTGATTTGTCTTTTCAATTATAGTTAATTTCCTATCCTTTGTGGTTGAGTTATATCATTTTCTATCAATTCCAGAGTTGCTGGTCATGACTGCTGAATGTATGTTTCTGTTCACAAGTCTCAAATCATAAACATTCTCGTTCTGGGTAGTCTCATTGTGTTTCCCTATTGGAGGCGACCCTTCATGAATATTTGCAGATTTTAATATGAAGTTTATGATTTTATAAAGCAAATTCGTCATTCCTTGAAGGCCATACTTTCTGGAGTGCCTTGGGATTCGTGCTAGTAATTAATAACCACTTTTAGTTGCCATTTCTTATTACTAAACTAGGCACCATCATTTTGAAGGTCTATTGCATCAAATTTGAAGTCATTTGGATCAGTTTTGAGTGATATATGAGCAATTTAGTGGGTTACAGGCATGCTGGTTTTGTATTTCTGATTACTAGACTGTCACATCAGATTTATTACAATCAAGTTTTGTGTGGGATTTAAGTGATAGAAGATATTAAGTTCATTTGGAGAGGTCCTAACAACTTGTAGCTTGTTCCTAGAAAAAAATAAACTATTTGCAGCTTCTTCATTTCTCTCTAACATCATTCTTGCAGATTGTAAGGCTGTCAGTAGTACTGAACAACTATTTTCAATAATTTAAATAAGCTCTCTCAATGTATTCCCACCATTGGTGGAAGAGGCTGGCTATGTCACCTATTTCCTTTTCATAGTTTCTCTTCTTTCCCACGATTGTGGAAGAGACTGGCCTGGCTCAGTCTTTGTATTTACCTTCCTTTGCTCCATCATATGATAGGGCCTTTCCATCATGATTAGGAGAGCACATACTTGGCGTTGAGCTCTTTCAGTTTAGCAATTTATTACTAAGTTCTCCACCATATGGTAGCTACCTCCTACTCTGGGTTGGAAAGCACATTCTTGGTGTTGAGTATTTCAATTACATGTTGGTTTTGTTTTTGAGCTGACCTTTAACAGGTGTTTGTTGCATTGTAATTGTTGTCTCGAAATTAAAAAATTGGGTCAAAATTGGGTCGGTTCTTTACAGTGGTATCAGAGCCAAGATCCTGCCATCCTGTGCCCAATAAAGTTCACTTGACAGAGAAAACAAATTCTACATCAGAGGTCAGAGCTGAGTTCAGTATTAGCTTTCAGAAGTTTCAAAGATGTTGCATTTTCTAAGGTCCAAGGATCGTGAGAAGTCAGATTCAACTATGGAATTTGAGGAAGGAAAGGTTAGTAATGTCGTAAGGGATTTCATTGAATATGCCAAATAGTATAAAAGATAATGTGAACATGAGGCTACCAAACTCCGTGAGCAATATCAAAACATGCCAGATGATTATAGCTACAATGTTTCATTTGATTCCCATTTGAATTGTGTGGCATTACTAAAGCCCGAAAAATCAGAGATGGTGGACCATATTAGGAAAATGATAAAAAGGGAAGCAGAACAAGCTTTGGTTGAAGAATCAAAGAAGGAAGAAGATGAAGTGCCTATTTGTGAATTGCAGCCCACAAATATGCAAGTTGAAGAGAAAAATCAGTCATCTAGCATTGAAGATGGCACAAGCAAGGTGCACATATCACATCAAAATGAACGTGAGCTTGATGAAGATACCTTGGCAAGTGAAGAGTTAAGGGTAGAGCCCCATAATACCTCCCTTGACTTGCATGAAATAGGAAGTAATGAAGATTAGCTTGGTGAAAAGAACATAACAATAGTTTTGAGTCCCAATGAAGATTCATCCAATAAAGGTCTTGAGAGAAATGACTTCACAGAAGATGTTGGTAGGAATATTTTTTGGAATGAGTTCAGTGAAGAAAAGGAAGATGAAGGACATGTTAGTGATATTGGAGGCGAATCCAATGAGTTCATGTATGCTCATTTTGAAGAATTGATAATGAAGGATTTTCTTCTTGTTGCTGACCCAACTTCCCATGAAGTTCCACATGAAGTAATTGGCGACATACTTTTCCATGAAGGTCTCGAAGAAGATAGGGATGGTGAAGTTTTCAAAACAGCAAGTATAGAAGGTTCTCCACTCCATTTCTGTGGTGGCGTTGTTGGACTTGGGTTTGACCAGCAAACCGAACCATGGGAAAGAAATGTTTTTGAAGTCAGCTTAAGAGATTCAGGAGTTTACTTATTCTCCAAGTCAATACCTTCAGTGGAGTATGAAAACCTTTTTCCGGTTGATCATCGCAGCCAACCCCTTGGCATTTGGGATCTGGGTGTATTGGAACCAAGGTATGATAAAGAACCTTTGTGGGATGAATTTCCCTTTGATCTAGATGTAGATCAGAAATCAGATTGCATTGGAAGTTGTGAGGTGGCTTTTGGAGGAGTTGTATTTGAAGAAGAAGATTGTTCAATGAAGCTCCATAATGATCTCTTTGAAGTGGTTGTAGCTACTAAAAGAAAGGTGTGTTGCTACAGGAACTTTCTGAACAACAGACAATTATGATCCATTGATCAAGTTTGATGCTACCATAATGTTTGATCAAGGAGACAGTGATGAAGAAGAAGAGCTAGAAGACCATATGGCTCTTGAAGATGTAGGGTTTGAAGGTGTTACTAAACACAAATCTAATTTTTCAATGCATGAAGCTGATTGCAAACTTAGGGTTGAGGAAATCGTAGAGTGTGTTCCTCTCCATGACATTGAGCATTCTCTTCTAGTTGATGGTGAAAGACAAGAAGGTTGGAGCAGCTATGATGGCAACAAAGACACAAAACAAAGTTCTGATTTTAAAAAGCAGCCAACCAGCAATCCACCATCTTTGCATATTCTTGAGTGGGAAGATCAAGTCAAAGAGTCCTTTAAGAGGGAAGTGCGAGTTCTATCCCAATTTGATCACACTCACAGTTTGGTTGAAGATTTCTACTGGAAAGCTCAACTTGAAGAGAGAAAAAGAGGAGTTAAGGATGAAGTTGCTCTCCCCAACTTGTAGCTTATTAGAGACTCTTTGGAGACATTGAAATCAGATTGCATACACTTGATTGAAGATCGGGGTCATGCCATTGAACTTGCAAAGAAGACCTTTAGTGCTTTCCAAGGAAAAGAGAGAAAGGTTGATGAGCTTACTTATGAGCTTGAATCAACAAAGGCTATGTTAGAAGAAACTCAAGTAGCATTAATGGAGGTAGAAGATCAGCTTGTTGATTTCAAACTTTCTAAGGAGCAAGAGAATGCACAAAGAGCTGAA
Source organism: Sequoia sempervirens (assembly GCA_007258455.2). Taxonomy (NCBI): domain Eukaryota; kingdom Viridiplantae; phylum Streptophyta; class Pinopsida; order Cupressales; family Cupressaceae; genus Sequoia; species Sequoia sempervirens. The sequence goes on from VDFB02271358.1 coordinate 996,778,171, forward strand.
GATATCAAGCAAGTGATTAAAGAGCTCGATAGTCTTGAAGAAGAATTTGATCTTGAAGGTTTCGCAAGTAAATCAGAAGTTGCATGTGCAGATTTGGAGTAGCATGATGGAAGGAATGAATTTCAAGTTTTTAACAATCCTCTCTTTGAAGTGGGTGTTGAGGAAACTTATGATAATCCTCTTTTTGTGATGGAAGATGAAACATCAATTGATAGTAGCTCGGAATGGGATCTTGATGAAGTTTCCCAACACAAGATGGAATGTGATTTGCAGCTTATTGAAGATTTGCAAGCCGAACATGAGGGATATTCGCTCCTTGCAATTGGCAATCTTCCACGAAGAACGTTTGAACAAGAATGCTTAAGAGGGATTGAGGATGTAGTTTCCACATGGGAATTATTGAATCAAGATGTTATCATCATCCTTGACATCAAGATGTTGTCCAAACATAGTTTGGTAGCTGTTCATAGGTCCATTACAGTAGCAAGGAGTGAAGAAACTAGACTTGTTACTCATGATGTAGGGGAGAAAGGGGGTCCAAAACATGGTGTTTACATGCTTGACAATCCATCCCTTTGGTTGAATGATGCTTTGGCACTTACTAGTATATTTTGGGAGTGGAATTTGAAGTCATCTTATGTTTCATGCTCTAGTGTTCCTGAAGCTTTACTGGATAGGTTTCAGAGGTTCATTAGAGGGAATGCCAATTTTACAAGTATGCACTTGATTTTGACCTGCACTTAGAGATGTGCTATTTTTCCTTTCCGGAGTGTTGGAGATTATTTTCAATTGGGCATCCATTCTTGGGATTCTCAACATGGGTTGATGAAGCTTATTACTTGTGGAAAGGACTTTTGGAGGGATAAGGATCAAATTTCCAGATTTGTTGGTGATGTTCCTTTCTTTCCCAGCCCCTTGATGGTTCGATTTGTTGATGAACAAATGGATTGGAGATAAATTTTGAGTAAGGGTCGGAGAGATGAATGATTGATTGCTCTTGAGAGTGATCCTTGGCTAAGACAAGAGCAGATTTTGAGACTCGTGCTTGCTGATTGGAGGCAGACCAGTCATCGTACATGGGGAGTTACTCTCATTCAAGAGAGTTGGTTCATCACTTCTTGCCAAAAAGGTGGTAGTTTTTAGTTGGACATTTCTCTATTTTGTTCTCCAGCCACTTGGGAGGTGTCACCTTGCAACTCGATGCTCATCTCACAATCTCACATTTGGGAATTTGTTTGGTGCTGCTGTTTTTCCTTGTGTAGGATGCTTGAATCAGATTGCACTACGCTGATCCTAGCCTTGATTAGCAACAATTATTTTTTCCTTCACACCTTTCCTACTCTCCAAATTCATCTTTTGAACATTTGTGATGTAAACTTTGACAGTTTACTCTTAGTGTGGGTTCAGGACAGCAATCTTTCACATGCTTTGGTTCACCATTATGAGGTTCTTAGAGTGGGAACTATAAAAGTTTTCAGAAATCTTCGTGGTTGCATCAGAATAATTCAAGGGAGGCATAGTTGATTCATGTGGAGTCATGAGTTTGAGTTTGATGAGCTCTTGCAAAGGATTGCTTTCTTCTTTGCAAGAAGATTTAGAGAGGTCACATTTGCAGTTTTGGCTGTGTTAGATACCTTGGGGAGATATGTCGAGGATTACAATTTTGAGTTGAGTAGACTATCTTTTCCAATGCCCGAGTTTGTGATAAATAGTGGCATTGTTGATTTTGAAGATTTAGAGTGTTTTGGGCACTATGGTTTCACTATTGTGATCAGAGTAGTGCAACATCAGCATGGTGGGTCCTCCTTCAGACACATATGGGACCCTGGGATTGTACTTGGTTTGGTTTGGTGCAGATTGAGTTTTTCTAAAGTTATGGTGGCATTGCTTGAGGACAAGCAATTTTGGGAAGGGTGGACTGTAATGTCCCCAAACTAGCCCTACACTCTTCATTTGGATTTAGCCTATTTCTGGAAACTCGTAGGCTAAGCAGAAGCTCGAATCAAGGTTTCCAAACTTCTTGGAGGATGTTTTCATCTTTTTGCAGAGTCTTCTTTTGGAATTGTTGAACTTGGATTGCGGATTCCTTTTGGGTTTTCTGAGAGCTTCGCGTTGGTGGTTTCAGTTCGGCATTCTGAGCAATTACATGAATTTACTAGTTTTAGTAAATTCTATTTTTAGTAGTTGACTTGTTGACTCCTAATCAGTTGGCTCCACTTTGGCAGTCAATTCAGACGGTATGGTTGAATTTGGCTTCTGATGCTTTTCCATGGTGATATAAGATATTTTATATTATAATGTTATAATTTAATATCATAATTCATTGTTTTAGCATCATGAATTAATATTTTTTTAAAAGGGACATTTATGGGTATTTTCTACATGAAGGAGATATTTTAATATTTCTAAAGTCAAATGTTGCTAAAGGAAGTTTGGACGCCAACAAGGGAGAGTTTTATATTTTACTTAAAAATTGAAATTTGCTACATAAAGCAAGTACACCTTCCTGGGGTTGAAGACAAAAAGTCAAGTCAAATTCCAAGGGAATCTTGGAGGTGGCATCCTTTCTTGGAGGCTTCTAGAAAGCTTTTCTGAAGTTATAAATTGGAGCTTGGGGTCTTCATTTGGGTTATCTTATGAATTTGCAAACTTATGCTACCAAAATGGTGCTGGAACTGCTTCGCGGAATGCATACCTCCTAGCTGGCTCTTCTTCTTGCTTGAAAGACAGCAACTAGTTGAGAGGTTTGAGTGTTATTGATTTTTCTTTTAAGTTATAGTTGATTTCCTATCCTTTGTAGTTGAGTTATATCATTTTCTATCAATTCTAGAGTTGCTGGTCATGACTGCTGAATGTATGTTTCTATTCACAAGTCTTAAATCATAAACATTCTCATTCTGGGTATTGTCTCATTGTGTTTCCCTGTTGGAGGCGACCCTTCATGAATATTTGCAGATTTTAATATGAAGTTTATGATTTTATAAAGCAAATTCTTCATTCCTTGAAGGTCCTACTTTTTGGAGTGCCTTGGGATTCGTGCTAGTAATTAATAACCACTTTTAGTTGCTATTTCTTATTACTAAACTAGGCGCCATCATTTTGAAGGTCTATTGCATCCAATTTGAAGTCATTTGGGTCAGTTTTGAGTGATATATGAGCAATTTAGTGGGTTATAGCATGCTGGTTTTGTATTTCTAATTACTGGACTTTCACATCAGATTTATTACAGTCAAGTTTTGTGTGGGATTTAAGTAATAGAAGATATTAAGTTCATTTGGAGAGGTCCTAACAACTTGCAGCTTGTTTCTGGAAAAAAATAAACTATTTGCAGCTTCTTCATTTCTCTCTAACATCATTCTTGTAGATTGTAAGGCTGTCAGTAGTACTGAACAACTATTTTCAATAATTTAAATAAGCTCTCTCAATGTATTCCCACCATTGGTGGAAGAGGTTGGCTATGCCGCCTATTTCCTTTTCATAGTTTCTCTTCTTTCCCATGGTTGTGGAAGAGACTGGCCTGGCTCAGTCTTTGTATTTACCTTCCTTTGCTCCGTCATATGATAGCGCCTTTCCATCATGGTTAGGAGAGCACATACTTGGCATTGAGCTCTTTCAGTTCAGCAATTTATTACTAAGTTCTCTGCCATATGGTAGCTACCTCCTACTCTGGGTTGGAAAGCACATTCTTGGTGTTGAGTATTTCAATTACATGTTGGTTTTGTTTTTGAGCTGACCTTTAACGAGTGTTTGTTGCATTGTAATTGCTGTCTCGAAATTAAAAAATTGTGTCAAAATTGGGTCGGTTCTTTACAGAGTTGGCGTTCGGAGTTGCATAGAAGAGGAACAATGTAGGATGGATAATGGAACATGGAATAAATAACATAAAGTATTTTATTATGTTGCAACCATAACTAGATGATGGAAGCTATAATTCAAAAAATTCAAGCCATAAATCAAACAAGACTGGGTTGAGGAGGTAGTCGGATGCGGAAGCACACAATAGAGGCCGAGATACACCCTAACGATTATTCTATTCCAACCATCACCAAAATATGAAAGCCATAAATCAAACAACATTACTTTGAACAACCACCCACATTCAGGAAGCCACAACATAGCCCGAGCTATACAATAAGTATCAACCCGAACTCCATAGCCTTAACATTTTTAATGTTACATAGATATATTGATATTAAAATATACCCGATATAGCCTAAGACAGAAAACAATAATCAATAATACCTAATGTAACCAAAGATAGAATCAACAACATTAATCATTTTATTCTTTTCCAAGAATAACCAATAAACGAAACCCATAAATAAAACAACATTACTCTTTATAGCCACCCACATGCATAAAGCCAAAATATACGTGTACCTATACAATAACAATCGATAAAAGCACCATATCCTTTATAATTTCATTTTGTTGCAAACATAGCCAAAAAACACAAACATTCAATACAAACTCTACAAAAATTGACAGTAACAAACCCAATTCTTACACCTTTACGTAGAATACAACAATATAAACGAATGTAGGCTAAAATAGAGAACAATAACAAGTAAATTTTCTGATATTTTTTCAACAGTATGGCTTTCAAGCCAAAGCAATGTCGAATGCAGCCTAAGAGAAACTAAAACAACATTAACTATTTTATTCCATAGCAAGCATAGGCTGAAACATATGAATTCTATTTGTATCTTACGTTAGAAATATACAAATATTTACATTAAATATATAAAATAAAACACAACAAGATAAGTTGTCATTTCTAGCCTTCCATATCAGGTGATGGAGAGTCAAGGACCATCATGAAATTGCTGAGCATGCATATATAGTCTTGACAACTATGCACAAGGGTAGTATGAACTTTGATTATCACAATAAACATTGAGTATAGTGGGATATAATTGACATTTGACTATTGCAACTAATTTTGTAATTAGTTAGTCAACATCACCATCATAGCTAGAGTATGGGCTAGGAAAATAACAAAAAAATGTAAATATTAGTCTAGTAAAAGTATGAATTTGAGACAGAATATGTAAATCAGCAGATTTAAAGACTTGTATTCTGTATACTAAAAAATATATAATAGACATGTAATGCAACATATGATATAAATAAAATTTAACCATACTTGTGCATATGTTAGATTGCAGCAGGTGGGAAAAAAATGAGGGGTGGTCTACACTCTACCCCTTTGATGAATGATGGAAGGAATGTTCTAGCTAGTAACGAGTAAAAATGAAATCATTGGAATCCACATTACAGCTCCAGTATCATATGCAAAAACAAGGGAAAGTGTATATAATAGTGGAGTGGCCATTTGCAATTGATACACAAAATGTAAACCAACAGATGTGAAAGTTGATTATTTTATAACATAAAAGTTACCTGGTGTATGTTGCTGAATGGACTGTCAACATAAGAAAGTAGCACTCGATGTCCACCCTACCATATTGGGTCATAAAGCGTCATGTGCTCTTAGCAAGCCCTGAAGCAAGGAAAAATAAAATACTGACCATTGGCATCAATGGTGGAAGCAATGTCTAGGGTGATGCTTACTTAATGCAAGCTCTAAATTCAAATAACATAGCATGCACAAGAGAACCCTACATAAAATAAATGAATCCAGGCTAAGATAGAGAACAATAACCAGTAAATTTTATGATCTTATGTGAAGAGTATGGCATTGAAAAGTGAAAGGACACACCATTTTGAAGAGCAACCCAACGAAAGCAATCTCCAATGGATTGAAAGACAAAGTGGATTAACATTAACTATTTTACTCCATTTGCAACCAAAGGCTGTAACATATGAATTCCAATTGAATCTTATGTCAGAAATAAATAGATGTGTACATAAAATATATAAAGTAAAACACAAAAAAAAAATGAATGCACTATGGTGAACATCTATATTAAAGACAAAATATGTAAATGAGCAGATTTTTAGACCTCTATAATGTACACCAGAAGATATACAACACACATGTGATGCAAGCTTTGAAATAAGTAAAATTTAAGCATACCTAGGGATGCAGTACATTCCTGTAGCCATGGAAGGAAATGATGACTAGTGTGCACCCTGCCACTTTGATCAATGATAGAAGGAAACATTTGGCTAGTAATGAGTATAGATTAAATCATTGGAATCCACATTATGGCTTGAGTATCATCTAGAAGGATAAGAGAAAAGTGAAAATATTAGTGTAGTGGTCATCTCTAATTGATAGAGAACATGTAAAGCAAGAGATATGAAAGTTGATTATTTTATAGCATACAATTTTCTATGAAGTTGTAATGCAAGGAATGAAGCAAACAAAACTTAGACATACCTGGCGTATATTGCAGAATGGACGGTCAATATAAGAAAGCAGCACCCGATGCCCACCCTACCATATTGGGTCATGGAGCGTCATGCGCTCTCACCAAACCCCCAAGAAAGGAAAAATAAATTGCTCACCATTCGGATAAATGATGAAAGCAATGTCTAGGCTGCTGCTTACTTAATGCAAGCTTCGAAGGCATAAAAAGCTACACATATGATGATTGTTTGGATAGAGTATGGTTGTAAACATGAAAGAATAATTGAAAATTTAGCACACTAAACACATACGAATGGTAGAGAACAAATCAATTAGAAAATGTGAAGACTTACAGAATGCATAACAAATTGTATGTAATGAAGGTGGAGTAGAAGAGTAGAAGCAAATAAAATGTAGGCATACCTTGTGTAGGAAATGAAATGGAAGATTGAGAGAGTAAGGTAGGCCTTGTTTTCACCCTTCCACATTATGGCATCAAGTGTCATCGATTATGACCATTTACCTCTAAGCGGAGTAGTTTTTTCTCCAGGAATTTAAACTATACGTTAGTGCATGTATTTGGAATGTAAAATGTTGTCAAAGGAATATCATTTAGAACAAGGGAGATTAAAATTTTAGTACAACAAACATGTATTAGATGTCACTACAAAGTACTTTGATAGGGAAGTATAAAGAGCTATATAATTTGTAAAGAATAATATCTAATATATGTTGAATAAAATACATGTTATAAATAGGATGCAAGTATACCTTTTGCAAAGTGTAGCACACAATATGTGGACAATTGAATATAATTTTCTTCTGCATCCTGCCAATGTTATTAACCTAAGATCACTATTATCTTGTTAGAAGAATATATAGACTTGCAACATTTGTTACAAAAAACTTTGAATGTAATTAGAAAAGAACATATGGAAAGAATGGGATACAACCTTACCTTGTATAGAAATACAATATATTTGTAAAGAATAATATCTACTATATGTTGAATAAAATACATGTTATAAATAGGATGCAGGTATACCTTTTGCAAAGTGTAGCACACAATATGTGGACAATTCAATATAATTGTCTTCTACAACCTACCAATGTTATTAACCTAAGTTCACTATTATCTTGTTAGAAGAATATATAGACTTGCAACATTTTTCACAAAGAACTTTGAATGTAATTAGAAAAAAATAGATGGAAAGAATGAGATACAACCTTACCTTGTATAGAAATACAACATAGTTTCAACTTGAACAACAGAGGGCACTTGCGAGCATAAATGTACCAACAATTATAAACCTCTACAGTGACACCTAGAAATGTTTCGAATCTAAATTTGTTAGAATATGAAAGTGATAGAAAGAAATAATTCAAATGCCATAGCTATGGAGGTGGGGAAAATCTAGACAAGTGCACGAAGGCATTGAGAGCAAGTTGAAATTTAGATAATGGATGTTTCTTGCTAGGAAGAAGGGGAAAGAGAAAGAAATAGTTGAATAGGAACATTTTGTACTAATGTCTGTATAAGTTAATATTTGGAAATGCTAGGGAAGCTGAACAGGGCTAGGAATGAAGAATCTTGTAAAATAATTGAGACAAAGAGGAAAATCAAAAGTGGCATAGCTACCGTGGAGATAAAAAAGATTTCATGATAGTGGCAGTGCAAAAAATTGTTGAAGATGTTCCTCTTCTTTGATTCGAAGTGCATTGTATTTGTTGGAGTGCAACCTAGAATATCTATCAAAAGAGAAAGGTGGATCTATGTGTATGCCTTGTAGTGATTTAACACAAGAGAGAGCTGTGAATGTTAGTCCTTTCCTTTCTTTAGCTCCAATATCTATTGTAGCTTTCTCTGGTGTTAACCCTTGAGATTTATGGATTGTGATAGCCCAGGCCATTGTCAACAACAACTATCTTCAGCTGCCTCATGTGATTGGGATAATGGGGATGAATGTTGGATTCTCTTGATCCCATGCTGGTTCAATGCAGTTCTAGAAGTCAACAACATATTTAGGAAATTGGGGTAGTTTATCACCAATGGCATATACAATAGCCTTCACTAAACCCAAGGATCCATTAACCAAGCTAATTACCACCCAAAGATTTGTTGTCAACATTACCTGTTGGCCAATTGAAAGCAATAGTTCAACTTGAAGTTGTTTATCATCAACATAATCAAGTGTATTTTGTTGGGAACATTCAATAACACTAAATACAATTGGAACATTTAATTGTTGTAGCAATTCCTATTGTGCAAAGAAACCAAGCTATTAGTTGGGAATAAGTGGATAGCTTGATCAAAGTCTTGGTTTTACTTAGATGCAAGCATGGATTTTTTTTTATTCATAAGAAGTTTCCAATCAAGTAGGGTTGCTTGGCAGTTTCTAATATTCATAAGGAGCATACGAAACTATTGTTGTGATTCAGATTTCCCATAATGGTAGAAGATAGTGTCAAGCATAACAACAATATTGAAAGTGTGCCAAATTGCCAATGCCATAGACTGACAACTATAGATAGGTCTATCCATAACAAGGGGTAGTTGAGCCAAGTCTCTGACAAGTATAATAGACACACCACCGAATGACTGCAAATGTTTGGAAGGGAATGCTTGCCGCAATCGACTATCTATTTTTAGCAGCAACTTGGGATCCAAGAAACTCATTTCATCAATTAGTATGTACTTAATATTTTTGAATTCTTCTTGAAATATGGTCAATGCTTGTCCTTTCAATGGATTCATATCTTTTATTGGTATGCAAAGAGAAGTATGCATTGTGGAGGCATGAATATTGTAAGCAACAACACTCGTTGGTGCCAAAAAAAGCATAGGGTTCATTTTTTGACTAAATGAACAGTTTAGTGCTCTCCATATCCTATCAATTAAGAATGAATTACTTGTGCCAACAGTTCCTTGAATGAGCATACAAAGCAGAGGTGATGAGGGTGGGCCAAGGTGATGTTGTTGAATGATTCTCAAAGCAAACTCTTGTCTAGGAGATAGTTCATGAGAAAGGGATGGCGTTGCAAAGGAGGGAAGCGTGTCTTCAGGTGTATGTAACTTGTTGCAACAAATTGTTCAACAATACTATGAAGATTCTCTAGAACATTGTGGCTATCCCACCTATAGTATAGGTCAAAGTCCCGCCGACCCAAGAGCTATAGCTGGTTAAAGCAAACATTGTTTGTCGCACCAAGTTGAGAGAGCAACTCCCATTCATATTGTTTTGTATGTGGTGGAGACTATCCATTATCAATATCACTATCACTACATTTGTTAATTGTATGTTGGTCAGTAAGTCTATTTACATGCCAAGCAACATAGCTAGTAGCATGGAGTAGCCTCCAATTTTCTATAATGCTTTCTCTTATTAGCCCTATGTTAGCCTCCACATTCTGAAAAGTTTTGTAAAGCAATAATTCTGACCAACAAAATGTTTCATATGCATCACTTTGTTTTGGGGGGATGGTCTTGAAAAGCGGGTAAAAAATGATGATAGTAGGCTGTGAGTGAGCATGCTAGGCTAGGCCTTTGTGGTTTTTGTGATATGCATAGAGTTGTGTGAAATGAATAAGGGATATTGCCTCCATTTCAGGTGGTCTGTGCATGTAGGAATGAATATAAGAACTAGAAAGGTCATCACCATTTTCAATCATTTTCAACCAATGGAACCTCTTCCTGCTAACATTCAAAGACAAGAAATGCCAACTTGAGATGACAAGGGGAAAATTTTGCAGCATATGGCATGTTTCTTGTGCACCAATGTCACGATCAACAACCAAATTTATCATGAAATTTTGGTATGCAAGCAATGCTTTATCCCCAAATGAATTTGTATTTGCAAGCCTTTCCAAGATATCAATGTAGCTTTTAGATTTTCTCTCAGACTTTGATGCATATTTGGAAATATAGTTTAGAACAATTTGTCTAGACAATACTGGCTGGCAATCAAAATTTGCTTGCCAAATTGCAAGCATCTCAGGGCTGTGGATATTAACACAGTCATCATTTCTTGCTAGTTTGTTCTATTTTTTTAATTCACTGTCAATTGTCAATGTCAAATATGGCTATGTATTCCATGGAGCTTTGTAGCGACACTGCAATTGTTGGCCCATTTTCCTCAAGCAAGTGTATTGAGTGCACTTGGTATGCCTTTGAACTGTGTTTAACAACTGTTCATATTCCACCATTGGATCCATTGAATAAATTTGTGTAGTATTAAGCAAGCATGGGTCATCCAAGGTTGATGGATGCATCCTTGATATTACCTGCTCTGGGCATCAGGGTTCCATGCTGAAACATAGCGATCGAAGAATTTGTTTTCCTGTTCAAGCTCATTAGGATTGGACCAATCGAGCATGTCCATATTTGGGGCATCTGGGAGCCACAAGAAACCATGCACATGTGCTGACCTGTGATCTTGCCACTCATACCTATACCAATAGTCCTTTGTGTGGAAAAGTCTCTCAATAACTTCTTCACAAAAAATAGTGAATCGCAGGTGCATGTACAAGGTTGTTATGTGTGGGTTTTCCACAATGTTCTCTGTGAAGTGTTCTCAAGAGTATGGTGAATCAAATTGCATTCTAGGTTCAATCACCTTATGCAAATAAGGCCATTTTGTATATGCAGAGCTCAAAGTGAAAAAAATGGTCGGTGTACCAAGCTAGTGGATCATTCCTGCAAGCTCTTGTTGGCTTTTGGCCCAATATGAGAGAGTTCCTTGTAAGGATGCACCAAAGTGAACAAGCTAGTTTGCTAATTGCATATCTGGTGCTTTCCGAAGCAATTGCCTCAGAGCTAGAACTAATGTTGGGATTCTTTCCTCCAAGTTTGTTTTCATAAAAATAGATGTTGATTGCTGGCTTCGATGTCTCATGATTAAATTATAAATGTAATATCTAAATCTGACATGCCCCCAAAATCTATTATCACAATATCTCATCAAGTGCAAGGAATATTCATGTAAGTGAATTTGTACTATTCTTGATTGTAGCAGCATTACCATGCTAGTTAGGAACAACGTTGGAAAAGCCATACTTAATAACCCTTCTGTATTATATTCATTGATAGGGATAGAATCTATTTCAGGCCAAGGCAAGGTATTTTGAGTAGTGTCTTTAATTTGTAAGGCATCTCTAATTGCCTGCAATTCTCGAGGAGGTCTAGGCAACAATGGAATAAATGATGAGAAGTCTTGAAGGTCAGCCTCCTCATCAAGAACACTTTCTATAGCTGCCATTGGTTCATTTGGGCCATGTGTCGGTTCTTCCATTATGTACAAGAGATCAGAGATGCCAGTACTTGTAGGAGGCAACAAATTTAAAGCATCACAATATATTGCAACATCACTATAGTACAGGTCATTCTCAATTTTATAAATTAATGTAGCCATGACATTATGTTTGTCAACATACAAATCATATTTTTTCCCTTGCATGCCAATTTTTTGAATAATGACAACTTCAAGATCATGCAGCCGGTGCAGCAACAAAGTTGGAATGCAAGTAATGTCTTGTGGGAAGCTTATAGTGTGCCCACTATATTTGTATTGGCCTCCTCTAGCGTGGGTTACTTGCAAAATGGGAGCAACTCTGGCTATAAGCATCTCTTCAACTTGAGTAAGCTTTGCAAGGATGGTTGGTTGTGGCCCTGGATCCATTTTATTTTCCAAGCTATATCTATGGAAATCCTTTTTAGAAGCACAATGCAAGAAAATAATGCCATAACTGGATGGTCAAACTCTCATGCGAGCATAGCTCTCATTGCAAGTAGAACAAGTTTTCAAGTCAAACAAAGCATCAATGCGCCGACGGAAGGATTGCATTGCTATGCAGAAGGGTTCACTAAACATGTTTCCTAAGCACGGGGTTGTTGAGGATGTTGTTGGGAAGGAATGCCCAGAAAGGGGTTCCAATGGTGCACAATCAGGTATAGCGGGAGTAGTCTCACAAGGATGGGTACTGCTCATTGGAAAACGAGAGGAAGTTGAGGGGGAGCAATAGTCTGCAAATTCTACTGGTGAGCTAGCTTGCAATGGTGGTGTTCCTTGTTCAACATGGGCCACCAAGCCAATTGGGTTCATGTCACTTCACTTTTGGAAGTACTTCACTCACCGATCTGCACAAATGTAGTCTTTGTGGCGTGCATAATAAAGCTGATTTCTCTCATGCTTTTTTGCCTTTCTACGCTCTACACTTGATGTGGCATTGAAACCTAAAGGACATTGCAATTCCTATAGCATGTTCAACATGCAACACAATAAAATGGTTGCAAAAACCAGGTTACAGGGAAATGGCATAACTACTTGGTCAACCTATTTGAATATACAAGAAAGTAGAAAAGGGCACAATAAAACCAACATGTATACATAATTGTATGTATTCATATGCATTGTATTTAAGAGTGCTTACAAACTGGAAACAAAAAAACAAGAATGCAAGGACTCAATCTGATTGGGCTAGTGGCTAACTAAAGAGGGAATGCGCCAATTGTATTACTAAATTTTCGCAGGTATAGGAATTACTAGGACCACCATGCAGTGAGAAAAAATCTTTTTAGGACAACATTTTTAGTGTTAAACCATGTTGCATATACTAGTAATTTGTGAAGTATAATATGACACATAGTTTAATAATTAAATACTATTATGAAAAAGAAGTCTCCTCAATGCTATTAGGTCAAGTATCTCCAAAAATTTGTGTCATGCCATCAAATATGGAATGAATGTTGCTTATTATTGGAAATATAACACCTTTTATTCTAACAATTACATTTAAAGCCTAGAAGGAATAATAACCAAGGCGTGAGTATTGACATTATGCATTATATGAAAATATGCAAATTTTTTGATTGCAGATGCAAAACCATCGTGGAAGGGAGGGGGAATTTAGAAAATTAAAAATCTGCATGCAGAGAAAAAGTTTTTACTATGTCACTTATTGACAATAACCAAGATAAATATATATGGTAACGTGTCTACAAATGTATATATGCATATCCAATCTCTATTCAATGCAAATTGTCATGAATGGAAGGTACGTCGATGCACTATTCAAGCAAGATCATAGTGTTGTTGATGCCTATTGTTCTACATCATCCCTTCCTTCATGACAGTCTCCATTGAAAAGAAGTTGATATTTTTCGTTGAACATGCATATGCACATATAAATATATATAGACATACAGTAGAACGAAACCAAGCAACAATGTAATTAATCAACAGTCAGGCAATCCAAAATGAAACAAACTAAAGAAATACTCACTGTCCACTACATAGTTTTTACTAAGACATCACAATCAACAATATAAATTAGATGCATATCTAGCGATCTGTTAGCTGTAAAATATTAATCATTGTCTAGATGAGTAAAAAAAATTAGAAATTACAAACCTGTACATTCACAAATACTTTTTCCAATAGTTATCCATCGATAAGGACCCAAGCATGTGCATATGTAAATGCATTTGCAAATTTACCTATGCATATGAAATATTTTCAATGGAGAGTGAAACCAATGGAAAGTGAAATCAACACTTTAAGGAGGATTGTAACGTACTTGCTTCCATGATTGTGCATTATACCTACATTTTTTCCAATGACCATTCATAAAAGATCAACATTTTCTATTGCACATGCATATATACATACACATGTACATATAGAAATATTGCAATGAACATAAAACATGCTTGCAGACACTAAAGCAAAAGAAAAGAAGATCTATTATCCATCGTACCATATTAGGAATACAATCTTATCAGTGAACATTTCTATGAAGAAATAGATATCTACTATCCATCGTACCATATTAGGAATACAATCTTATCAGTGAACATTTCTATGTAGAAATAGATATACATGTGGACTACAAAAGAAGAAAACAAGGCATGTTCTCCACCCTACCATATTGGATCATGAAGCCCCATGGGCTCTCACCAAACCCTCGAGCAAGAATATAGATTTCCCATCACATTCATCAATGGTTGAAGCAATCCTTCTATTCACACATACCAAACATCTGATGGTTGCAATAATTCCGTTTGGCAACATTAAAGAGATAATAATCAAGAATGAATAGAAAATTTGAAATGGAGAAGAAGAAAAGAAGGCATTCTCTCCACCCTCCCATATTGGGTCATGAAGCTCCATCGGCTCTAATAGAACCCCTGAGCAAGAGTATCGATTGTCCATCAGTTCTATCTATGATGGAAGCTATCTCTATCATGACACAACAAATAACTCCTTTTGTGAGCCTTTAACAAATAAAAAACTAAAAGCTATGCTTGAAAAAAATATAACAAATACAATGCAACATCATTGATTGGATGCATATAGAGGGACTTGCTGTTTGGAAAGATTGTTTCCTTGACGTTTTTTGTTTTGTGGCGATGGTTGGAATGTAGCAAAATAGTTAATGTTATGTACTCCATGTTTTTTTGCTGCCTAAAGTTAGAGAAGAACACCCAACAATGCCTTATTGAAATTTGCAAACACTTTCTCTATCACTGCTCACATCATGAGGCTCCATGACCCAATATGGCAGCATGGAAAGTAGGCCTTATTGTCTTGAGTTTTATTTTATAGTTTACATGTACAGATTGCTATCCTTCTTAGATAGCATTTACAAAAAAATTCAAATGTTTCAAGTTGTGGTTAGAATCTACTAAAATATTTTACCTTATATACTTTATCTTAGCTTGCATTGACCATTGTTAAATGTAATTAGATTTCCACAATCCATATGAATTTAAGTCTAAATGCTTCTGGATTTGATTGTGTGGATGAAAAAAGACTCCACACAATCAAATCCAGAAGCATTTAGACTTAAATTGACCATTGTTGCCACTACACACAAACCATACAACAGTAAATGTTAATGTGAAGAGGACAAGATTCTGTGAAGGTGCAAGTCCAACCATCCACAGTTAAATTTTTTGTGAAGTTGGCATCAACATATTTTCTATTTTTTACATGGGGCAATTACTCGAAGAGGAATAGAAAAGTGTTGGAAATGACACTAATAATCAGACTGATGCATAATGTATGTTCCATATGTACAGGTATCTATCTATGCAAAGGAAGTACACACATGTGGATTCGACCAGAACTCTTTTGAATATTACTTCACTTGTGATTGGTAGGTTGTTGCAAGTTGTATTGCTTCACCCCTGGTAACAAACTATTGATTATCGCAAAGTATGCTAGGTTGTTGTTGATAGAAGACTATTTTTTTGTTTTGCAAAGAACAAATATTATTTTATCAATTGTCAAGATCTTATGTCTATCAATTTGCAAGGATATGTTATTGTGCTTGTTTGTCTTTAATGTTTCTCTTTGCCTTGCTTTGTGCTGAAGAAAATATTGTTTGATTTATGCCATGCATTATGTTGCTATGCCTACAATGAAAAAAAATACTTAATGTTATACAGGTTGCATCTCATTGCATCAGGTATTCTTGATTACTATTCTTTGCATTGGAACAATATACTCAATCTTATACACTTTCTGTTAGCTCGTATTGGGGATTCTCGATTATAATTTTGTTGCTTATGCTATATTTTTTCATTTTGCAAAGGGTGCTATTCCCTAGGCTATATTCTTTCAATTTTTGAGCAGCTTGTGTTCAGAAAGGAGTGTTTTTTATATAGGTTTGTTACTATCATTTTTTGATGAATTTCTATTTAATATTTATGTTTTTTGTCGGTATGTTTCCAAGAGAATAATATATACATAAATATATATACATGCATACATATATACATACATACATATATTTACACATAAATGTATACACACACATATATATACATTATTTCAATTTCCATCAAGACATTGTATGCAAAAGGTTGTATTGTTTGCTATAAACAATATTATTTCACTAATTCTTACCATTTTTTTGCTATTCTAATTTTGAGAACATGTTGTAGAGAACAGACTATACTATGTTTGAGAATGACTATTATTTGATTTAAGGTTCACACTTTGTGTCTATAGTTTTGCATGCATTTGCTAGATGACATCTTTCTTGTGTTCCATGGCTTTCTCCATTTCAGGTGGTCTTAGAACTAAAAAAATACTACTTTTTGAATATACTGGTTTATGAACAAAAGCTCATCCAAAGTAAACAATGACAAACACATAAAAAAATATGCTTGTTTTTGTTCAGAAGCTTTTAACAAATTGGAACAATACATATGTATGAACAACACTTTCTGGAAAACAACACAAGCTAGCAAGCACACTCACATAAATTTCACAGCCGATGAATGAACTTGAACCTTCACACAAGCTTTCCCTCTTCACTAACAACCACGTTGAAGAACAATATAAACGTAGACAATGACACCTAACAATGCATTTTTTGAAAATTACACACCCGTGCATGCAACATAGAATATCTTCATAGAGATCTATGTACATATGTATGTGTATCATGTATTTTTGTATCTAAGTATCTATGTCTGGGGATCGATGCAATACTTTCCAAGTGTTTTTTCTATTGCTTTGCAATCTCTAATGTTACTGCCATGCTAGATATGGATGTGATATGGTACTTCGCTATAATGTTTGTTATGTATGCCATGGAGCTCAATCCAGAAACAATCATTCAAGAATTCTTTGTTAAGAATACCCTAAACTACTCTAGTATTTTTGTGAGTTTTAAATGCAAAGTATTATTGAAATCATTGCTAATGTTTGCAACACATACAAGAGACCTCTATGAGATTGTTTCATTTACGGTGACCAGTGTGTGGTACACTAATCCACATAACAGGTGGCTGATGTGTTATAACTCTGGCCAACATATTTTTTCAACATCACATACATACACTCAACAATATTCAACAAGGCATCCTTTCGTGTTATTCTATTGGTATACCTAAAATGAGAGCCATGAGTGATGAGGGTAAGCTTCTATGAGTATGCAAGCTGGATTAAGCTCTGTGTGATTTTTTTGCTAGGTTTCATATATAT
Source organism: Sequoia sempervirens (assembly GCA_007258455.2). Classification (NCBI taxonomy): domain Eukaryota; kingdom Viridiplantae; phylum Streptophyta; class Pinopsida; order Cupressales; family Cupressaceae; genus Sequoia; species Sequoia sempervirens. Next base: position 996,795,478 of record VDFB02271358.1, read on the forward strand.
GTATATATATGTGTGTGTGTATATATATACATACATAACCTCAACAATTTTATTATGATGCACACACACCCACAAAATACAAAGGGGCAAGTGGGCCATAGGCTGCTCGGAATCTCCGCCTAGCCCATCGGTCCAGGCTAGTGGGTTTGGGCATGTGTTGCCATGTGAAAGGTGGCAGGAATTCGTCCCAACGACACAGGGTCTAGCCAAATGATAGAAGAGTACAAAAGGCCAGTGAGAACTCATTAGCATTGATTGTTGTATGGTTTCCATGTAGTGGTGATGGTGCAAGCAACATCTATTTTAATGTACATATATATATGTGTATATATATATGCACATATATATATATATATATATATATATATATATCTATGTGTATATATATGGGCATATACATGTCACCACTACATGGATATCATAAATCAATGAGAAGGCCATGCTACTATGAAGGTGCAGGTGTGTTAACCGGCATAGGGATTTTTGTGTTTACTGCTACTGTATGTTACATTGCATCGATCATTGTTCATAATTGATCTCTTGCTTAAGTTATATCGTTCCATAGAAGGCGCCAGGAAAATAGAGTGGTTGTATAGAAGGCCAACAAAATGTAATCATGATTTATTGTTGTATGTTTTCTGCATAGTGGAGAGAGTGCAAACAACATCTATTTTAAAGTCTCCAGGGAACAAAATGAATGTCTGTGCAGCCATCGATAATATATTTTTCGGTCTCATTCTCTGGGTTTATGGGCTCAATGTTCTGGCTATGTTTCCAAGATTCGGGGAAGAATGCATACTGTAAATAGCCAACAAGTAGAGGTTTGTTTGACACAAGCGGGAGAAGTTGTATGCCAGTAAGACCGTTTTCCACATTGTTTCATTTCTGGTTTGTGGTTCTTTGAACCCTATATTGTCTAATTTGCAACAAGGCACTATCAATTGCCTCAAATTTTGACAAGCTGAACAAACAAGTATAGTTTTTTTGGTGCACTTGACATTGTTAACTTTCTGCAAGCTGCTATTGAGAACCCTATATTGTATGGATTTTTTGATAGGGTTTTGTTGAGGCATAAGTAAATTTCAGCTCTAGTTTATTTCCATGACTCTTTGTGGGTTTGTATTTATGACTTCCATTTGGTGGCTATGTTTTAAATCCAATATAATTGCCCATGTTATGCAGTCTTTTTTCATTGCTCTTTTGTATCTTGCAGTATACTGTCTCATCCTCAAAAGAGATGTTGTTGACAAGTCTTTCAATTCTACTTAAGGCTCTATATTTGTTGGATTTTGTTTTGTGGTTATAGCTGCAATGGAATAAAGTAGTTAATCCTATACACTTTGTGTTAGATTCCATTGGGAATTCTTAATTATTGTTCACTTGCTTTAGCCATATGGTTTAATTCTCAAGAAGCTTATGTTCAAAAGGCTCTATTGTCTCAATCTTCAATGACATTCCATTGAGAGAACAATATATTTTTGAATGGGTTTCTTACCATCAATTTTCAATGGATTTTTCTTTAAGGTCTGTGTCTTTTGTGGCTACAGATTTCTAGTAGTTTGCAACAAAAACAATATTCATCAGATACCATGTTCCTTTTCTAACTATGGTGTATCTACATTAATTAATAAAACAAGATAACCTTCCCAAAATTTTCAAAACCCTTTATTATCAACAAACAAATAGAAAAATAAAATGGTGTCAACAACACCTTCTCAAAATTAGAATAGCCAAAAAATGCCAAGAATTAATAAAATAACATTTTTCATAACAAAAAATACAACCTTTTCCATACAATGTCTTGAGGGGAATAAAAATTATGTATATATATATGTGTGTGTGTATACTATATATATATATATATATATATATATATATATATATATATATATATATATATATATATATATATATATATATATATATATATATATATATATATATATATATATATATATATATATATATATATATATATATATATATATATGTTGAAATGATGTTATTAAGCTAATGACTAAACATGGAAGATGGGTGGATATCCCCTATTTGTGTGGACTTTGATCAAAATTTTCATTAGCCTTGCCATCTATTAAAGTTAGTTGAGTCAACATATATGCACTTTCAAAAAAGAAGCATTCTAAAGTCAGTAAATCAGCTACACAGTCTATGCCATTTATAAAAAGGCATTGTTGACTACAAGTCTATAATCCTAAATTATAACCAAAGAGAGGACGATAGCCAACAACACCTTGCAAAGTACAAAAAGGACAATATCCTCTTGTCCAACCATCAACCCTCTAAATCACAACTTTTCCAGCACCCTAGGGGAAGGTCCCAGAGATGTGCGGAACATGTTGGGAAGCTATAGAACAACTGTCAACAATGCCTTGTAGAAAACAACATAAACAGTATAGCAGTATAAGCATGAACATAAAGCGGGAGACTCCAACCACACAACCATGATTTCAAAAAATACATATAAACTAATTTTGCAACCCATCACCATTCAATTCATATGACAACAATCAATAAGTTTATAATTACCACTAGAAAGTGTGTGGGAAATATTGCAACAAAAAGAAAGCTATATGCAACTCCAATAAAAAGAAACACACGTAAATAGCTAAACAATGGCCTCTCCCAAATACCCAACAAAGAAAGACATTAGAGACACATAAATATGTCAAATATAAACAAGCCATAGTATACACCAGCAAGGCTCCAAATGCAAGTAAAGGATGTTTGTAGTTTGCTCCATGCACATGGGAAAGAACCAATGTAGGTGACAGGAACAGAGAATAAACAAGGAACAAACTTACAAGATTCTGGTCTAACAATTGCTGGGAAGCCTCGAGAGAGCTAGAGTCAACTACCATTACTAGAGCCGTTGTTTGTAAAAGACAGAGCTCCAATACCAGTGGCTGGACACAAGTTCTATTGTGACAATAATACAACCAAACATTCAATTAAACCATCAAAAGCTAACAATGTCCATTCTCAATTTTTAAATAGCAAACCTTTCTACATTCCTATTTTTTTTCTTCGCACATATAGAATATAATTAAAATAAATAATATAAGAAATGTATATTTACAGATGTCTCCATAAATAATTTTAAAAACAATCTATATTCCTCCAACACAATCAACCTAGAACATGCGCTCTTGACGAATTTGATGAACACTTGCATCAATCTTCCATATATCAAAAGAAATAAAACTTATTTATTCCATTTTTAGATAATCACCACACTAAATTCCACACTTTTTTGTTATTCTTGCAGGCCATAGCCTAACCATAATGTGGAAATTGACAAAATAATGTGTTATAAACAACCTTTTAGAATAATGATAGTGATACAAAACCAGTAACAACGGTTAAATCAATAATCAGATCCCAATGCACTTAATTTTTCATAGCTTCTTCTTCTTAACATCAGGGTCTATCAATCTTTCTCAATGCTGCATCCTCAGTACACCACATTTCAAATACACATATGCATATATACATATACATATATACATCTACACACACACACATATATATGTATACATACAAAATTCCACATACAGACATATATACATATAGATATACATACATCCATCCGCAACACACTACATTTCAAATACACATACATATATAGATCTAGATATATATACATATAAATACACACACACACACATATATATTTTTATACAAAAATCCACATACATACACACATATATACATATGTACATATAGATATACATATGTATATACATATACATATATACACACACACACATATATATATATACATACATATATACATGTATATACACATATATAGGTATCTATAGAGATATACATATACATATATACATACATATACACATCTATATACATATATAGATATAGTTACACATATTATATGCTTTGCATGTACTGGGGGAAATTGTAATAACAACTACCCTATTAACACCCCGGGGAACAAAACAAATGTTTGGCTAATTTTCAATAAGGCATTGTTTGGTGTTGTTCTACTGCCATATATAGTTGGTATGAGGGCCAAGAGGGATGAAAAAAATCTTTTGTGGGGCTACAAGTTGGATCAAGTTTTGTATAGCTTCTGCGAAGGTGGGTGGAGGGCATTTTAACTTATTTTGCAGAGGCAAATGGTTTGAAATGCAAAAGAAAAGTGTCCTCTATGATAATATTTTTCCCCTCTTTTTTTTGCAAGGAAGTCAGCGAGAAGATGGTCTATAAGTCTAGATAGAATTTTTGTCAGCCTCCCAATTTTTTTTATCTCCCAATGGCTATGGGAAGTCAGCGTCCATAGTTGCTAGTTGCTTTTGGAAATAGTGTTGCATGGTTCAACATTAAATGTTATGTGCTTTGCATCTAGCACCAATCATGATAATAAAAACAACCATTCAACACCTAATGAAACTTTTAATTTTTTTCCCAACACATTCTTTCATTTTTTGACAAAGCTATGTTGAGAAATTAGTATATTTTAACTTTCATTTCCCACTTCCAATCTCTATGGCTTAATTTTTTTATTAATTGATCAATATATATATGTATACATATATATATACATATACACATATACATATATATATGTATATATACTATAGATATATATATATATGCATATGCACTACATATATATACTATACATATATATATGCATATGCACTACATACATACATACATATATATGTACTATACATAAATATATATGTATATGTACTAAATATATATATGAAAATGTACTATATACACACATGTGAAACCCTACAAAACACTAGAAATCTTGATTTATAGATTCACCAAAAACACAAGCTGGATTAAGTTTTGTGCACCTTTTGCAAAGGTGGGTGCAGGTTATTTTGTGTTTTTAGCAAGGGAGGGTGGTTGGAAATCCAAAAGAAATGTCTCTCCTGTGATAATATTTTTCCTATTTTTGTGCAGGCAAGTTGGTGAGAAGATGTCTATTTGAAACAAGCAAGAAGAGCTACATGTGGAAGAAACCCTCAGCGATATTGTTTACTTTGTGGTTGGTGGTTATATTGTTTGATTTTCCACAAGGTACTCTTGATTGTTCCAAATACCTTGTTTGATTTATGGTTCACATTTTGTGTGTGTGGTTTTGCATGGATTTCATATCGTGATTTTTTTTGTGGGTTTGTGTTTATGGTTTCCGTTAAAAGAACACCACATAAATATTAGAAACCACACCTTTTGGAACCATCCATACATGCAAAAAAGCACAAGATGACCTTCAACCACCTTCACAAAAATTGCACGACATTCAACACACTTGCAGCCTAACAAAAGATTTCCCTCTGTGCTTGTAGCCACCTTCAACAACAAGATAAACCTTAGAATGACATCGAACAATACAGTACCAATAACTGCATAAAAATTTGTTTTGTTTTCCAAGGACTTTAAAACAAATTTTACTTGCACCGTCACCACTACACGGGAACCATACAACAATCAATGGTAATGACATTTCGTTGGCCTCCCCTACTCTTATATAATTTCACTAGACTCCTCTATCGTCATGACAAATGCCCACCACCTTTGAAACAACAATGGAGTCCCAAGCCTGACAACTTAAACTGGGAGGGTTGAAGAAAAATCCAGGCCAAACTATAACCACCATCTATATATATCTGCACACACATGTATATATATATATATATAAATCATTTTTACACACACATATATACATATATGTACACATATACATATATAGATATATACATATATAGAGAGATAAACACACACACACATATATAAACACACACACACACACACACACACACACACACACACACACACACATAAATCATTTTTACATACACATATACATACACACACACACACACATGCACATACATATATATATATGTGTATATATATATATGTATATGTATATGTATATATGCATGTATATATATACATACATACATATATACATATACACACACAAACATATGTATATATGCATGTATATATATGTATACATACATATATACATACACACACACATATACATATATACACACATGTATATATATATAAATCATTTTTACACACACATTTATACATATATGTACACATATACATATATATAGAGATACACACACACACATATATATACATATATATATGCACACACATATATATACATACACATATATACACATATACATATATACATACACACACACATATATACATATATATATATATATATATATATACATTTGGTGGCTATGTTTGTAACGAAATTAAATTGTAGAGGATATGGAGTTTTTGTCGATTGTTATTGTATAGCTCAGCCTATATTGTGGCTTTTTGCATGTGGGTACCTGTAAAAAGTAATGTTGTTTGATTTACGGCTTTCATTTTCTATTTTTGGAACAAATAAAAAAATAATTAATGCTATTGATTCTATCCTGAAATGTCTATATTTTTTTAATTTTCAGGGAGATTGTGTTGAGAAAGGAGCATTTCTTGTATGGGTTTATTACTATCAAGCTTTGTAGGGTTTGTGTTAAATGTTTGCATTTTGTGGCTATGTATCCAGCAAAATTAAATTGTAAAGGATATGGAGTTGTTGTGGATTGTTTTTGTATAGCTCAACCTATATTGTGGCTTTCTGCATGCTGGTTTATATATATATATAGATCATTTCTCTAGCTAGGTTGCTGTTGAAACCAATATTGGTCATGCTTGGAACATAATAAATTAATTAAAGCTATTGATTCTATGTTTGGTTACAGTAGGTATCATTGATTACTGTTCTTTTCCTTAGGCCATACACGATATATTTTAATATCAATATATATATGTAAGATTAGAATTCTTAACGTTATGGAGTTTTGGTTGATTCTTATTGTATAACTCAAACTATATTGTGCCTTTCTGCATCTAGCTGCATATTGAAACCACTGCTATTTGATTCCTAGCTTTCATTTTCTGGTTATGGCTGGAATAGAGTAAAATAATTATATATGTGTACATGTATACATATATTTATATATATTTCAATTTTTGATGGGTCTCTCTCTATGGCTGTATACATATATACACATATGTCTATAAATACACATATATGTCTATATATACATACATATTCTTATACAGTTAGTGTTTGATATTTGTGCTTTGTGGCTATGTTTACATCAGGATAAAATTGTTGAGGCCATGGAGTTCTTGTCGATTGTTATTGCATAGCTTAGGCTATATTGTGGCTTACTCCTTGCAAGCAGCCGTTGAAAGGACTGTTGTTTCATTTATGCCTTTCATTTTCTACTTATGGTTGTAACATAATAGAACAAATATATTTCAACTTCCGGTGGGTCTCTCTTTATGGCTATATACATATATACATATATATACACATATATAGGGTACATGTGCAAGATCATGATGGGCCAAAAAGTGGCAATATGATGAGTATTTATAGGGTATGTGGCTGATGACATTTTTTTACCCAAAATTGATGAAACGAAAAAGGTTTTTAAAGGACATTCACAACTTTCCACCAATATAAATTATGCTTTACTTTGAATTTAATAAATAATTATTATTTATTATCTATTTGAATTACGACTAAAGTCCTGATTGATAGGATGATTGAAAAATATATATAACTTTCAAATGGTATCACATTTTTTGAATATGAAACATATGTCACATTCTATGCTTCACAAACTATAGGATTAAAAAAAAAAAAAAATCATGAAGTTTTGACCAAGTTAAGGTGGTTAGACATGCAATTTTTTATATTTTTTAAAATGTGTACTAAAAAATTCATAATTAATTATTTACTTGGAAAAAAATTACAAAAAAAATATGCATCACATTTGAACATGAGTCCTCTACTTATATCTAAAATCTTATAAAAAATATTATTATTTTATTGTGGTTAGAGTGAATCAGGACAAACACCTACTTCTTATTTTTTTCCCTGAAATTTAAATACTAATGCATTGAAATTTCAAATTTTTACCAAATAGATTTATTTAAAAAAAACCTAGTAGTTTAGAAACTACATTCAATTTGCTATAGATTCTATTCTTACATATTTTTGAAATAATATAGATAACTTATTCAAATGTTCACGTCAAGTTGCCTAACTCTAATTTTTCTAATTTTTTTGCCACTTAAGGGCCTATTTTTTCCATGATGATCCTACACATGCCCTATATATACATATATATTGTTGTACGGTTGTGCTTGATATTTTTGCTTTGTGGCTATGTTTGCAACAAGATAAAATTGTAGAGGCTATGGAGTTCTTGTTGATTCTTATTGCATAGTTGAGGCTCTATTGTGTCTTACTCCTTGCGGGTGGCCATTGAGAGCACTATTGTTTCACTTATGCCTTTCATTTTCTGCTTATGGTTGTAACATAATAAAATAATTAATTCTATTCATTCTATATTTGGTTACATTAGGTTTTATTGATTATTATTTTCCCCTTAGGCTGCATAGGATATATTTTAATATCAATATATATATATAAGATTAAAATTGTTAAGGTTATGGAGTTTTGGTCAATTCTTATATTTTTGCATCTGGGTGGCTATTGAAACCATTGTTGTTTCATTAATGGCTTTCATTTTTTTCTTATAGATATCAATATATATATGTAAGATTAAAATTGTTAAGGTTATGGAGTTTTGGTCAATTCTTATATTTTTGCATCTAGGTGGCTATTGAAACCATTGTTGTTTGATTCATGGCTTTTGTTTTCTGCTTATGGCTAGAATAGAATAAATTAATTATATATATGTGTACATATTTACATGTATTTATATATTTTTCAATTTTTTGTCAGTCTCTCTCCATTTGGGCTACCATTGCAACCAATATTGATTCATTTAGGGTTTGTGTTCTTGTGGTATTGTTTTGCATAAGGCATTGTTCACTATTGTTGTCTGTGTTAGGCTAAAGTTATTTGATTTATGCCTTTTGTTATCTCGCTATGGTTGTAACAAAATAAAATAATTAATACTCTCCATGCTATGTTTAGTTACATTAGGTATTATTGATTATTGTTCCCTACCGTAGGCTATATTTGTGTCAACTTTGCTAGGAATTTTTGTCGGCCTCAGCATTTTTCCCTCTTCTTTTGGTGCTAGGGTAGACTTGGTGGATGGGCTATAGTTTGGTTGAGATTTTTGTCAGCCTTGCTGGTATATGTATATATATATACACACACACATACACATTTGTATACATATATCATATACATACATATATATATATATACACACACACATATACAGGTATAGTGGCAGATAGCTTATAGGTTTGCTTGGAATATATATATATATATATATACAGACACACACACACACACACATATATCTAGATATAGTGGTGGATAGCTTATACACATTTATAGATATAGTGGCAGATAGCTTATAAGTTCCCTCAAAAATTTGCTCGGCCTCCCATTTTTCTGGCCTTCCAATTCCCGTGAAAAAGGTGGCAGAGGTAACTGTTGGTTGCTTTGGGAATAGGGCGGCATTTTCTGGGCTGCATGGATAGAAAAGGCTACAGAAATTAAATGCTGGTTCACATCAACATTAATTGATGTATGTTTTGCATGTACTGGCGATGGTCCTAATAAGACCAGCAATAAATGGAAGCCATAAATGTAACAAATTAGCCTAACGCAAATAACAATGAACAGTCCCTTATGCAAAACAATATGGAGTACATAACATTAACTATTTTACTGTATTCCAACCATTGCCAGAAAACAAAAGATGTGAAGGAAACAATATTGTTATCCACACTCACCCAGATGGCCAAACCCACAAAGCACTAAAAAATGACAGTGCCAAATGCATAGACAAAAATACGCGCAAAATCCAAACCATAAATCAAACAATATTGCTACGAACAAAGTATTGCTATCTACACCTGCTCATATCTACCTGTGGACATAGTTGTAAATATGTCTCTATTTGCATATGCATATATACATAAATACACATCCATGCAATTGAAATTTTCTTGTCCTATACAACTTCCTCGTACATATGTGTGTAGATATTCGGTCGCCTCTTGGTTATCTATGCATATATGCATACAAAATTCAAAATTTGCAACTATTTGTGAGTTGTTCTAAACAGAAACAAAACCACAGCTTCCAATAGTGCCTCACATACAAAACCCACAAAACACAGAAAGCTCCCAGTAACATATCAACTCAAAACCTTCACCACGAAAATCCCAACCCTAAATAAATCAATATTGGTTTCAACTGTAACCCAGGTGGGGTGATTCACCAAAAAACACAACACATTAACTATTTTCCAACCATTCACACAAGACCCTTATTGTCTTGAGTTTTATTTTATAGTTTACATGTACACATTGATATCCTTCTCAGATAGCATTTACAAAAAAATTTAAATGTTTTAGGGAAAACCCACAAAAGACGAGATCTGAATTTGAACATTCACCAAAAACACAACAGATTAACTATTTTCCAACCATTCACACAGAACCCAAGCCATAAATAGAACAATATAAACAATAGTCACCGACATGCCAAAACCCACAAAACTATATAGTTTTTCCAAGAACAATTGACACAATGAAACAATATTTATTTCAAGAATAACCCAGATGAGATGCACCTCTACCTGCTTCCTTCAATAACACCACTTCTCGCTTGCTTCCTCTTTCCTTCGTTCTTTCTCGACAACCTACCAAACAAGACCACAAAATTATCACAACCCTCACCATTTGCAACCATTGATGCATGCAAGAAAACAAAAGATAACCTTCAACCACCTCCACAGAAATTGCACAACCATTTGACGCACTTGCACCTTCACAGAAACCTTCCCTCCACACTCACTGCTACCTTCAACAATAACAAAAACCCTCAAAATGACACTAAATAATATGCTATCGATAATTGGATAGACATTCATTTTATTTTCCCAGGATTTTAAAATAGATGTTACTTGCACCATCACCACTACATTGAAACCATCCAACAATCAATGCTAATGACATTTCACTGCCCTCCTCTACACTTTGGTCATTTCGTCAAACTCTTCTATCCTCTCACCAAACACCTACCACCTTTTACATGATAATGAAGACCCAAGTCCGACACCTTAAACTGACAAGGCTGATGAAAAATCTGACCACACTATAACCCATCTACCAAGTTTTCCCCGATGCGGGAGAAGCCAAAAAATGGTGAGGCTAATGAAAATTCTGGCCAAAGTTGACACAAATAGCCTATCGGCTAATTAATGTTAATTCTCATAAATAAGTATGGGGTTTAGATGGAACGAAATATAATTATTTTGATCAAATAAAATTAAATAGTAAGTATGACCTTTTCATAGATTGTAATAGATGGTAATAATAGATGGTAATAATATTTAGTTTTATAATTAAAGATTAATTATTGAATGATGGTGACTATGAAGTTGATGTGTTTCAAAATTTGGAAATATACTAAATAGTCCTATTTATGAATTTGAATCAAAGTATTCCTTTTTGATATGTGTTGAGTTGAGCTTGTGATGAGGGCGTAGCCTGAGACTTAGAAAATAACCCACAAACAAGAAAATAATTTTATTATTCAGAAAATGGAGCTTCTTACATGCAGAGGATCTCAAATCCCCAAGTTCTACAACACATGCATGTTATAGAAAGCTACAGAATCACCCTTTCGCAATATGCGAGCTTGTCCAAAAAAAAAAAACCCAAAGATTAGAAACCTGCCCATAAATAGAGCTCCTCTTTAGTTTGGAGCCAAAACAACATTCAACTTGAGTTTAGGCGGTTTGGCGCCGAAAAATTACAATTTGAAGTACAAATTTCAAAAGAACATTAGCAATTGTATCTTCTAGAAAGTGTGCCAACTTCCTGAGGCCATAACTTTTGATCTGGGACTCTGATTCGCAAACTGTTTGAACTGTTGGAAAGATCTCAAAGTCAATAACATGCTCAAAATTCACTATGCCAATTTTAGCAAGTTTCAGGGCTGATCCGGGAACTCTAAGTGCCTCAAATCTAACTCAAAATATTTTCAAGTGCAAATCTAGGAAATTAAAACTACAATATCTTTCAACCCAGGAATAGAAAATAAAAACCATCAATTGGAAATTTCATTATGACGAAAAGGGTATCCAAAAATGTAAAAAAAAATCTAAAAACCGAAAAACTTGAAATTTAACTATTTTTGGGTGATGCAAGATTGCCCTTACACCACTGGATGCTCCTGCATCAGCTTGTTTTTGATAAAGGGTAAAACAGGTTTTATAGGGACCCAAAACCACATAGTTTACAAAAATAAGGAAAGGAAATGAAAGTCCAACAGAAAACACCAGATGCCAGAAAGGAAAAGGACGAAGCAAACAGTAGCCAACCATAACAGACCAAAAAGGTCAAGCAAAAAGGGCTAGCAGAGCAGACAACAAAAAACCAGCCACAACTAACCCAGAGTCTTGAGGATAGACTCTGTCTTCGCCTCCAAATTGTGCATGTCATGGACTCCCTTTTTAAAAATTTGAATCATCTTCGGAGTGGGGGGGGCTTTCTCTTCAGATTGGCTCTAGTTCTCTTTGATATGCCAGCATCCTTTTCCTGGCTTTCTTCTCCAGGTTCACCACCAGAGATACCTATTGGGCTCTGTCTAACTTCTCAGTCATAGCATTAATTATAATGGCGTTGTGTCTGGCCATTCGGTTGTTTTTCTCTGTGACAATTTTAATGGTGTTCCTAATATTCTCAACCTCCATTTCAATCTTTTTGTTATTGTCAGCGTGGTACCGAGTTTCTTTGCTGAGACCATGATCTCCTTGATCCACATCTTTCTTTTCAATCACAGCAATCTTGGTCCCAACTCTTCCAATTTGCTTTGAAGGGCCCAATTTTTTAATCTTTAACTCATTAATTTCATTGAAAGTCCATTCCAAAAATTTGAAATGGGAATCAGCATTAGTTTTGGCTAAATTTAGAACATCCAAAGCGAGATCCCTTCCAGTGTTTAAACATGTTTTTTCAGGGTTAGGAGTAAAAGGGGAACCATCTCTAGCATATCTTTCCAACAACGGCTTGGCACTTGACTCAATATTATTGGCACCAGACGCCTCAGAATTAGGGGAATCTTCGAAATAAGAAACAAGATTTTTAGCCTGGGGATTCTTATCAACAGTACTGTTCTTGAAGGAGGGGCTTCCCGACTCAAACTCAGCACAAGCCTTATCAGAAAAAGGGATAGGGTTTTTTTTGCTAGAAAGGACAGAATGCGGGCTAAGGACAGTTCTAGCCAAACTTAGATTGGGCAAATACTTTGAACAACTGGGCTCAGTGTCGTCTTCCTCAGAATCAGGAAAGGTTTCTAGATTAGCAGGGACAGGAAAATTTTGATAATGCTACGATTATGGCCTCACTTTGTAGCTATACAATTAATCTCTATTGGCTTTAGATTTTATCTTGTGATTTCTCTCAAAAGTAGATTGTTAAATGATATTTTTCTTTTACATTTTCAAGTTCTTTCTATCAAGTTGACAATATTTAAATATCTTTGTAGTCAACAAGCTTTAAACATGCACATGGATTTTATAATGTGATCAAATATGCTAGATTGCTTGGTTTTAAAATTTGAATGCAAATGGGAGTGATTATTCTTGTGATAGCTAGCGATTCTCTTTTGATATTTATTGATGGATTTAAAAAAAAATTAGATGATTAAACTAAATGCAATGAATGCATTTTTATAAATAAACATAAAAACAAATCATAAATTCTTGAGCAAAGTTGACCTAGAATCAAAATGTAAGATAGGACCAATGTGCTAAATGCTTATTGCTTAATTTTCATCTATACAATTAAGTGGATAAATATTGTGGCATGAGAATGAACTCACACTGACATACATGACATAAGTTAGGAAACTAGGTTGGATCTATGTTTAATGGGATTATATTTAATTTGGTTTGGTTGAGGATGTAGCCACCCAAGATCTAGGAGATTCAAAGAGATCAAATATGAGAGAATAATGCTATTCTATCAAAGGTTGCAAATGATACAATTCTAATCAATTGAAAATACAAAAGGAATCCCTTGGTTATAAAGACCAAGGTGATCTATATAAGATTGAATAATATTGTGACATGTGTCTTAATATTATGGCTTGAGACATAAAGTGATAAGTATCCTATGTGTACCCTAAGTAAAATTAAGTAAAGAGTGTGAATAGTGCCTAAGTGATGAGTCGGTTAGGTAAAACACCCCGTTCACACCAACAACCCCATTAAGTATAAATTAGGGAGAATGTACAAGATTCAAGGATGGGTCTTGGCTAGTAGGCCATGTTAGGTACCCATGTACAAAATACAATATAATATATAACCAAGTGGGATAAAAATCATCCAAAAAAAAGAGAATACAAAATTCTCTCAAAAGATGAAAGGGAAAAGACTCCATGTGAGGAAAAAGTCCCACCCATAAGAGAGAAGAAGAAAAGAGACTATATATAGCCCTACTTCAAGGTAGAATCTCCTACAATGGTGGTAGATGCTTGAGAATGAATGTTTAAGATGATGGATAATTTCATCGAACAACATTCCTACCCTTAGGAAGAAACAAAACTAAGAATGCATGCAAGAAATTACCCTAGGCTCACTAGCCACCAATGCTTGTGGTTTAGAAGACTTGACAAGACCTATTTGAATTAACTTCACTTCCTATTGGATTAGAAGATCTAAAATGAAATAAAAATTAGGATCAAAATATATAGCTCCCACAAAAAGCCAATGGGTATGAAAATTGGAAACAAGCACTGAATACTCAAGAGAAATCTTGGATAACACATTTAGAATCAATTGTAAATTCTCCTTAATGATATTGCAATCCTTTAGTTGTGTTCTTTGTTGCTTAATATTGGAGATGTAGTCTTGGATGTGGTAAAAACATGTAGGATATAGATTCATCAAATCATTATCAATATGATATCCTCTAATCTTGTTAGTTTTACCATACATTTTTTCAAAAGTATCCCTTGAGCCTCCTTAGGTGTTTTGCATGATTCAATATGAATTTGTAAATAAAAAGAAACTAATGAAAAAACACATCTAAGTTTTTTCTCACAATTGATCTCCCATATTACCTCTACACTAGCATCAATAGGTTTAGGAATATATTCTCCTAGATATCCTAGATAACCTTTTCCCATTAGATAGTTCCATACTAATTTTCTCCATAAAGATAATTATATGGAGTTAGGAGTTTAATTTGAGTTTTTCCCATTGCAAGAAAACACAACAAAGAAAAGAAAGTTATCAACCACCACATGATAAACCCCCAAGTTAAATCAATCAAGGATCCCCATAGCAATGCATGATCTTGACACTTGCCATAAAAAATTAAGTGAAATTGATCTTAGTGAATGAAAATGCTAAATTAGGCCACATAATTAAAGTATAATTTTTTGATAGAATGAGACCAATCTAATCACACCACTACAAAGTACATAAAGAATTATCACTTTTAGAAATATTGAATGAAAAAGTGTTATTGTAGGAGCTTGAACAAAGCCCTAGAAGTTCCTAAAATGAGAACTGCTCAACAAAACCTTTGAGAATCTAAAATTACTAGAAAAATTAGACACCAAAATAAAAAAATTCTTCACCACTATGAAGCTTGTAAAGTTATACCTCAAATTAAAAATTACTTACAAAAAGGAGCCCAAATGAATGAGATATAAGACTTTGAAGTTGAATTTACAAAATCAAAATGCCAATCTAGAGAGGGGCGAGCTAGTTGGGGGTCAACTTGTTGACATCATGTTAATGTTAGTAGGGTCTAACAATGGAATATGCTCTGCTTGGTTGGAATATTTTTATGGACCATGAAATCACTACCAAAAATCTTGAAACCATGTTTGTATGCTTTAAAGTATTGATATATACTGTGAAACTACCTTTTTTGAGTAGAAAACCACTTTATGAATACTTGAGTGGTTTCAAGATGATTGAATGTTTAAAATGGAAAATTATTAGAATATTTTTCAAATTTTTGTCATTTTTTGGTTGTTGATTTGTTGCATTGGTGGGGCTGTGACTGTGGCTATTAGTGGAAGCACCTTGGTGATAGGGCTACACTATTACCATGTGATAGCCTATGGTTGGTAGCATACAAAGCACTATTTATGTAGGGACTACACAAGTAATATCATGCATACCACATTAATTTTTTATTTTAAAAAATATAAAAAATTAATAACAAATATAACTTATTATCTGAACCATACCACAATTGTGATATCCACTGATGCTTGTTCAATACTATAGATTATTTTGCCTATGTAGGGAATATTTCCTACATTCTGTATTACCAAGGAAGGGAAATTTTTCTATGATGGCCTCGGGAAAAAGTGTTTACTTTTGATGAATTGACAATCAATCCTTAGATGAATGGACCTCTTAGATGCAATGGTAGGGTTAGATTTGATCTAAAATTCTTCAAAATTGTAGCTACCATATAGATCTAGCAACCACCTCCCAACTTCAAACCCTTGTAGATCTAGCCTCACATATCTAATTTGGATAAATCAAAAGGCTAAATTGACTTTTACAAACACCCTAAATTCAATGGCAAGCTTAGATGTATAACAACATGATCTTAAATGGACCTACAATGTAAAGACACAAAGAGGAACCCCCCAAATTTGATATTTCTATTAAGTTTTTAAATTATATGGGTCATCACATGCTACAATAGAAGAGCTTACCAAAATTTTGAAGATCCACCAAGATTTACAACCAGTATCTCTTAATAAAGATTCATGAGAAGTAATCCCACAAGCTCTGATACCATATAAGAGTTAGTATAGAGTTTTCTATATCATGCAATATTTGGCTAAACATGTAGCCACCCATGATCTAAGAGTTTCAATGAAAGCTCAAAGTGACCAAATATAAGAGAATAATACTATTCTATCAAAGGATGAAAATGATACAACAATGTTTAATTGATAATTCAAAGGGAACCCCTTGGTTAAATAGACCAAGGTGAGACATAGGTTTGCATACAATTATGAAACATGTCTTAATATTATGAGTTGAGACATAAAGCAATGAGTATCCTACATGTGTACCGTAAGTAAAATTAACTATTGTGAATAGGACATAGGTGATGAATTAGTTGCATAAGACACCCTGTTCACACCAATAGGAATATTGATATTATCATGAGAATGCACTCTAGGGATGATTATAAATAAATGGATAAATTCATGTTTTAAAAAATGGAATGAACTTGACCAATTAAAGTTTTTCATAATTTAAAGAATTAAAAAAATATCATTGTGTATATGATCAATGAATGAAGAAATGGAATATCTAACATGTGTAAGGAAGCATTTTAATATTCATTAAATGTAGGTATTTGAGGTTCTCTAAAAATTTTCTCTTAAAGAGTGTATGAATTGATCTCTCAATAGATAATTTAATGTATTGAGGTTAGACATGGAAATATCAATGATTGTAGAAAAAACACTATCACGAGTTGTATGAAGCATATCATTAGTGTGAGACACAACCACATCACAATTAATCAAAAGAGGTAGAGCATTAGTGCATGACCCATTATTTAGAATCTAATTATTACATATATCAATGCAACAAAGAGGTGTACTTAGAGTGAAGTTACTATCATATGCCATGAAAGAGATGTTATCATGGAAAATGTAGTGAGTTTATATATAATGATTTAGAAAGTAGTTAAATGTTCCAAGGAAAATAACTTAATAAAATGATCTTAAAATTAGAAGATCTAGTAGTGAGAAAATGACTAAAATACTTGGAGTGAAGGACAACCTAGGATAAATCTCTAGGTAGGGTAAACATGTTGGTGTTCACCAATTTTTGTAGAAAAAATAAATGATTTTAAACTTGACAATACCACTTATCTCCACACACATGATTTAGATGTATTCACACAATGAAGCACTATAAACAGTTACATCTAACTTTTAGGGCTAACACTAAAAATTTGGTGAGGGATAAAAGTGCATAGGTATTTTTGAATGATGTGTAGATGCGACCTTTTGTTTTTGATATGCAAATTTGTTACAAGTGACAACTCAAATAAAAATAGAATGTAGATCAAATATCAAAAGATGATGAAAGAACTCTATCAATGGTTGCATTGTTATGGATGGGGCCACATTATATGACTTAGTCTCAAACTAAACCATGTTTTACAAACATGTCCTTCTATCATAGCATATTCTAATATAAACTTTAAGGATTGGTGTGCATGTATCTTTTTATTTTTAGCTAAAAAGAAGTGGTGTCAAAAAGCACAATGAAGCTCACTTTGAGGTGAGAGGTGAAGACCTTGGTTTGTCTTGAAGTTGCAAGTCAAGCTCCTAGAAGGTTGATGTATAATTTCATAGACATGTCAAATACACAATGCAAGATAAATATGATCTAATGGAAATGGTGTATGAAGCAAAGATAGACCTTTGAAGTGCTAATGAATTAGATTGCTCTTTAGAGTGATTCTCACTACTGCTTCTTGTTATTTCATCCTTGCTAATGCCCTAGGATGGTCTACAATACATGGCGTTAATCACTCAATCTGAAATTTTTAGTGTATAATATGATGGCTAACAATTATATTTTGGATAAATTGACACCAAGACAAAAAAATTAAAATTGAAAGATTAAGACTGCATACCCCACAAACTAAATCAAACTATACAATATAATCCTAATTAATTCAATTGACTAGTAAATTCAAAAATATAAATCTATATGTTAAATAAATAAAGTTTAATGCTATAGACATATGTTCAAAATGATGTAAAACAAAAATAGAAGTAGACGGTATGCACTGGCTTACAATTCTCTATCCAGGGATATATTAATACCAACTATACTCCAAAAGGAAGCTACATCCAAAATAAATATATTAGAATAAAACTACGTTTCAAGATGTCTATGGGCTTGCCTTACCTACTAACGTGTCTACGATGGTTGCAATAACTGTCGATTAACAGGTTTTCATGGTTTACATACAAAACCCAGATCTGGGTCATTCATCTGCTTCAATGGTGAATGATATACTGTAAGGAGATAACAAAAAAATCTCTGTGAAAAAAACTCTTGAAATAGGAAGAAACATTCATTTACAATTTTTGCTTTTGGAGGATAAGACTCACCTTAGAATGCATGTTCTGGTACCAGTTCAGCAAAAGAATTCGATCTGTAATCTGCCATTTGCGATCTGAACAAGATTACTGAGTAAATGGAATCACTTTGGATCAACTTCTAGCTAGATAAGATTTACTTCTCAGACTCTGTCAAGGTTTCTATCATCTCCTCAAGCCAAATCTATGGTTATGAAAGAGACCAATGAAGCCCTTGACAGAGACTTAAAATCAATTTACACCTTTCTTATGCTTTATTTGACCCCTTTATGCACTTATAAGACTTAATTAAGTGTATTTTTAAATGTAAACCTAACAAATAACATTAAATGTGACTTAATTCCCGACACCCACATATAAGCCCAAGGTGGGACCCATTCGCCATGGGTGGCGACTAAGTCCCTCTTGGCTCCAAAATCAAAATAATTCAACATTTCTTTCAAGTTTTTATTTTAAAATACCTTATGTTGACTTGTGATGAGGTATTATTCAGTTATTAGGGCATAAATGTACATATAAATAAGTTTTTTTCTCCTCATTTTACATCTCCCATTCATCAAGTTCACTTGCATTCACTCATTCAACATTAATTAGTATTCAAGCACTTTGCATCATTTAATCAAGCATTCATCAAGCATCTTGGAGAAGCCATTGATATATCTTTAGATTTCTTCAACAAGGTTGTGGTGAGTTTATGACATTTTCATGTTGTTTATTCATCATTCCTTATTCATTTCACTTCATTTTTCCATTAAGGGTTTGATTACCAAAGTGGGATTTGACCAAGGCAAGTCCCTATACTCTAACCCTAAACCATTTTCCCCCTCTTGCATGTGTGTTTGCAGACTTTTGTATGCAGATTTGTCAAACAATTAGGTGTTAAAAGGTGGTCAACAAGTAAAAAAAGCGTTTCAAGTCTACTAAACCCTATTTCAAGCTTGGAGACAACCTACAGTTCATTTTCTACAGATTTGACTCTGTCAACCCGGCAAGAAGACAAGTACAAATCTGGAGCTACAGAATTGACCTTTGATTTCATAGAATTTTGGAGGAGGAATAATTTTCCATCAGTGGTGAATGAGTCCCACCTAAAGGTTGAGAAAGGTAATTTTGTAAGATTCTAGTTCCCGACAGTCAGAAACCTGTTTTAGGAGATTTTACCAGTAGGAGGACTGATTCTCCATCAGTGGTGAATGAGTCCCACTAGTGATTTACATTGATTTCTACCAACATTCATATCCTTCCAGATTTAACATTCATTGCCTAGGTGCACTCTGATTAGCCTCTTTCAATTCTATTTTGCATTTGTTCTTGTTTTAGTTCATTATTGCATACCTCACTGTATTTTCAAACATTGCATATTACATTAGTTTTGCATTAATAATCAATCAATTACACAATTTAGTTGCATCTACATCATTTCATTTAGTCTTAATTACATCATACAAACCTCTATTTGAGTGAACCGTCACAATTTTGGGGTTTTATCTCTCTCCTTTTAGGTGAAATATCCTAAGAGTGCAAGAGAAGTCTATAAAACAAACAAATTTTTGGTTCATTATGATTCACAAATGACTATATTTATACAACAATTGATACTATTTTGATAGGTAGAAATTATAGATAAATTTAAAGAGAAATCCTAGAGACTCTCTTCTCTTGGGGAAATGGTTAATTTAAGAGCTAGTCCCCAAAAGAGTTCTATTAAGTGTGATAGATCTTCCAAGTTGTCTAATCAATTCATTGTAACTTTTAAAATTCTATGAAAGATTAATATTGTAACATATTAACTAGCCTTTTCTCCTTGTCTATGAAATGTTCATGATGTGTTTGATATAGCATTACTTAAATTATATTGATGATTCTATTATGTCAAGATCAAATAGGTGTCTTCTACATAAATTATCATGCAGGGTAGCTCCATATGTTAACCACTTGTAGACCTAAAGTAAGTCACTTGGCATCATAGAATATTAAAAGGATTCTATTTTTGTTTCCATTTAGTTTTTCATGTCTTTTTTGTGATATACAACCTATTGTTGAAAAGTTTGAAAGATAAAACATTAATATAATCATGTTTAGACAAGACTTCAATACAAAAATAATACTTTATTGATAATTATTTCAAGCATAAGACAAAAATGATCAATCTTATTAATTGGGTTGTCTTATTAATTGACCCAAATCCAAACTAGGCTATCCTATTAAGACCCAAACTAGGTTGTCTAACATCATAGACTATAAAAAGATTTTATTTCCGCCTAAATATATATCTTTTTTCTAGAGAAGTTTGGAAGGTCACTTGAACACTAATATAATCATATATTTAAATGAGATTTCAATCCAAAAAGTCACAATTCATTGGTAAAAGACCAATCTTATTAAATGATTCATATATTTTTATATAACTATAAAAATCACCCTAAAAAATAAAATTATCTTATTAAATAACCCAAACTAGATCACATGACATAATAGACAAAAAGAAATTATATTTTTATTTATATTTAATTATTTAAATCATTTATACAACATCTCACCTATAATCATTTTTGAAAAATAACATGAAATATTAATATAAAATTTGATTGCAGAATTCATACTCCATTAATAATTATTTAAATAATTAAACAATAAACTAACATTATTAAATGATCCACGCATACTTCCATACTATTTCGAAAGTGACGCCTAGAAATTGTGTGTAAGACAAAACAGAGCTACTTCTGAGCATTTTATAAGTATTTGAAGAGACTTGCATAGGTTATGGCTCTCTATTTCAATGCGATACAGATGGAGATAAAAGTTTTCAAATATAAAAGCTTTTGCTAAACAACAAACAGAAAAACAACGTTCCTCCTCCAAACGAAACCGGCGTATTTATTTTTCTAGACGTCAAGGATAGAGGAATTTTGTATGATGTCTTTTAAGTAAAGTTCAAATCAATATGGTATGAGACATGTAAGTAGGTATTTGACAAAGAATAATCGGTAGAATAGATATTAGTTTACTATTTTGTATTTGATGTAGGTATATAGTTGTATATTGAATGATTTCATTTAGTTTTGATTTTTTTATTGATTAAACAACAATGTAATCTGAATTAAATTAGTATATAAGTTCAACATGTTCAAATTTGAATATGATTTTGTAATAAGGATATTGCCATATATAATTCTTTAGTCCAAATGAATTTGAAATATTCTTGTTTAATATTTATAAATCAATTATACTTCTTTGGAAGTTACTTTTGCAGTTTCATATCAATATTAAGACATTGATATTAAAGGTTAGATTTGCTTTATTACATAGACAAACCTTTGAATATTCTAACATAGTTGCTTAAGTTCTTTAATTTGATTTTGTGGTTTATCAAATCTATTAGCATAATAAATCTGCAAGAGGCAACTTAGCTTAGTATCAATCCATAACATGTTATGCGAATAAAAAACAAATGAAATGCCACTTTTTTATATTTTATTAGATCTACATGTATAGTGTTAGTTTCAATACATCATTGAATATTAAAACATACTCTTGGTGAACATAATATGTTGTTACCTATGTGTCAAATATCAATGTCAAACAAGTCCCTTCCACATACTTAGATTGGTTGAAATAGTTACATGAACAAAGTAAGGTCAAAATTTAGTGAAAAATAACTTTCACAATCATTAGATGTGACAACACTAGTTCAAATGTTATTTTGAAAACAAGAACATACCTAGAGGAAATATGAACTTACCTCGAGAACTTTGTCAAAGGTGAAAAAATCTAGCAAAAGTGCCCTACATGAGAAAAGTGATAGTACAACTGATGTATGTAACCTTCAAGGGTTGCTTGTACTGTCTCCTAGGAAACTCTCCACTGTTTCCTGCTTGGAACCTGCTACCAAAGGTTCCTTTTTGGGCTTAAAAGACTGTTCTTACCCTGTTCCAACCCTTCTCAAAGAGTTTTCATCCTTGTACTTTACCCTTGAAGATTCAACACCTCTTGTAACTTGAGTACTCTTCCTTGGACTTAGAAGGATCTAAGTGCCCTGTTCTCCAACTGACTTGAACTTCTTGCAGGGGGATTGAGGTTACTGTCTAAATGCTTTTTGCATCCACATTGGTCCATTTTTGAGGTTCTTTGGTCTTTACTCCACCCGATCTCAAGACCTTGCCTAAATATGGCCTAGACTTTACTAGCCCTTACCAGTCACTAATTGGCTTTTTATGCCTATATACTCCAAACAACCTGACAAACAAAGAACATATTCAGACACCCTTTAGCGACTTTTAAATCTTGCAAAATACTTTTGGTCACCAACTGTTCCGTACAGTGCCTTCCTGAGTTCTTGGAGTGGAGGGCTAATTCCCTAACTTCTAGGGTTTCTCTGGTTTGTGAATCAAATCTGCCTTCAATGGATTGAACCAAGTCTTTTTCACTCTAATTTATGTTTATGTTATCTAACCCTATCTAGGACTCTACGGCTTCCGTACTGTATCCTCAAACCCTGCCTATTCCCTTACTTTTCCTCTTCCAAACTCCTAACCGGGTTACTCTTACTCGCCTAGGGTTTGGTATGATAATTTCCTACTTGTCTTTCAAAGCTTCTTGTTTCCAGATATGTGCAAGGACATGGCTTCCCTATCACTTCCATGAATTTCAAGAAGAATCCACAGGCAGTTTTCATGGGGAAGCCATGTTTTGACTGGTTATTCAAAACTGTGTTTATAAATCTACCAAATGCTGATCTAAGGTTTCAGTTCAAAAGATTTACACTACTCCACTTAAAAATACAAAGAAAAAGGAATCCAATCTATCTTAATAACATGAAAACATTGCTAAATCTGTGTAAACAACGCCTATGATAGCACTGTTGCAAAACACAGTGGAATTTTCAGAAACAATGTGCTACAACCCTAACCTATGAAAACAAAGCACTAAATCTATTTCCAACGCTTATTTACAACAAAATATTCACTCAAGCTATGCAAGGAACCTAAAAAAAGTGAATAACTGATATAAACAATGCCATTATTAATCACTGTTCACCAAGTACGCGGGTAACATAGAAAAATACACAAAAATCTGCCACTGTCTTTTCATTCCTTTCAAGAAAAACTAATTACAATCATCTGACTCCTTGTCTACGAGCCCATTCCCCTCATTTTTATGCTATTTCCAAAGTTTAAGGGGAGTTGGTCGAGCACTTCCCTGTTTTCTAGGGATTCCCATCACTAAGTTTCATGCAATCTTCACAAATCTTGGCATGCAACTCCACATCCGCATCTTGCAACTTCCATTATGGTTTGATTATGTCATATTCCTCAAATCTAGGATCTCCATTACCTTGAACTTGAGCAATCAGCTTTCCCTTAACCGTTCCTTGGTATCTTTTATACAATGATGAAGTAAACTTAACACACCAAATACTTAATAACTTAAAATATGTTGTCCAAAGTTTCCTAAAGCAGAATTTAATGCTGATGATGACCCAATGAAGATTTTAGTCCTAATGACTAACTCTTCACACAAATGCAAGAGCTTCTAAGGTCCAAACCAAAACACAAGTATGACAATATTTCTGACTTGGCTAGGGTCAGTACAAGCCAAAAATTGTTTTCAACCCAAAATGGAGGTCAGCCTAGGTGCTCCTGCACCAACAACTAATGTGGACAAGGGGATAAAGTTTGGTTGAGGGTGTTTAAAAATAATCTTCATAGTCCTTAGTAAGAAAATATTCAAAAAATAGTTTTGTTTGAATAATTAGTGGATCGAAATGTTTTGAATAAAGGTATTTTTGAACAAATTTGATTTGATTGGAGACCTTTGAGTTGGGTATAGGGAAAATGGTAATTTTATTGAAACTATAGTTTCCATATACCCTAAGTGGTTGCTAGATGTTTCACAAATTTCTAGTGTTGTACCTATAGTAGTATTTTATATTCCCACACACATGATGCAATTCATTGTCTTGTTGAGAAATGAGTTGAACTAAACTACAAAATAACTTTATAATGTGCTTGAAAATATGAAAATGATTATCCAAATTATCCAAGTAGATTAATGTGATTTCATATTAAACATAAATATAATTGAAACAATACCATAAGTTAATAAATACAAGTGACACGAGACTTACATGCAAAAAAACTTGTGGGAAAAAAATCCACACCTAAAGAGATCTAATGTATGTAGTAATCCTTCAAAGAGTATACATCTTGATACAACATATCTATATGAATTTTAGTACCACCTTTTTACTTCATCAACCTACAAAACAACCCATGAAAGTATTAACCAAAGGAACCAATATATAGAAGAGCTTGATGATAGAATACCATTATGGTACATCTTAGAACAAGGGTCAAAACCACCTTCAAAACCCATATGCCCCACATCATGGACAACCTAAAAATTTAGTTAAAATTCATAAATGATCACACAACCTTCACATTGGTGCCTAATCCATACCTAATAAAAAAAATTCAATACCAAGTGCCTCATAACTTCTAGATGGATTTGATAGCTACATAACAAGACACACAAATACATGCACACATAAGCACCCAAATTTGAATGAAATGAAAATGACATAAATTAGGATGTATATACATGCAAGTCCACTTGTAATCCACTCAAAATAGATTCCATAATAGAACATTCCTCCAATATTCCTCATAACTCCCACCAACACATGTCTTTCTGATGAGGGAGCAAACCCGAAACACATAAATACACTCACAATATAGAGAATAATATTTTCTATTAAAATATGGAACTATTACATGAAGAGGATCACAAACCCTCGAGCTCTATGATACATGCAAAATTAAAGAAGTTTCAGAAAAAGTACAGAATTTCAAAAAATCCCCTTTTCGCAGAATGCAAACTCATTCCCCAAAAAGTTTTTTTTACCAAAAATTAGAAATCAGCCCACAAATAGCCCCTTTTTAGTTTGGAGCCAAAAATAACATTCGAGATAATATTTTTTGTAGTTTGGCGCCAAAAGTACAATTTGAAATTCAGAAACTAAGTCCTAATTCGAAAATTGGCAATTTTCCAAAAATCGGCCAACTTCCGGGAGCCATAACTTTTGATCTGGGACTTCATTTTTCAAACCGTTTGCACCATCGGAAAGGTCTCAGAATGAAGAATGTGCTAAGAACCTGTTCCATTGGTTATGATTATTTTTGGGCCCATATGGGACAGTTTAGTGCCTCAAACTAGACTCAGAAGGTTTTTCAGGGCGAAAAGTAGAAACTGGAACTTGAATAACTTTCAAACCGTGAATGATCTTGACCTGATTCTTTGGCCAAAGTGCTTATTTTTCCCTCATGAACCTTCCCATAAAATTTTTTCTTCCCACACCTTAAAATTCCCACCTACTAAAAATAGCAGTTGAGCAAAAAAAGCAGAAAAATAGTTTTGAAAGTTGGAAACTCTTATTTGACGAAAAGGGTATCCATAAATACAAAAACATCCACAAAATGAAAACAATAGGAACATAAATGGAAAGAATTTTTTTTGGGTGATGCAAGATTTCCCTCATACCACTGGATGCTCCTGCATTAGACACCCAAGGTAGTTTGAGAAGTGACCCTGTCATGTCTCAGATGGTTGAGGAAAACCCAAATGGTCAACCTCTACCTTAGACAACCAAAAAGAATCTTCCACTGGCCTTCCTTTCCATTTCACCAGATATTCTTCATACTGCCTATTTCTGGTACTCCTTCCCACATGACTATCTAGGATTTCTTCAATCTCCTCTTTCTCTGAAGTAGATGTTGGAATACCACACTGTTCCATTGTTGGTACTTCCTCTTTTCCACCTTCATGATACTCTGTCAAATCTAAAATATTGAACACAGGGGAAATGTTAAATCCATCTGGCAACTCTACCTCATATGCATTCTCTGAATCACGCCTCTTCAAAATTTTACAGGGACCAAACTTCTTCATCTTCAGTTTGTTATATGTTCCAATTGGAAACCTTTATTTCCTCAAGTGGACCATCACATCATCACTAATCTGAAACTCCTTATACCTCCTCTTTTGATCTTCCTTAGCCTTATACTGCATATTCATCCAGTTAATATGTTCTCTTACCTTCTCATGCATATTCTTGATGTGCTCTACAAATTCTTTAGCTTCAACACTTATCTTCTTCTTGTGGTCCATCTTTCTTAGTTCTGGGACTACCTCCATACACACTCTGGAATGGTGATCTACTAGTGCTTCTATTGATAGAATTGTTGTAAGAAAATTCTGCCTAGGGTAAGATCAAGTCCCATCCCTTAGGTTTATCTCCTACCAAGCATCTCAGTAGGTTACCCAGACTCCTATTCACAACCTCAGTCTGCCCATCAGTTTGTGGATGGTGTGCAGAACTGAACTTCAACTCTGTTTTCAAAATTTTCCACAAAGTCCTCCAAAAGTATCCCACAAACTTGGTATCACGATCTAAGACTATACTCTTTGGCAGAACATGTAGTCTCACCACTTCTCTGAAGAACAAGTCAGCAATGTGGACTGCATCATGGGTCTTTTGGCATGGGATGAAATGTGCCATTTTCAAAAACCTTTCAACTACCACAAATACTGAATCATTCCCTCTTTGTGTCCTTGGCAAACCAAGAACAAAGTCCATACTTATATCCTCCCACTGCCTCTCTAGTATAGGTATGGGATGATACAACCCAGTATTCTGGCTCACTCCTTTAGCCATCTGACATGCCCTACAACTCTACACAAACTTCTTCACATCCTGTGATAACTAAGGCCAATAATAATGCTCACCGATAATGGCAATGGTCTTATCCCAACCAAAATGTCCTGCCATTCCTCCATTGTGCTTCTCCTTTATCAGGTTCTCCCTCGTATAAATCCTCAAAATACACAATTGGCTTTCCTTAAACAACATGCCATCTTGGATTATGAAATCTAGCCACCTTTCCTGTCAACTGTAATAGGTTCCTTGCAAGCTTTACAAGCTTCTGCAAAATCAAAATCTTTAGGATACAACATCTTGAGTTCATTGAACCCAACCACTTCAATTTGCATCTCTGTCAACAATTTTTGCCTCCTACTTAAGGCATCCGTAACCCTATTTGACTTGCCACTCCTATGCTTTAAAACAAATGTATAACTTTGCAAAAATTCTACCCATTTCATATGCCTCTGGTTTAACTTTCCCTGACTACCCAGGTACTGTAATGCTTGATGATCAGTAAACAAAACAAATTCATTGGGCAATAGATAATGTCTCCATTTCTTTAATGCTTGAACTATTGCATAAATTTTTTGATCATATACATAATACTTTCTCTTTGCATCATTTAACTTTTCATTGAAATAGGCAATGGGCTTACCTTCTTGGCTCAACACTGCTCTAATGGCACAACCACTAGCATCATAATCCACCTGAAACACCTTATTGAAATTTTGCAAGGCCAAAACTGGTTGCTCTATCACCTTCTTCAACAGATCAAAACTCTTCATTGCTCTAGTGCTCCACTTGAACTCTTCTCTATCCCCTCTCATTGTTTCTGTTAGGGGTGCACAAATAGTACTGAAGTTTCTAATGAAATTTCTATAAAAACTGGACAAACCATGGAAAGATCTCACTTCAGTAGCAGTTCTTGGGGTAGGCCATTCTAGAATAGCCTTCACCTTCTTTGGATCCATCTTGAGACCTTCTACCGAGACAACAAACCCCAACTACACTAACTCCTTCTTCATAAAACTACACTTTTTTTGATTAATTAACAATTTCTCTTCTCTCAACTTCTCAAAAGCTCTATGAATATGCATTAAATGCTCATCCAAAGTCTTACTAAAAATCAAAATATCATCTAGATATACAATAACAAGACTTCCCAAAAACTCTTTCAATACCTTGTTCATGAGCCGCATGAATGTGCTTGGTGCATTGGTTAGCCCAAAAGGCATGACTAACCACTTGTATAGGCCCTCCTTGGTCTTGAAGGCGGTCTTCCATTCATCCCCCTCATGAATTGGGATCTGGTGATATTCTCTCTTTAGATCAATCTTTGTGAAGTATTGTGCTCCACTCAAACAATCCATCAGGTCATCCATCCTCGGCAAGGGAAATATGTACTTGATTGTTATCTTATTTATGGCTTGGGAGTCCGTACACATCCTCCACTCCCCATCCTTCTTCGGTACTAGTACTGCAAGTACTGCACATGGGCTCAGACTCTCTCGGATCAAACCCTTTCTCAACAACTCCTGAACTTGTCTGTTCAACTCCTCATTTTCTACAGGAGTCATTCTATGAGCTGCCTTATTCAGAAAACTAGCTCCAGGGATCAAGTCAATCTAATGACTGATCTTCCTCATTGGTGGTAAACCCTCAGGTACGTTATCAAAAATAATCTCCTAAAACTCATCCAATAGTCCATAAACTTCTATTGGCACATTCTCACTATCTTCCTTATCCATTTTAGGAATCAATGCATAACACATATGCTCATGCTTCATACCTTCTAAAAATTTCCTTCCATCAAAAAAATAAATTCTAGCACTACTGCATACCTTTTCTTCGTCCTTCTTCAGGGGTTTCAACTTATGACGAACTCCATCCTTCATCAGGGAATAAGTGTTTACATGTCAATCATGTACAACTCGCCTATTGAACTGCCACGGCCTCCCCAACAACATGTGACATGCATCCATGGGGATGATATCACAGAGTACCTCATCATGATAGCTTCCAATCTTGAACTTCAATAGGTACTACTCATTGACCAGAACTTTGTGATCTTTTTGTAGCCAAGCAATTCGATATGGATGTGGATGCCTTTCCCTTTTCAGCTTCAAATTCATAACCATCTCTTCTAACACTAGATTATTGGTGCTCCCACTATCAATAATGACATCACAACATTTTTCTTCACACTTGCATCTTGTGCAAAACAGATTCTTCCTCTATTCTGGCTCCTTCTCTTCAGTCACCAGGGCTCTTTTGACCACTAGGGATTCTCCCCTTTCTACATCATTTGAATGCTCAAATTGAGCTTCCTCATCTGCATGTGCAACCCTTCCACAACCTTCTGGCCTTCTATTTGTCCTTCCTTGGTGTTGTGGACATTCATAGGCTCGATGCCCTTCTTCACCACAATGGAAACAAGTTTCTCTGAAACCACCTCTTTCGGGTCCTGGCCCAGATCTTCCTCGTCCTCTACCCCTTTGATCACCACTGTTTTGATCATGAGGGTGGTAGAATTTATCATTCCTCTGGCTTCGACTGGTACCCACATCTTCATTTTTTCTTTCATCCTCATTTCGGCTTCCAGAAGAACTTCTACTACCCCTTCCACTTTGACCTCCTCATCCTTTTTTCATGCTATCAAATCTTGTGTTTAGCTTCTCTTCAACTTTCAAAGAAAACTGGTATGCAACCTCAATGGTGGTCATTCTGACCAAGCTTAGCTCCTCTTCAATGCTCGATCGTAACCCATTAAGGTAACGGGCTACCTTCTCCTTGTTGGCTTCTACATGGCCCGTTCTGATGATCATCTTGTGAAAATATTCTATGTATTCTTTCACAGATCTACTGCCTTGCTTCAACCCTTGTAATTTCTTCATACTCAAAATACTCTTCTAGCTCGTTGATCCAGTCGATCAACTCTTCTAGGTTCAAACTTCTAGAATAACTAGGGACTTCTATTCTGGGTCTCTTTCTGATCTTTGAAATGGCCCTTATCAACCACTTCTAATCTTGATCGATCACTTCTTCTTCCTCTTCTACATCTGAATCTTCCACCTCTTCTTCATCCTCACTTTCTTCTCTCCTTCCCAGGTTTAACCCTCTTCTCATTTGTTCATGTAATGCATCAATTTGTCTTTGAAGGGCTCTAAAACCCTCGACCGCTAATGGATCTCTTCCACTAGCATTTCTGCCACCTCTACCACCTCTGTCACCACCACACCTACCAAGCATCACTCTTGGAGGCATCTCAAATACCTCGAACCCACAACCATAGTCCTGGTGCAAACTTCCTCATGATCGGCGATCTATCCACATGCTCAAGAAAACTAGCTCTGATACCACTTGACAAGGGAGCAAACCCGAGACACAAAAATACACTCACAATATAGAGAATAATATTTTCTATTTAAATATGGAACTCTTACATGCAGAGGATCACAAATCCTCAAGCTCTATGATACATGCAAAATTATAGAAGTTTCAAAAAAAGTACAGAAATTTAGAAAATCCCCTTTTCGCAGCATGCGAACTCATTCCCCAAAATTTTTTTTTACCAAAAATCAGAAATTAGTCCATAAATAGCCCCTTTTTAGTTTGGAACCAAAAATAACATTTGAGATAAGATTTTTGGCAATTTGGCGCCAAAAGTATAATTTGAAATTCAAAAACTAAGTCCTAATTTGAAAATTGGCAATTTTCCAAAAATCGGCCAACTTCCAAAAGCCATAAATTTTGATCCAAGACTTCATTTTTTGAACCGTTTGCACCGTCAGAAAGGTCTCAGAGTGAAGAACGTGCTAAAAACCCACTCTATAGTTCTAACAATTTTTGGGCCCGTACAAGACCGTTTAGTGCCTCAAACTGGACTCAGAAGGTTTTTAGGGCAAAAAGCAGAAACTAGAACTTGAATGACTTTGAAATCGTGAATGATCTTGACCTGATTCTTTTGTCAAAGTGCTTATTTTTCCTTCATGAACCTTCCCATAAAATTTTGTCTTCCCACGCCTTAAAATTCCCACCTACTAAAAATAGCAGCTGAGCAGAAAAATAGAAAAGCAGTTCTAAAAGTTGGAAACTCTTATTCGACAAAAAGGGTATCCAAAAATGAAAAAACATCTACAAAAAGAAAACAACAGAAATATAAATGGAAATCATCTTTTTTTGGGTGATGCAAAATTTCCCTCACACCATTGGATGCTCCTGCATCACTTTCTCTATGAAATGCTACTACAATTTATCATATGAAAAAAATATTAAATATTTTATTTCTTATGTCACCTATAACAATTTCCAAAAAATATGGAGACACATGAAAATGACTTAGGAATGCAAGGTTAATGTCACATATCCTAAAATTCTTCCCATTGACATTATACATTATAATTACATGAACATGAGATACACAAAAATAATCAAATGTAGTGATCAAGGTCCATGGCCTTCCTAGACCAAGAAAAATACTAATGATTATTGGCTTTGTAAGAAAATCTACAAAATTATCCAAAGTGTCAACTTTCTTAACCAATACCTTAGAATTATCAACTATTTCTGACACAAATAACATAAAAAAAATTGAGTATGAACATGATACATGGGATTTTTGGCTAAACATATGACACTTTGATTGTGACATTCAATCCTAAAAATCCTACAACCAAAACCAATAGCTAAACCAAGTATTTGTAACCATACCACCTCCTTGGAGGCTTGTGTAGCAATCATATACTTTTCTTCTATAGTGTAAAAAGAAACCATAGGATGTATTTTAGTCATTCAACTCATTCCACCTCCAAAAAAAAGAGAAAAAATGGCAACTAGTGGATCTTCAACTATCCAAGGCACCTACCCAATTTTTATCAACAAAACCATGTATGTAAAATGACCTAATCACATCATTAGTACCATGATAAACCAAAAAATAATAAAAAGTGCCTCAAAAATATGTAAAGAACCTTTTAACAAAAGCTCAATTCTCTATATAAGGTATAGACATAAACTTTTTAGAAACTCTTATTGCTTGGGCTATGTTTGGTATACTACAAACAATTAATATACATCAAACTATCAACAACACTAGCATGAGTAACCTTAGATATGTCTTCAAAATCATGTGCCATAGAAAAATGGCCCCTTGTCATTTACATGGCCTTTTAGGTCCTGCTTCATAGTATTTGATATATTTTGCTCTAATTTTATGTTGTGACATGGCTTGAACATACGTATTTAGGTACTAAAATTAAAATAATGACATCTTATGAAGGTGTTGTGAATTGTTGTAAGACATTTCTACACTCTTCTAAACTTTGTTCATTACAATTTACCTAAAAATCACCTTTTTCATCACTTATCAAGTCCTATTTTAAAGTGTTGTAAAGTCTTGTAGCAAGATTTCATGCTTTTTTAGGCATAACTTCACTATTTATCCATTTCTTATGCTTTACTTGGCCCCTTTATGCCCTCATATCTCTTAATTAAGTGTATTTTTGAAGGTAAGCTTGACAAATAATATTAAATACATCTTAATTCCTGACACCTATTTTCAAGTTCTAGGTGGGACCCATTCACCATTGGTGGTGAATGAGTCCCCCTTGGCTCCAAATTCAAAAATTTTAAATTTTCTTTCGGGTTTTTATTCAAAAAAACTTGATGTTAGCTTTTGACAAGGTATGAATGGTTAACTAAGGCACAATTATGTATAAATATGTGATTTTCACCTCATTTTACAGTCTCCCATAATCCCCTACAATTCTCCAACATTCACACATCATATTCAAGCATTCAAGCTTTCTACAACATCAATTCAAGCAATATTCAAGCACTTTGGAACACATCCATTAACATTAATTCAAATTTGCATTTTCAAGGCTTTGTTAAGTTGATAACTATTTCATGTTATTAGTTTATCACTATCTTTCATTTCATTTTTCATTAAGATTTTGATTACCAAAAGTGGGGTTTGACTAAGGAAAACCCCTATTTGCTAACCATCAACCATTTTCCCCCTTATTGCATGTGTGTTTACAGACTTAGGTATGTAGATTTAACATGATTTTTGGTGTTGAAGATTGGTACACAAGTCAAATAGGTGCTTCAAGTCAACTCATTCATATTTCAAGCTTGGAGAAGGTTTTTTGTCTGTTTCCTACATAATTGACTTCGACAACCTGATAATCAAAGATTTCTAGATCTGGTGTTGCAGAGTTGTCTCGTAATTTTTCAAAAAATTGGGAGAGGATTGATTCACCACTAGTGGTGAGAGTCCCACCTTAGGACTAAAAATCTTAATTTTGTCAAATTTTGGATCTCAATAGTCAAAAACTAGTTTTTGACACTTTGTCACCAGTAGGAGGACTAATTCACCACCCTGGGCGAATGAGTCCGACTGTGAAATTTAAATGATTTTAGTCAACACTCACAACATTCTAGATTCATCAGAATTACCCAGGTGCACTCTATTTCATCCTATTTCTTTTTGTTTTTCATTATTTCTCCATTTAGTTCATTGTTTGCATATCATAGTGTGTTTTCAAACATAACGTAGATCTTAGTTTTGCATTCATATTTCAGCTTTCTAAATCACTTAAATGCATTTATTTTACTTCATTTAGCTTAGACAACATCTTTCATAACATGATTTGAATGAACTAGTTAGCATTTTTGGCCCCACCTCTCTCCTTTTAGGTGAAAAACCCTAGAAGAGCTAGAGAAGTCCTAGAGGGCCAAAAATCAATGGTTCAAATCATCATAAAAATTAGGACACATGTCTAAACTAAGCTTAGTACCAACCAAAAATATAATATTTACTAGCTTATAAACATGCAGATTAGACCTTTACAAAATGGTGTGAACATGTACTTTGACTTAACCAAAGATTTATGTAGACTTGATCCCTAATAATCTTCAT
Source organism: Sequoia sempervirens (assembly GCA_007258455.2). NCBI lineage: Eukaryota > Viridiplantae > Streptophyta > Pinopsida > Cupressales > Cupressaceae > Sequoia > Sequoia sempervirens. The sequence continues at coordinate 996,830,311 of VDFB02271358.1, forward strand.
CTCAAGGATATATTTAGTAGCCCCCAACTCCTTCATATCAAACATGTCATAAAAATGAGTCGTAATTTCCCTAATCATCACCTTGATGTTACTCATAAATTCCATGTCATCAAAATACAAGACAATAAATAGTATCTAATCATCAATAATTTTAATATAAACACAATCCTCCTCCTCACTCCAAATAAAATCCAACTCAAATGAAAAAGCATCAAAATTTTGGTACCACAACCTACGTAACTATTTTAGACCATATAATGATCATTTTAACTTGTAAACCAAGTTTTCTTTTAGTTTCACAAAATATCCATCTAGATTTCACATATAAATCTCCTTAATATCCTCATGCGAAAAAATAGTTTTAACATCTATTTTCTCAATTGCAAAAATCACAAGTAGCAACAATATATAACAAGAATATAATAGAAGTTAACTTATAGGAAAGAATATTTCATCAAAATAATTCCCCTCTTCCTAGGAGTATCCCTTTGCCACCACTTTTTCCTTGTACCACTCTAATCATCTGTCTACACCAAATTTATTTTTAAATATCCACTTGCAAAAAATGGGATTTCTTCCTTTGGGAAAACTAAAAATATCCCAAGTATCACAACTATCCATGACCATTATATCATCTTGCATGGCTTACATCCAAGACTCACTTCCTTCCAAAGTGAGAGCCTCCCTAGAAGATCTAGGTTCGATGTCACTACTTAATAGAGAAAATATATAACAAAAATCTAGTGAGATATACCTATCAACTATATTCCATTGTCTTTTGGATCTTCTCACTTGGTAGGGGTAATAGGCTCTATGTGTTCTTCTATATGCTCATCCTATACATCATTTGAACTCTTTGAACCCTCTTCTTCTTCTCTATCCTTTGATTCATATGATTGTTATTCCACATTTACATCTTCTTGGTTTTCTATTTTCTTTTAAAATTAGAATATTTTTGTCTTGTATCTATCCTTTGGTTCTTCTTCACCTGAATAATATGTGAAATCCCTAAAATTAGATCTTTAGATTTTTTTTGCAGGGTTAGAGGATTCCAAAGCTTTTAGTTTTTTACATTCTCACCATAATCTACGAAGATAAATGTTTGATCAAGATTAGCTTTATTTTCTTGTGGTACATTAACAAAATCCTCACAACCAAATAATTTCAAATGTGAAAAAGAAGGTGTTCTACCTATCCATACTTCATAAGTAGTTTTATCAACAAGAGTTGAACAAGGAGATCTATTAATAAAATTAAAAATCTTAATTATTGCTTCTTACCAAAAGAACTATTATATCTTAAAACCATTTAACATACCCCTAACTATTTCCATTAATATTAGGTTCATTCTTCCTTCTACCTCATTTTTTGGGGAGTAAGGAGTAGTCTTTTTCTAAAAAATACATGCATGCACTTACATAACTCATCAAGTTCCATAAAATAATTTTCACCCCCATAATTAGATCCCAAAACCTTTTCTTATAATCTATTTGTTTTTCAAGGCTTAAAATTCCTCAAACTTTGTGAAAACCATATATTTTTCATGCATCAAATAAATCTAAGTGTATCTTGAGATTTCATCAATGAAAGTAACATAATATTGATATTTTCCCAAAAGATTCAACATATACTAGTTCAAAAACATCTAAATGATTGGTCTATAATAATATCTTAGCCTTATTAGTCCAATTAGTAAATTATGATGTATTATTTTTTCCAAACACACAATGCTCACAAAAAATATTTTTACCAATAAAATAATAAAAAAATCCATCAATCAACTTTTTTATTAAGAATGGTCCTAAGAAAATTTTCATTTATATGACCCAATATATAGTGCCACAAGATACTTTAGTAGATATAAAGAAAGTGGAGACATTAAGCTTGAATAAAGTCCCAATCTAATATCCTTTAGCAATCACCAAACTCATTTTAACCAGCATGCAATCAAACTTGTCAAATATCACATGCATTGCAAAATTATTCAAGTTGGATACTAAAAGTACATTTTTTAAAGTCCCAGAATGTGTAAAAAATTATCAAGGGTTTTAAACCTCCCATCACTGAAACACAAATTTACCTTTCTCTTACCAACAATATTATTTTTGTTGTTATCATTAAGTAAAGTTGCTCCTACTCCTTTTGAGGAGTGATAAGCTAGGAAAAACTTGACTTAATAAGAAAGAATTATTACTATAGTGTTAGCTGACATAAACAAAGCATCAAAATCACCATCATTTGAGGACTTTTATATGGAGGTATATGCACTAGATTTTTTCTATTTCTTTGTTCCTTCTTCACATGCCCTCTCTTACCATAATCCCAAAACATTTCTCTTTCTCCCTGGGTTTTAGAACATCCTTTTGACTTATCAGTCTTTTTATACCCTTTGTGCCCTCATTTCTTTTTATACCTTCATCGCACATGCAAGACATCTTGGGAGCAAAAATCCATGCTCTTTTTTCTCATTTCTTCTAAGAGAATTCTAGTAATGAGGTTTTCCATATTTGGATTTGCACTATCACTTTGTATGATAATTATTATATTTTCCTAAGATTTTGGAAAATAACAAAGAAAAAATAAAATTATCTTAATCTTCTATGTTAACATCTACTAATGCAAGTTCACTTAAAATAAAATTGAAAGAGTTTAATTATTTGAACTCTAGAATCACCATCCTTCGTCTTTAAAGAATGAAAACATCTTTTAAGATATAATTTGTAAGACAAGATTTTTGTTTGGTATATTTAATTTATCCACTTCCACAACTTGAATGCGGTATCTTTAGTAGATACAATCAAGATGAATAAAATCCACAAGACATTATTGAATGGTTCCCCATTCCATCTTGTCTAGCTTTATCCAATATTCATCATATATTCTAGATAGATTCACTTCTTGTGAAGCTATTAATGTGCAAAGTAACCCACAAAAAAACTAACCAAAGGAACTAATATATAAAATATTTGGATGAGATAATACCATTAAAATAGCTCAAAATAAAATCCAAACCCACCTATAGAAAACATACACCCCACATCATGGATAACTTGTAACGTTAGTTAAAAATTCTACATGATCACGTGTCCTTCACATGGGCACCAAACCCATATAAAATCATTTTTTTTCAATGTTAAGTTCTCCACTCATGAGGGCTTTAACAACCAAAAAATAGGAGATGCAAATATATGCACACTTGGTTGCCCAAATTTGGATGACATGCAAATGGAATATGTCAACATTCCAAGACATGCAAGTCCACATGTACCTCGCTCTCAAAATTAATTCCATAATGTAATATTCCTCAAATATACCTTGTAGCCACCACTAAAATATGCCCTTCTCTATGGAATGCAATTAGAATCTATCATAAGAAATAAATACTAAATATTTTATCTCTCATGTCCCCTAGAATGCTTTCCAAAGAATATGGATAAACATGAATATGAATTAGGAATTCAAGGTTAATGTCATCTATCCTAACATGTCTTGTAGTTCAATGCCATTTTTCATGCCTAGTGTAATAGTATATAACTTTAGAAGAACTTGAAACACACAAACCTTAATCTTATGGAGCAATCATTGATATTAATAGAAGTTTAAATTACCTAGATTAATTAGAGATATAACACATAATTGAATTTAAAAAAATGAAATAAGTAGGTAGAGGTACATAGTTTTGAACCTAATGATGGGGTAATAATGTTGATGATGTGGTCAATAATTTTTCCACATCTGTCTAAAATCAACAACCTAGTTATGATGACTATAGTAAAATTTTAACTAGTAAGAGAGAGATAGGGAGAAATAGAGAATTGGAGAAAGAGGGAGAGGGAGATGAGAGAGGGATATAGATGAGAGAAAGAGAAAAAGGAAGAGAGATAGGTGCCAAATATCATTGATAAGAGATATGGATAGTTCAATTAATATAATGAGAGAGAGAGAGAGACAAAGGTCTTATTTCATTGTTGAGAGATCTAGAGAGAGGTCAAGAAAAAGTGTGAGATATATAAATAAAGACCTCATTTTTTGTTGAGAGAGAAATAGAGAGGGACAGATAGACAAAGAGAGAAACATAGTTAAAGGAGTTGAATATTAAGAGAGAGGAAGAGGAAGAGAGAAAGAGGCATCATTTCACGAATAAGAGATAAATAGAGAAAGAGAGGGAGATATAGAGGAAGAGATAGACTGATAAAGAGAGAAGTGGTGAATAAATAAAGAGGTTCACTTTATTATTGAGAGAGAGGGGGGGAATAAAAAGAGAGAAAGAGGAAAATAGGAGAGATGAAAAGAGGAAAAGACAAAGAGTAAGAAAGAGTAATGGAGATAGATAAAGAGAGAGAAATGAGAGATAAATAATTGTTAAAAAAAGATCAAACGACATAGGAAAATAGAGAAATGCACATAGAGATAATTAGAAAATATATAAAGAGACAAAGAGATGGGGATAAAGGAAGAGTGATAGAGAGATGTAGAAAAAGAAAGAGAAAGAGATAGACCTCAATTTTCTATTGAGAGAGAGTGAGAGACAAACGTCATTTTTTCCCATATATTTAGTGAACCTTACAAGCTACATAAGTCCAAGAAAATCTATCAAGAGCCAAAAGACAAAAGAAATGTTGAACTTTAAAATGTCCTCTCTCTCAAATCTTGATTCCTACAAAAACATTGTAAGCCTACAACTTGAAATTGCATTAGTATTAAGAATTCTCTCTTGATTCCCTAAACTCCTAATGGTTTTTATTTGTGTGGAAATAAATAAAATGCTACAAGATGCATGCATTTTATTTATTGTAAGGGTGATAAGGGTAATATTTTGTGTGTCTCACCTTGTGGCACCAAATAAATAGTTTCGATGAGTTCAAATAGTCTAGCTAATTCTATTATAGACCTTCCAATTAATTTTGCATGCATCTTAATCCTTTCAAGATAAATCAACTTAACAATGTATCTTAAGTATTGTGAGACCAAAAATATGCCAAAATTTAATGAAACTATTCTCTTAAATCATGACATGAGCATGTGCAAGATCATGATGGGCCAAAAAGTGGTGATATGATAGGTATGTGGTTGACGAATTTTTTATCCCAAAAATTGATGAAACAAAAAGGGTTTTTAAAGGTGATTCTCATATTTATACCAATATAAATTATGCTTTACTTTGAACTTAATAAATAATTATTATTCATTTTCTATTTGAATTATGACTAAAGTCTTGATTGATAGGCTGATTAAAAAACATCTATAGCTTTCAAATGGTATCACATTTTTTGAATTTGAAACATGTGTCACATTCTATGCTTCGTATACTATAGGATTAAAAAAAATTGAATTTCATGAAGTTTTGACCAAGTTAAGGTGGACATACGAGTTTTTATATTTTTTAAAAGTTGTAATAAAAATTCATAATTAATCATTTACTTGGAAAAAAATTACAAAAAAATATGCATCACATCGGGACATGAGTCCTCTACTTATATCTAAAATCTTATAAAAAATATTATCGTTTTATTGTGGTTAGGATGGTCAGATAGACACCTACTTATTTTTTCCCTAAAATTTATGTACTACTACATTGAAATTTCAAATTTTCACCAGATAGATTTTTTTTTTTTACAAATAAACCTAGTAGTTTAGAAACTAAATTCAATTTGATACAGATTCTATTCTTACATATTTTTGAAATAATATAGATAACTTATTCAAATTTTTACATCAAGTTACCTAACTCTGATTTTTCTGAATTTTTCGTCACTTAAGGGCTTGCATTTTCCATGATGATCCTACACATACCCACACAAATATTTCATTTAACACATTTAAGTAGAATATTTAATGTTATTACAAGAATCATTTCATTGTACATGCATTTTGAGTCTTCTAAGCTACATTAATCTAATAATATCTCAAGAATTGTAAGACTAAAAACTACAAAAAAAATTGGCATCAATATTCTATTGAAATATGTATTCTATGAATGTTTTTGTCTAAACCTATGGATATGAATTACGCCAATATAAAACATCCTCTCTTAGTATACCATAAGTCATGATGATTTATTTGTAGTGGCGATGAGTGCAATGCTAATAGATCTAGGTTGGATGGTTATCTTGTTGGATGCATTATTTTATTTCTCATGGATCATGATCATTTATCCTACATTAATCTTGTTGTTGTCTATTATACCACAACCCTAAAATTTTAAATTTTGGGGACATTAGTATTGATGTTGAGATTAGTATTTTTGTGAAGCTAGGAAATATTAATTTTATGTTTTATTTTTACATATATTCTTTTATTAATTAATTTGGTTGAGTTTGTATGTGTTTGAATGGTCTTAAAAAAAAAATTAATTTTTTTTCAAAAGCAATAAAGTTTTATGTTATAATAAGCAAACCTTTTAAATTTCATGAAACGTTTTTAGGAATATAACTACAAGTTGTATTTTTTTTTGGGAACCAAAGGAGATAAATTTGTAAAATATCATGATTTATTGATGCTAGCAAGTGTACATTCTTGGCATACATGCAAACCTATTTAAAACCCCAAAATAATTAATTTCCCTTATCTTATTCTACTCCCTAATGCTCTAGCTCCCTTTTTGACCTATTGGCTTCCCAACGCTTCAATTTATCCAATAAATTTTGGCTTTTAAACTTGATTCCACATCGATTTCTACTTTTTTTCCAATTTAACACTTTTTATTTTAATTATTTTTTGAGAAACTAGGATTTCTACATTTCCATTATCATGATCTTGGTTTATTATAAATTGTTAGTATGTTTAAAATTTTTAATTTAAATATTCATTGGATTTTAAAGTGTTGTTTATGATTGAAATTTCTTGTAAATTTCTAATATTTCCCCTTATTCTATAGTTTTTTAAAGATTGTGTACCCCAATTTTAAGGTTTTTAACAAAACTATTTGAAATTTTGATTATTCATTATTCTATAAACCTAGGTTTAGAGAATTATCAATGATAGGTGTTAAGTTTGAAAAAATATAAAAAATAGTGTTTAGGAACCTACTCAAGAGTTTAATGACATTTTGCAAGTTCTTGCAAAATACAATTAGACTTTGAAGAAGGAAGCTAAAATTATTTCACAATTTGAATATGTTTAAAGATTCATACTAGGGTCTAAATTTTTTATTACTAATTGGCATACCAATAGTTTTGCAACTTGCAAATAACTACAAACTAAAATAGTGACTAAACCTTAGTTGCAAGGTGAAAATTAAATTGATGTTACATTTTTACAAGTTTTATGTGCAAATTATAATTGGTGTCTAAAATCCAATTTCATGCTAGATGTTCAACTATTTTTTTTTACACTTGGCTACAAAATATAAACTAGGCTTGAATATTGAAAAAAAACACAAAGAAAACCTAGAATATGAACTATAGTAAAAAAAATTACTTGTTTTGAAGGTTTTAACTCCAATAATTGATCCTTTTTAAAAATTTAGACATATTTTTTTATTAATAATATAATTGAACAATAGTATGAATTTAGTTTTTTTAACATGAAAATATATCAATAAAACTTTAGAAACTTGTTATTAACTTAGTTGAACCTTTTATACGTATTCTCTCATAGGGAATGACAACTCTATCCATGTGATTAAGTTCTAGTTAAAAGGGGTTAACCCACCACCCTAAATTCTAATAGATATGGGGAATATATTAAAAAATAGCTAGAACATGTGGTCCTAGAGAAAATATATACAAGAATGGTAGAATGAGTGGGTTGGTGGAAGATAGTGTTCCAAATCTATATATATAGTCAATTGATCTTATCATGAAATTTTATTAGCACTATAATTCAAATTAGAGGGGAATTAGATATGATAGTGGTAATGGAATAATATTGATTCAAACATAGTATATTGAGTATGTTTATATTATTTACACTAGGGCTCATATAAGAAAACATCTATGGAGTAACACAACAATACTGTGCTAACAATTTAAATAATTAATAGGAAGAAACCAACAAGAATTCTCAATGAAATCTTGAAATTAACATTCCCAAGAATTCCTAAAATGGTATTGAAAATTTATTTTATTGAGGACATTAATGATTGAATTTTTTATGAGAGTTAATGGTGTTTTCATCTTTCATATAGTCAAGTTTCTAGAAGGGGATTTGGATAAAAGGCTATCTAGATAAGTCATGAATGATATAAAGTGATTCAATAGTTGGTAAATTTTGTTCCCTACCTTTACATAAACATAAATTAAAAGCTAAATGAAAACTTTATATATGGTACCCAAATATTTAATTATAAACTTGTGTTCCTTGAACTCTATAGTTAGTTCGTAGAGGTTCATAAAATATATTTAGAAAGGAAGATCAAGGGGCCTAGATTATGTTGGAAAATAATGCATGAATACTCACAAACTTAATCCATTTCCTACATAATCCCATCAGAGAAAAAGATGCATGCAAGTGACCATAATGCATAGATCAAATAGACAAGCCTCAAGATAACACAATATATACCCTAGGAAAAACCTCAAGAGGGAAAAAACTAGCCTCTAAAAGAATCCATACTTCACCTATTATTCAGTAATAAAGAAATGTACAAGAGTTAGAATTGATACCTTTAAAGTGTCAATTCTCTGCAATACATCCTCCATATTTTCAAGCATGATTACAAACATCCCATGCCATGCTTCACATTTATGCACTCCTCAAAAAGACTCAATAATGGTATCCCACTCACCCAACCAATCTTAACCACTAAACATGTAATTTATTTTATAGATACACACTCACAAAAATACAACCAAGTGGTAAGATAAAACCATGTGCCACAAAACTACTAACCCCTTATTTAATACTAGTACTAACTTTTCACTTTATTAAATATTATCTAATATTAAATTATTATCTCATGCCTCTCACACATTAAATAATACAATATTACAATACAACATAAAGTGATCCAAAAATAATTACGTAGTGTAATTAACCACACCACCTAATTGCATCATAGCTAAATAATTATTTAATTACACTATAATAAAAAAAAATTATGCAGTGGTGTACAAAACCATATCCCAACATTCTCCCACTTGTTGTATACATTGCATAAGGGTCAATCAATGAAATAAATCATCATATCCATACATGTGTAGAGAAGGGGGACTCGCCACCCTGGGACTCTAGGTCATGGGAGAGTCCTAAGCAACATGCTGCCCTAATCCACCTTGGGATTGCTAAGCGAATTGGAATGGTCAAGGTACTAAGGCTAAAAAGGAAGAGCAATCTAAGTGTTGCTATCCTTCTGCTAAACCAATTTTTTTATAGGATTAGAAGAGCCAATTTGGAAGGTTCAATCTTTTGTCTAGACAACTCATTGTTTGAGGATGACATCATAGGTTTCAAACTCCAATGTGACATGTTGGTATCTCAAGGGTGCATTGGCATCCGTATAGGCATAGGTCTTAGAAACATATTGACATGAAAAGAAGCATACTAACTATCTGAGTAATAGATGTTTTATGCCACAAAAAAATATTAGAAAGTATAGAATGACAAGTACAACAAAAAGCATACTATATATACACTACACTAGAATTGACAAAGAGAGTGGAAAAGTAGACCTTTCTACCCATGCGTTGAATCTTCAAGTAGCTCCACACAAAAATCACCTACACATATAGAGCCAAATTTTTTTGGGGGTTATGTTTAGAGGTATGCCTTAGTTAGTCCCCCACTTCAATATTCCCACCTTCATGGATAACCAAATAGCCACAACATATAGAAAATGATAGAGATAGAAAGGAAGTATAAGTACTAAGAAAGAGCACTCAAAACAAGTATGCTACATAGTACACAAAATGATGCAAAGAGAAAATAGTAAGGGATGATATCACCTTCACAAGTACAAGCAATGGAGGAAAGTAGTGGAAGGAGATAGCTTGTGAATCCTCCAACAATAAAATTGTCACAACGAACATGGCATAGGAGCCAAAACTAGTAGCTTGTAGCCAAGAAGATAGTGATGTGTAAGCTTAAGAGTGAAACAGTGGAGTTGAATGTGATTGAATTGATCAAGAAAGTGAAGAATCCAAGAGAGATTGAGAAGGGGGAAAGAAGGAGTGAATGAATGAAGAATTAGTTTATTTGAATGAGGAAAGGGAGGGAAAATAACCATTTTTTTCAGTCAAGAAAGTAGGGAATATTATGCTTCATGTCCAATAGGAAACGTAACGTTTCTAGAAATTCCAAGGGTAGGAATCATGTTAGGATGATAGCATGGTGTGCAAACATCTATGTGACATGCACTTCCTTGAAAAATATTCTTCCACAAACAGAAAAAAATACAACCAAGTGGATGGAGAAAGGTGGAGGATTTGGAATTTTCATCATGGGATTTACATTTTCTAAAGGGCTATGAAAATGGGGAATTTTCCTAGGGTGAAAATTTGTGCCATCACATTTTTCCCCCCACTTTAGTGAGCATACATTCCTATATGAATGTGAGATAAATTAGGAAAGAATATACCTAAACCATCAGGGATGAAGATCTTTGATCCAGCATACTTGGACATGTAGGAGGTAGCTCTATAGATTCTCAGTCCTATAGGGAAACCTTGGCATGAGAGAGAGGGAGATGGCTCCATGGTACTCAGTCCTGTAGAAATGGATCCATTGGTTCATGGTCTTGCAAAATTTGAGCAAATGCTTTATACGTTCCCAATCTTGCAAAGGAATCACTATAGTTTCTTGGTCTTGCAAGGCTTGATATGAAAGGATACACATTTTGATTCGTCCTTACAGGTGCTTGATCCTATAAGGCAAGCTTGATGAGGTGCTTAGTCCTACTATGCAAGCTTGATTGTAAAAATGAATTTACATGTGCTTGGTCCTACAAAGAAACATGCTAAGCTATAGAAAAAACATGTTAGATAGAAGAGTCATGTAGAAAACCATGTTACAGAGCAAGAAATTGAAGGAGAAGCTTTCAAAGGGGTCTTTCGGGAAACCTTCGAGATAGCAAGTGGCTCGTTTAGAGGGACACTTCGATTGAAAAGCATAACATTTTTTGTAAATGATTATTTCATCAAGGAATCCTTTTGAAAGATCTCTTTTTTCAAAGAATCCAAGGAAAATAGTACTCCTTTTCAAGGGAACCTTTTTAGACTTCTTCATTAGAAAAAGTACCCATTTTTCAAAGGAAAATTTTTACATTCTTTCGCTATGGATTCATTTCTAAAAGACAAAATTCACTAGGGATCCTTGTTGAAGAATTATTTTTAAAAAAATTAAATATTTTCAATAAAGTATTTGTTGGACACCAAATGTACCCTATTGAAAATTAGAGAACTGCAGTAGCCCCCCTTAAGGTGGTGCATACTAAATTAAGGAGCATGTGGCATCCTAAGGAGAGAAAGGAGGGGCATAGATGTTGTAGTCCATGATACATGGAAATATGTATGTGTGGAAATGTTGTCACACATGCAAGGGAGAACACATAACTATCAAATCATCATGAGGAAATCAAAAGAGAGACAATCAAAGAAAAATGAGCAAAGATGAAGAAATCAAGAGACATGGGATCTAGGAGTTTAGGGTCAGAACTATTCATATATGCAATAGACATAATATAATGTATGATTGAAGGATCATCAATCCCCAAAATTTCTAGATCTAAAGAAGATAACGTGAAGGAAAAATAAAAATAAAAATTTGGTCAACATGGAAGAGGGCCTAAATGCCCCCAACGCTTTGCATCATCCTGAATTGTCGAAAAGAAAATTTAAAAGATATAGAAGGATGATGAAAAAAATGAAGTGTACAACATATTTTCCACACCTATATCCAAGCACCTACAAGGGTAGCAAGGTTCCTCTAGGCATGATCAAAAATACATAAATACAAGCATGAGGGAACACAAAACACACATAAATCAAAGCTACATACAAAGAAGACATACTTCCTTAGTCCTCATCAAGAAATAGGTCATCATTCTCCAAATCTAGATCATTGTATGGGGATGGAAGATGATCTTGCAAGGGTGATATTGAAATGGAAGTACCCTTCAACTCACCTACAATGAGAGCCAAAGAAGAACACCCCTCAAGGTGTCCTTCACTAAACTCTTGTGAGGCCAAGGTCATCGACCTTGTGAAGATCAAGAAAAAAGCTAGGATGTCATTAATTGAATTGAACATGTAGTTCATCAAAGTTCCATGTTTCAATCAAGTGGGAGAGGAAGGAGACACTCAAGATCAACTATTGACCTCATTAAGAGGGTAAGTAACAAAATCAGGAGATGTAGGGATCACCTCCATCACTAGGATGACATAAGCCAAAAGAGAACTCCCTTCCAAAGAAGGTGGTCCTTTCTTCTAACCACCATTCAAAGAAAGTTCATCCTCTAACTTATTCTTCAATAGGGGATACATAATTCCCATGGAAGAAGTGGAAAGAAAAGAAGGAGGACAAAGCCGTAGAAAACACAACCAAGGTATTTGACATGTCTATGGGCCCTGGGAAATGAGGGATGTTTTGTAGGGACACCAAGAGGGGTGGCTCCATGGAAGGAGTGATGAACACTTACACCCTTTTAGGGTGAGGATCATTAGTGTTTACCAAGGGAGCCAAAATTATAATGGGGGTGAGGGGAACTAAAATAGAAGGAGTAGATGAAGAAGATGCAATAGAAGGTACAAAAGCCAAAGCTATGGGCTCCTTATTCACCTTCTACAAGGTATCTTGTTCAACAACCAGAGCCTTTCTCCAGTGCTTGCATTCATGCACAAATTGGTTTTGTCAGCTTTAGGAATTAGAAGCCGCTACCTAATAAGGGACATAAGACTCTCGTTCTACCATAGGGGTGTCTTCCATAACTGTTACTGACATAAGGACCACCTCATGTACACATAAATGTGGAGGAAGTGTAGGAGAAGAAATAGCAGTGGGTGGAGAATCAAACATAGGTGTCTTAGCAATGAGCCTCTTCCCATTTACTACCAAAGGGGCATAAATAAGAATGGTAGGGGGGCCATAGAGGTTGATACATAGGGGAAACTCTATGAGAGCCCTTTCCATTGCCATAAGAAATGGGCCTAGGCACCATCAGAAAGACAAGAAGTTCAAATACTTGATGCTTGGATTTTCACCAAGCAGCAACCATTGGACTCCCCATGTCAGGCAGGGGCTAGAAGTAAAAGGATCTATAATAGGGTGAGAAGCTGAAGTGGATGGAATGAGAGATGTGGAAGAGGAAGGCCCATGGTCATGATCAAGCTTCCCCTTCCCATTTTTCTGAAAGGAGGAGGGAACTTATTGTTGTGCTATCATGGAGGCCTTTACTTAGATGGAATAGGGAGAAGTAGGATAGTTCATCTTCATGATGTCCTTAGTCTTATACTTGATGTAGGTGTGATATAGAAAATTGGTCCTCAAAGGAAGAGGTCTAATTGAGGTAGGCCCAAAGTGATCTAATGAGAAGCCCCCACATGACACCAATGGTCTATAACTAGTGTCATGCACAATGTGCATAGAGCCCTTATGAGAAAAATTAAGACATTTATGAATTATCAAAGAGATTCCATCAATGGAAACTAGCCATGGGATGCCTAGTTTCACCCTAAATAATTCTAACTTTGAAATGATGTCAAAAGTAGAATTTACAATCCTAGGTCCTACCAAGACCGAAAGAGTAATAGAACTGATAGGAGGGACTGAGAGTCTATCATGCGTACATATGGTGGTCTTTGATTCCTCATATTCCTCCCTATGTAGAAATTTTATAAAAATTTGGGTATCCTTTGTTATGAAATTCACATGGATTGTGAGGTCCACTAGGACTCCTATCACAACAATCTAATTGAAGCAGGTGGAGGAATGCATTTAAATGAAACCATATTTAAGTCCTTCAAGCAAGCTTCTTTAGAAGGTCCAGAAGATTGAAAAATTGCATTCGTAGAATGGGATGGAAATGTGTTGATGTAGATTTTTAGTTTGCTATTAGCCTTTTCAATAGACTTGTTAGCACTCTGCTTCTCGTCAAGGAAGATAGTATTGTCATCAATGCAATCATATATCTCATGATGCAGGTGCATGTATCTCTTGATATCATGTTTGTGAACTTGATGGTACTGGTAGAATGTGTGATCATTGTACTAGTTAGGTAGGGCTCAAAAATAGGTTGAGGATCTAACAAGCTTAAAACTTTATCTTTTAATAATTTCTTCAAAATAGTAGAATAAGATTGTGATAGCTTTGTAAATTGTCTATTATATTTGAATCCCTTTTCATTAGTTGTAGTGACGACATTTTCAATAGCCTTATTTTGCTAGATATTGACACATAGATCTACCCTTAGAATGGTAGCATGAGGAAGATCCCTCAAACCAAACAACCGTCTATTGATATTATCGTAATGCGACACACAAATGTGCAAATGAAGGATATTTCATCAAGGAAAATTTCTCTTGCCAAGATCTCTGTTGGTTGCCATTGGAAACCTTTTGGACATTTGAATCAAGGAAAGGATAAGAAATTTGCAAGAATAATGCTTGATACCAAACAATTAAATTGGTTATCTTCTCATGCTTTCCTTTCTTCCATCGGATGAGGTCCAAGAAGGCCATCTTTGGCCTGATGTTCTCCTATAATTTCTAGAGGAATTGATTTACCATCTAGTCAAATGAGAATAAAAAATTGTTAGGTGATAAATAGTACCACTCAAGGGTCATATCCTTAAAATATCTTGTGAACAACTTAGCCATTAAAGCATCATGGTGAAAAAAATTTGTGCACATGTTATTGAATGCTAGCACATGTGTTTGGGGATTTCCTTTACCACCATACTTCTCCAATTTAGAAATATCCATCCCTTGAGGGATGGAAGTGTTCAAAATAGACAAAGGACTATGATGGAAGAATGGTTAAAAGATGGGATCGGAGGTGGCAATAGACAAGTTTGCTAGCTAATTTTGAATTTAACCCATGTTTTGTAATAAGGTGTTCAAAATAGGCCCAAAAGATGATACAGGACCATAGGAACCACCACTTGGACCTCCAAGACCACTAGAGCCACTAGCCCATATTCACCCCACCACTGTAGCCAACATGGGCTTGAGGATTACCACTGAGAGAATTAGGAGTAGTGGAACTAAATCCCAAAGGAACCTTGTTTTCTTTCATGATAGGGGGCAATTCAGGAGTGAAGGTAATGTTGATAGAAGGGTCTATCTCAACCATGTATACCAAAACCCTAGGCATTGAGACTTCTATCTATCATTTAGTGGTCTTAAGGTTAGGATTCTAGGAAACACCCGATCTAGGATTGTACGAGGGGACATAAGCTTCCATTATGTTGGTAAGGCCCTAGATAAATTTGAGGACTACCTAGTCCTTTTCCAACATATGTCTTATTTCATTAACAACCCTAGCAACCCTAGCCATAATTTTTTCTTTTCCAAATGATTCTTGAGATCCAAAATCCTTTTTTCTAAGGAAAGAAGCTGATCTATGAGGATCATGAGAGCATCATCTCCCTCTAGAGCTAGGGCTATAGAAGAAATGAAAGGAGTAGGAACACAATTGGTTTCCTTGAAGAAAATTGTCTATGTTCCTGAAACTATTTCCTCAAAGGTGGCAATGGGACCTATGGTGATCTTATGAAAATTCATTTCCAAATGTCATAGATTCCTCCTAATAATCTATCTAGAGGTCATAGACTAGGTTGGTAAGATCATAAAGCTTCACAATGCATGAGTTTGCAACACACTCACAATACAAGAGAAGCGTTTTCTAACATAAGAGAATGGAATCAAAAAGTGCACTCAGATTCACAAAACATAGAGAAGAGGGACCCACCACCCCAGAACTCCAACTCATGGGAAAGTCTTGTGCCATAGAAAAATGGTCCCTTGTCATTTTCATGGCCTTTTAGGTCTTTTTTCATGGTGTTTGATCTATTTTTCTTTGATTTTATGTTGTAACATGCCTTGAACATGCATATTTAGGTACTAAAATTTAAATAATGACGTCTTGTGAAGTGTTGTAAGACATTTCTACACTCTTCTAGACTCTATTCACTACAATTCACCTAAAAATAACCTTTTCATCACTAATCAAGTCCTATTTTGAAGCGTTGTAAAGTCTTGTAACAAGATTTCACACTTTTCTAGGCATAACTTCAGTATTTATCCCTTTCTCATGCTTCATTTGGTCCCTTTATGCCCTCATATGTCTTAATTAAGTGTATTTTTGTATGTAAACCTGACAAACAACATTAAATACAAGATAATTCTCGACACCCATTTTTAGGTCCTAGGTGGGACCCATTTACCATGGGTGGAAAATGAGTCCCCCTTGGCTCCAAATTTTAAATTTTAAAAAAATTCCTTTCAGGATTTTATTCAAAAACACTTGATGTCGGCTTGTGATGATGTATGAACAGTTAAATAAGGCACAAGTGTGTATAAATATGTGATTTTCACCTCTTTTTACATCTAAGTCATTCAAGCAATCTCCTATAATTCTTCAACATTCATACATCATATTCAAGCATTCAAGAATTTTACATCTTTTCAATCACTATTCAAGCACTTTGAAGCAACCATTGGCATTACTTCAAACTTGTATCATCAAGGGTTTGCTAAGTTGAAAGCATTTACATGTTAGTTTATCATTCCTTTGCATTTCATTATTTTATTAAGGGTTTGATTACCAAAAGTGGGGTTTGACCAAGGAAAACCCCTATTCACTAACCTTAAACTTTTTTTCCCCTATTGCATGTTTGTTTGCAACCTTTTGTGTGTAGATTTGACAAGATTTTTGGTGTTGAAGATTGGTTTACAAGTTAACTAGGTCCTTCAAGTCAACTCAAGTCTATTTCAAGCTTGGAGAAGGTTTTCTATCCATTTCCTATAGAATTGACTTCAACAACTTGACAAGCAGTGATTTCTAGATCTGGTGTTGTTGAGTTGTCTCTTGATTTTTTTGAAATTTGGGAGAGAATTGATTCGCCACATATGGCGAATGAATCCCACCTTAGGATTGAAATTTTGAATTTTGTCAGATTTCGGATCTGACAAACAAAAACTTGTTTTTGATAGTTTTTCACCAAGAGGGGGACTAATTCACCACCCTGGGTGAATGAGTCCCACTGTGAAAAAATAGTGATTTCAGCCAACATCCACAACATTCCAGATTCATCATACTTCACCCAAGTGCATTCAGGTTCATCCCTTTTCTTTTTGTTCTACATATTTTCTTCATTTAGTTCATTATTGCATTACATAATGTGTTTCCAAACATAGCTTAAATCTCTCTTTTGCATTCATTTTCATTCATTTAAATTAATCAATTGCATTTATTTAACTTCATTTACGATAGAAAACATCATACATTGCATAATTTGAATGAACCATTAGCATTTTTTCTCCTATCTCTCTCCTTTTAGGTGAAAAACCCTAGAAGAGCAAGAGTTGCCCATAGGAGCCAAAAATCAACAGTTCATTTTGGTGAACCCAAATTTTGAGCACTTTGAATTTCTAATTTCATTTACATATTGCATCCTATTTGAAATTTGCATTAAAATTCAATTAGTACATTTTTTGTTTTTGCATTCGGGGACTTTTTATCTTGCATTAGTGAAAACTTCATTTAGATTTCTTTTTTGCATTGCATCTCATTGAAAAAATTAAAAATCTAAATTTTACATCCTTGATTTCTAAATATCACACAGAAACATCATACTAGGACTCATTCACCACCCAAGGCAAATTAGTCCCTCTACACTTGTTAAACAACATTTTTTAGCATTTTTCTGGCATTTGTCTGCATTTCTATTTTTTGTAGTTAGATCTCAGTTATAGTTATCAACATTTCTATTATTTGCATTTTAGACTCCTAGATTAGTTTCCATTTGCATTCACCCCTCCTTTGTGGTACTTGTATGAGTTTTTAGTGCTCCGTTGATAATACTTTAGTGAGAAGAAGTTCTAGACTCATGGCCTCCCACAATAGCACTTTCATTGTGGATGTTGGGATCTCACGAGCTCCTACTCCTAGTATGGAAAATGGTGCATTAGGCCTTGAAAATAGCACTTCTATGCCTTCACCTTTCCATCCAATGAATTTTGACAATGGAAACAACTCCCTCCCGCAAGACAAGGTCATTAATATTTGTGAGAATTTTTACCACTTACAACAAGACTTGTCACTTGAAAAAATTTCCACCACTGCCATATCCGCCATTGAAAACCTTCATCATTTAATTGAAAGTGATGATGGCTTGCAAGTGATGAAGAAGATTTCCGAGATTTACAATAAACATGATTCTTCTAATATCCAATTTGCAAACATTCTTGTAAGCCAAGGAGGACCTCAAGTTCCTCCCCCTTCAACCATAGCTTCCATACCAACTTATACCAATCCGTATGTCCACACAACTATGCATCAGGTTAATTATGGGGCTACTTCTTTCTTGATTTCCACAAGTATTCCTACTTCTCTTGTGGCATCACAAGTCCCTTCCATCGCAAGTATTCCTTTCATTTCCCCTCACATCACTTATACTCCATCACCATTTTCTTTTTGCTAAAGTATGAAAAAGGGGAAGGTATCAAATGCAAGACAAACGCTATCGGCAGGAGTCACAGCGATATGCATCTGGAATAGCTCCATTGGTGAGACATCTACCATCGCCGTGGGATCATTCCGACTGACCAAAGGTCATGCCAATCTCCATTTTTTTTCCTAACTTTGGGATTTTCCTACCCAGTAGGATTTTCCCGGATTTCTTCAATCTCCAAGAAATGTGCTGGTGTCCGCAGTTTTGCGCTCTTCACAAA
Organism: Sequoia sempervirens; assembly: GCA_007258455.2. NCBI lineage: Eukaryota > Viridiplantae > Streptophyta > Pinopsida > Cupressales > Cupressaceae > Sequoia > Sequoia sempervirens. Next base: position 996,849,138 of record VDFB02271358.1, read on the forward strand.
ATTCAGGTCCGGATGGATTTTTCTAAATTTTATGCCAAAGCTTTGAGTGACTTGAAATTGTTGGCACATGAATGATTTAGGTGATGAATTCTTGATATTCCATGCTTATTTTGATGAATTTCACAATGTTATATGCATTCCTTGTTTTTTCGAATGAACTATTGGTATACCTTATGCCTGCTTCAAAATTCTTTGTTCTGGCGGGATTTTCCTAGTTCCCTTCAGTTTTCTGAAGTTTGGCATTCTGATTCATCCACAGAATTTCGGTCCAACTAGATTTTTCTGAATTCTCTGCTATTCTCTATGGAATTTAAGAAATTTGGTGAAATGGATGATTCTAGTGATAAATTCTTATGTTTCCATGCTCTAATTTGGTAAATTACACAGTGATTATGTTGCTTGTGTTCATTTTACTAAATCTATTGTTGATATTGGGGCTTCATCAGGAGAATCTACCTAGTTCAGAATTTTCTGAAATCCCTCCCAGGCTGGTTTTCCTGGGTTAGCTCGAGATTCTGAACTTCCAGTGTTGATGCTTAATGGCTAATTTAATAGTTTTATCATGATTTTGAGCTAACACTTTCATGAAATGTTGTCAATATTTGGATTCTCACATTGGTGTTTGATGAATGCAGGCTGAGTCTAGCAAGGCAGCGGCTGGAGAGGATGAAAGACACAAAGAGATCATCCATCTCTGAAGCAGAAAAAAAGAATGAATCTAGACGAAAAGAGTAGGGTTCCTAAGGGTGAGATGACATCAGTCTGGTTCGAGGTTTCAAATCCGAATATGAACACCCTGCTAAAAAGGACTAAGGCTATCATGGGATACAATAACTAAGCACCTGGTGGATGATGCAGTGACCTATAGTGCAGTCATTAATGAATATCAATCCAACAAGAGAGACTAGGACCATACGATGGAGCAGATCTAAAGAATAATATTAATGCTATTGAATGGTGAACTAGGGTTTCACCTATGCCACTTGCGGATGGCTTACAGAAGACATTCTTGATGACAAAGGAAAAAATGGAGCAAGGTATGGGTGACATGGGGGAAGCAGTTAATGCAAAGTTGTATCGAAAGTTGTGCTTCCTCATCATTTCTCTTTGCTCCTTCATGCGTTTTAATCCAAGTTATGTGGCAGATCCTGGGTCGATCTGGTTGATGCCCTTGCATTTAATGCATGTTTGACTTTGTTTCAAATCCTTCTCGGGTTGATGTGTTCTATGACCGACTCATTGTAAACCCTAAACTGGGTCGACGCATCTGACGTGTTTTATAAATATGGCATTTTGCCTCCTTTGTAAAGGATTTTTTTGGAAATCTCTTTAGGGTTAGAAGAGTTAGAAAGGTGAAAAAGAAAGCTAGAATATTAGTTAGCAAGCTAGAAGATTAAAAAGGTAGAAGAAAAAGCAAGTTAGGGTTTTGAAGACATTTTTGTAGTTCAGTAGGAAGAGGAGGTGATGTATCTGCTTGATTTTCTTAGCATAGATGGAGATAGTTTAAAGACATGGGTTTCTGTACACTAGTGATCTTTCTAGATTTGTAAATGCTGGTTATATGTTTCATTAACAGTAGGAGTAGCCAGATTTAAACCTTCTTTATATTATGCTCTAGAATGGTATTCATTTTGGGTTAATCATTTTGATTTGAAAAGCTTTCAAGGAATGAAATTTTATCTTATGTTTTGTTTGAATGATGATTTGCAATCTATTGTTAAATTTTGCAGTGTGAATGCATGAAACTTTGTATCAATTACAGGTTAATTTTATTCTGCAGTTCTAGTTTAGGAATTCCTTGGAAGGCAACAAGTCTGATTAGTTCAATGGATCAACATTTTTTTAGTTTAAAAAACCTTGATCTATCTTTTTTTCTATTTCTTTAAAACCCCCTTGGTTAAAGTAGATTTAGATAAATGTTTAATCTTGTAACAATCCAAAAGCTCAAAACCAGTAGGCCCCTTGAATATTACAACCATATTGACCACTTTGTGAAATAGCAACATTGTGAACCAACAATCAAAGACCCTGGGAGGTGATCAGTTTGATTACTGATTGTCTCTTTCAAGAGAGGTGAGATATTTTTTACTTTTATCTTACCTGCATGTTGTGTGTCAACTGGCACCTCAATAGGAAATTAGCACTAGAAGGAGGGCCAGGAGAGAAAACTGGATAACATTGGATCTTTCTCACCAGAGAGGTCCCATAGAGTTCTTCGATCAACTGAAAACCCACCACCTTTGATAGAACTCGAGACCCCAATGAGACACAAGATTCATAAGGAAACCATTCTACCACCCTTGTCAGCTCCACTCACTTCACTAGGCTTTTCACCAATACCCCACTTGATACCCATGAATCCACCACCAAATCCACCTTGATTTCCATTACAGTTGGTTCAGCCCATCCAACAGCTGACTCAACCTCCACCACCGCCACTAATGGAATTTTTTGTGAATAATCCCTCTCCATTGGGGACTATTCCTGGAGGCTTTCATGATATTCCTAGGAAATCCTGAGAGATTTTGTGCCAAATACATTCATGGTGAATCAAGTAGTGCTGAGGAGCACATACAAGCTTTTAAGGACGCTTGTACCAAAGCCCAGATAGCTCACCATGATGTGGTTTGTAGGTTGTTCCCTTATTCCTTAGGGGATATGGTGTACAACTAGTTCCTAAATCTTCCACAATGTTCTATTCTGAGCTGGACATATCTAGAGAATGCTTTTATCAATCGGTTCAGAGTTTATGTGGATCCATCAATTTGCTACCATTAGGAAGGAGCCATGTGAATCACTGCCCTTGTTTAATACAAGGTTTCAATGAATGTATAGGAGATTGCAAGACCCCTATCTAGTTGCTGAGAATAGTGCCATTCAGGCATATTTTAGAGTTATAGATCATTTGCTTGGATTGTTCCTACAAAGGATTTATTAGCCCGTAGATATTGATTATTTGTCTAAAGTTTATCATCTAGCCATCAAGCTACAACAACAAACTAGCTCTCAACAAGGGAACTTGGGAGGAGGTTTTCCTTCTATGGGATATCAGATGCTTAATCCAACCCCTTTATTCAATACTGTCCCAGGGATGTCTCCTTCCCATTATGGACCCATGTCTGAGTTGCAGACTCAATCACCTATTCCATTCTTTGCCAGTGGAGCTCCTGACTTCTCTCAACAATCACAGGCTCATCACAGTCCACATGGTCATCATAATCAAGCTGGAATACCAAATCTCATCGATCAACCACCTGTTGCTAAGAATGTTGAGAGTGAAAGGACAATTCAACTTGCAAATGAGGTGGAGACCCTAAAGAAAACTCTATCTCAAGTCACAAATGACATGGCTCAACTTAAACTGAACCCCTCTCAAAACCAAGGTAATTATGCTAATCAAGGTAATTTCCCCAATCAAAATAATAATAACCAGGGTAATTATCAGAACAACAACAATCACAGCCAAAGGAATTATCAAGGCCAAAACTTCCCTAACCAAGCCTATTAGAATCAGAATAGAGGATATAACTAGAGGCCTAATAACAATAGACAATGGAACACAGGGCCAAATAATGGTGGGATTTCTCTCAATTATCAAGCTAACGAGGACAGGCCACATACTGCAAATGTAGCTGACCTCAATTTTATGACTAACTGGTGTAGGCTACATGATACTGCAACTCATTCTGAGGTAAATTGTCCTGAAATGGAGAAGGTTGTGAAGATGGAACAGGCAGATGCCCAAAAATTCCAAGGGAATCCAAATAAAGGAGGTGGCTCAGTGGATACAACAATGGCTTATGACCTCTTTGAAGAAGAACCTTCATTCCCAATGCAGAATGAGAATGAACCAGAAGATGTGTATGATGCCCAAGCCTTTTAGACAAAGGAAGGACACTTCCTAAGAAACCAGAATAAGGGTTCATTCACTACATTAGCACCACCTAACCACATGGTGCCTCTGAATCAGAGTGCTGATAACAACCCTCCTCCACTAAAGGGTCTACCTGACTTCCCTAGCAGAGGTAATTCATCTGGTGTTTTCAAATATAATGCAATTTATAACATAGAATTTGATATTGTTTCTTAGATGCAGTAACAGAAAATCTCTTTATCATACTTTGACATCCTAAAATGGTGCCCTTCCCAATGAGATATAGTGCTAAAAGCTTTGGAAGAAGCTAATAAATCAAAAGGGAAAATCAAGGTGGCACCCGCTGCAGACATCAATGCAACTTTGTTCAAAAATAAGGTAGGTACCCCACCATTTCTTTTAAGTTTGAGAATCTATGGGAAGAATCTGCACAATTGTCTGCTAGATTCAGGGGCTTCTAGCAATGTTATGCCATTTTTTGTATGCAAGAAATTGGGATTGAATCCTATCCAAACAAATAAGAAGGTCATCCAACTTGATAAAACAGAGGTTAATGTAGTTGGAGAATTGAAAAATATACATGTACAAGTAGGGTCTGACCCTAGGATTCAAACCAATATGGATATTCAGGTAGCAAACATTCCTGAGACTTACGGTATGCTTTTGAGTAGAGATCTAATGAAGAGTATAGGGGGATATCACTCCCTCGACTTTTCAAATATGTGGTTACCATGGGGAGGAATGCCTATGCAGATTAGGATTGAGAGTGAACCTTGCCTCAAAAATATCATCACTAAGTATGACTATCCCAATGAGGTAGCTTATTTTCAAACCGAGATAGGGGTTTATAAAAGAGAGGAAATTCTGACTCTTTTGTTTCTTGATTCTAATGATTTGTCAATGCAAGAATTCCCTGATCCCATGATTAGTGTAAACTAGCAGGTATTGATCAGGAAGCTACAACAGGATCAGCTGGTCTTAGGGGAAGATATCAATTTGTGGAGTCTCCTACTCCTAAATTGGTGCATGGTGCACTACCAAAATCATTCAGAATTTACCTGCCAACCCTGCATCAGTGTTCTAAATCATGTTTTCCAAACTGAAGAAACTAGCTCAAGTCACCTTGAGACCATTTCAGGTCACTTCTCATTTGAAGCTAAAAATGCAATAATGTTAACCAAGGATAATATACTTTCAGAGGAAGTCTCTCCTCAAACTGAACTTGCCCCGATCATAATACCGAACCAACATAGTTATGTTGAACAACCCCAGGGTTTGTTTGATACCCCTACACTCACAAGTATACCAAAACCCAAGGGGTTAATCAAAGATACAGATAACTATCAGAAAGATATCCTAGGATTACAGGATATATCTAAGTGGGAATTGGATATTGCACCTGATCAACCTATTGAACACCCACTCCCAATATTTAATGCAAAAGATCAAGTGGCTCCGCCTATGGTTCATCTTATCCAAGCACCCACAACAAGCTCAAAGAGATCAACCCCTGCTCATAATCAACTATGGACCCTCACATTTGATGGATCCAAATCTAAAACAGGGTGTGATGCTGGAATTGAGTTAACCAACCCAAAAGGGAAAACTTTTTTTGCTTCTTATAGGTTACAGTTCAGATGCACTAACAATATAGCAGAATATGAAGCATTAGCTCGGGGACTAATGTTCACACATCAGAAGAAATTTACTGCCTTGATGGTTAAAGGAGATTCAAAAGTGATCATTAAGCAAGTACGTAGCCAGTACACATGTCATAATAAAAGGTTGGCAGCTTATAGAAATTGGGTGTCGAACCTGATTGAAGACTTTGATGCTTTTGGGATTAGTTTAATCCCTAGAGAGGAGAATCAAATATCTAATTCATTAGTTGTTGCCACAAATACCCTGGAGCCCATGCAAGGCTCCAAGCTCAAGAGATTCTCAATAGAATTGATATCCACCCTGGCTGTCCCTGATAATGTCAAGAACTTTCAAGTCTTCGACGATGATTGACATATCAGTTGCTTTTCTAGCAAGCTCAGATGTTTTCAAATGACATATCATCGATGAGTCTGACAGGGATCAAGGAGACTAGAATCCCAAAGACTATGATACAGAAGGTGCCCTCAATTTAAAAAGTAATAGCATTCCCAAGGTAATGGTGACCTTGGAAAGAATTTTTGATGTAGATCCAAGGGCTCGGGAAAAGGTATCAACCGAAGATAAGGGAGGTGAATATGAAACTGTTAACTTAGCTGACTCTGGCCCTAAAAGGAATGTTTACATAAGGAAGGCCTACCCTGAAGCAATTAGAGAAGATATATTAAGGGTACTGAAGAAAGATATTTCTACCATAGCTTGGGGGTATGAAGATCTAAAAACATTTGATACTTCTGTGATAACTCATACTATTCCTTTGAAGCCTGAAGCTAGACCATTTCGGCAGAAACAATGCCTTGTCAATGCCCTGATTGAACTACTGATCTTTAAGGAAGTTCAAAAATTGCTTTATGAAAGAATAATCTTCCCTATACGACATTCAACATGGGTGACTAACTTGGTTCTAGTTCGCAAAAAGAATGGGAGATAAGGCTATGTGTAGATTTCAGGAATCTGAATAGAGCTTCAGAAAAAGACAACTACCCACTCCCTTCTCTAGATGAAGTCTTGCAAACTGTCAATGGGTCTCAAATGATGTCATTCCTAGATGGTTATTCTGGGTACAATCAAGTGATCATTAATTATGAAGACATAATGAAAAAAACCCTCACTACTAAGTGGGGAACATTTGCTTACAGAAGGATGCCATTTGGTTTGATAAATGCTGGAGCAACCTTTCAGTGTGCAATGGACATAGCGTTCAAAGATTTGATTGGTAAGTGCATCATCATTTATATGGATGACCTTATAGTATTCTCTAAAGATAGACTAAACCATGCTACAGACTTGGCTAAAGTTCTTGAAAGATGTATCCAATATGGTGTTTCTCTGAATCCTAAAAAGTGTGTGTTTAGGGTTTCTGAAGGGAAACTTTTGGGACACATAATCTCGGAAAGAGGGATATCGATAGATCTAGACTGAGTTGAGTCTATTCTGAAGTTAACCATGCTAGGAAGTAAGAAGGAGATGAGATCTTTCTTTAGAAAGATCAACTTTGTGAGGAAGTTTATCACAGGTTTTGTAGAGATTTTTAAACCTTTGAACAAAATGATCAAGAAAGATGCTAGAATAGAATGGAGTAATGAGGTAAAGGCTGATTTTTCTCAAGTTAAGCAATCCATTTCAGAGGCACCAGTCATCACCAGTCCTAACAACTTGAAGCCATTTTATATTTATTCTTTCGCTTTTGAACACTCATGTGTAGTTGTCTTGACACAACGAAGAGAGGACGGGGACGAAAGGCCAATTTCCTTCATGACCTCTCCGTTTAAGAATGTTGAAATCAAGTACCCACCTGAGAAACAAGCTTTTACGTTGGTTAGAGCTGTCGAGAAGTTCAAGCATTATATCCTTTGAAGTCAGATCATTTTTGTGGTTCTTAATGTTGTTGTGAAGTCTCTACTTATGCAGAGCGAATTGGGAGAACAAAGGGGGAAATGGATGGATATTTTGTAGGAGTTTGATATGGAGATTCACCCTATGAAACTTGTCTGAGGTCAAGGCCTGTCTAAAGCAATGGCGGATGCTGGTAAGAACATTACTTGTCAGCAGTACACAACACGGTCATTTTCTAATGACTCTTGGTATGCAGATATTATTTATTTCATGCTCAATAATCGGTGCCCAGATGGAATGAATACAACTAAGAGGAGAGCACTGAGAATGAAAAGCTCCCATTATATGCTCAAAGGAGGATTGTTATATAGAAAGAATTTTGAGGGGGTTTATCTACAATACCTTGATCAACAAGAAGCTAAGCATGAAATTACTTAATTTCATGGGAAACATGGCATGGATCATGGTTCTGCAGATTCTTTCACACATCAGATCCTCAAATCTGGTTATTATTGGCCATGTATTTTTAAGGATGCCCACCAACATGTAAGGAAATGTCATATATGTCAAACTTCTGCACCAAGAGAGCGTCATCCAATCATGCCATTGCAGCCTATTTATGAGGTAAGGCCATTTGCCCAATGGGCACTTGATTTTATTGGGGTAATTAACCCAAATTCTTCTGCAGGACATAAATTCATTTTGACTGCCACAAATTACTACACGAGATGGACAAAAGCTATACCTTACAAGAATAGCACAATGGAGGTAGTAATCAAGTTCCTCACTAAATGCATCACAACCAGGTTTGGAGTACCCTTTGCACTGGTATGTGATAATGGCCCTACCTTTTCTTCTACCGAGTTCATTTCATGGGCTTATGATCATAATATTGTTTTAAAGTATTCTTCAAACTATTATCCACAAGGAAATGGAGTTGCAGAATCAACTAATAAGAATCTCCTAGGAGTAATCAAAAAGTTGTTAGAGAACAATCTTAGAGACTAGCATACCTAGTTAAGATTTGTGTTATGGGCAGATAGGACTAGGATCAAGGCTGCATTGAAGACTTCACCGTTTAAGCTAGTGTATGGCCAAGAGTTTGTGTTCCCTATTCACTTGCAAATACCTATCCTAAAATTTATGCAAGAATTTTACTCTAGTGATGATAGGATTGAAGTAAGGTTAGTTGGCTTGCTGAAATTAGAAGAGCAGAGAGATGTTGCTTTGCAATAATTCTTTAGGCACCAAGCTGTTGTCAAACATTGGTTTGACAAAAGAGCCAAAGTCAAGGTTTTTAGGATATCATACCTTGTCTTGTTGTGGGATAAATCCAATGAAAAGAAGGGTGACCACCAGAAGTTTGATAAGCTCTGGTTGGGTCCCTATCAAATTATTGAAATCCTAGGAGAAAATATTTTTTGGCTGAGTAGTTTAACAAAAGAACCTGTTCTATTGCCTGTCAATGGACAATTTCTCAAACATTATTTTGGGTCGTAAAAGGGTCTGGTATTTTGTTGGGTTGTATATATGTAACTAGTTTTTTGTTATGTTTTTTTGTCTTTTCCTTGTTTTTCCTTGTGGAACCCTTCATTTTATTCAATTGGGTATGGGGGTTGTTATCTAAAGTATACTTTGGTTACTAGGAGAGAAGTTGGTTTAGATATTTTTAGGTTTTCTGATTGGATGATTTTGTCCTAAATTCATTGTTTTATGTCCATTGTCAATGAGAGTTGTGGAAAGTTACTGAGAACAAGGTGTAAAGTAAGCAATCTTCACTAACTACGATTGAATCTGTCACAAATCATTAGAAACATCTCCTTTTGTAATGGTATATTTGTCTTAGGACAATGGTGTTGCAAGATTTGAGTGAAAAATATGATTCCCCAGATGTTGTTATGAGCTCCATGGTAGTTTTCAACCCAGTACAGAAGTTGGACATCTGACGTATTGAGAGGAAATTGAATGAAGAAACTTCAAGAGAAAAAAAAAGAAAAGAGAAATATCTAAGAAAAGAAAAATCAATATTGAATGGGTGATTCCATTATCTCTACAGAGGCTATGGACGCCTGACTAGCAGTAGAGCAATTTTGTGAGAAAACTAGAGGTATCTCCGTCGGGGCTATGGACGCCTTACTGGCAGTGGAGCAATGCCCAGGATATCATTGCATAACAGTTAAAGGGAATCAACTCATGTAGTTCAAATCTTGCACATTATTGTTCAAAAGATGAGGAAAACTTCGTAAAAGGGTGATGCACCATCAAGCACACACATAGATTCAGGGGTAGCCAGTGTTGATTTACATTTGATATTCTAGCTCAACCTTATTTACAAAAACTAACCTAACTGGAATTGTGATGTCCATAAACTAGGAGTTCTAGGTGACTGAATCCTTTAGTTTCTTGAAAATAGTTAAACCATTTTCCCAGCCAAGTCACCAATTGTTATGCCTTGCATAACCACCCCATTTTAAACTTGATTAAAATGGGTCCCCCCTTTCTATTTCATTTTCCTTTGGTTTTGTGTTTGGTGCCTCAGGGGTTTTCTTTCTTCCTTGGGCCTTTTTCTTTGTTGTCCTGGCAGATGCGAAACGTAGGTCGGAACTGAACTTTGGAATTTGTTATAAGTTCCAATTTTGTTTCAGTTTCTGGTTCTGGTTCCGGTTCTGCCCGTTGCGTTTGTCTTGCCTTGTTATCCTTACGTTTGGTCGTGGGGTGTTTTCTTCCCTTCTTTTTATTTCTCTTGTCTCTTTCTTCATCGTCTCTCTGTGTGTTGTCGAAGGTAGAGATGGGAGGGAAACTGAACTTGTAACTTACAAAAGTTTCAGGGTCTGGTTTTTGTTCCACTTCCGCCCCCCGTTGGAGTTCACTTAGGATTAGTTTTCGTTATGATCCCGCTTCTGTTTATTTTTGTTTGTTGCTTGTGTTTGGTCTCTTTCTTACGGGGCTGAGTTCGGAAAGGATTTGGGATCTGGCTTTTTTGTAAAGTTCTATTTCCTTGTTCGGTTCTGACTCCGCCCCTGCCCTGCTGCACGTCCCAGGGTTTCTTTGCTTTTTGTGGATGTGGAACCGGATTGTGGGTTGAACTTGGAGATGTTGGTCATTTCTTGGTTTAGTTCTTGTTCTGACTCTGGTTCTGGTTCCAATCGCTTGCTCGATTGGTCGAGTTTTGGTTTTTGCATACTTTCCTTCTTGTGTGGTCAGCGCTAGAACGGTGTGAGGAATTTAAAGTTAACGAATAGTCTTGTGTTTTGTCCTCATTCTGACTCTGGTCTCAGTTCTGATTTCATTTTGGTTATGCCTCCGCCAAAGTTGAGTTTTTACTAAAGTATGAGAAAGGGGAAGGTATGAAAGGCAAGACAAACGTTATCAGCAGGAGTCACAGTGATATGCATCGAGAACAACTCCATTGGCGAGACATCTACCATCGCCATGGGATCATTTCGACTGACCAAAGGTCACGCCGATCTCCATTTTTTTTCCTAACTTTAGGATTTTCCTACCCAATCATATTTTCCTGGATTCCTTCAATCTCCCAAAAATGTGCTGGTGTCTGAAGTTTTGTGCTCTTCATGGAATTTCGGTTCGGACGAATTTTTCTAGATTTTCTGCCAAAGCTTCGAGTGACTTGAAATTGTTGGCACAGGAATGATTTAGGTGATGAATGCTTGATATTCCATGCTTATTTTGAAGAATTTCACAATGTTATATGCATTCCTTTTTTTTTCGAATGAACTATTGGTATACCTTATGCCTGCTTCAAAATTCTTTGTTTTGGTGGGATTTTCCTGGTTCCCTTCAATTTTCTAAAGTTTGGCATTCTGATTCATCCACAGAATTCCAGTCCAGCCAGATTTTTCTGAATTCTCTGCTATGCTCTATGGAATTTAAGAAATTTGGTGAAATGGATGATTCTAGTGATAAATTCTTATGTTTCCATGCTTTAATTTGGTAAATTACATAGTGATTATGTTGATTGTGTTCATTTTAATAAATCTATTGTTGATATTGGTACCTCATCGGGAGAATCTGCCTAGTTCGTAATTTTCTAAAATCCCTCCCAGGCTAGTTTTCCTGGGTTAGCTCGAGATCTCGAACTTCCAATGTTGATGCTTAATGGCTAATTTAATAGTTTTATCATGATTTTGAGCTAACACTTTGATGAAATGTTGTCAATATTTGGATTCTCACATTGGTGTTTGATGAATACAGGCTTAGTCTAGCAAGGCACCAGCTAGAGAGGCTGAAGGACACAAAGAGATCATCCATCTCTGAAGCAGAAAAAAATGAATCTGGATGAAAAGAGTAGGGTTCCTGAGGGAAAGATGACATCAGTCTGGTTCGAGGTTTCAGATCCAAATATGAACACCCTACTACAAAGGACTAAGGCTATCATGGGATATAGTAGTTGAGCATTGGCTGGATGATGCAACAACCTACAGTGTAGTCATTAATGAATATCAATCCAACAAGAGAGACTAGGACCATACGATGGAGCAGATCTGAAGAATAATATTAATGCTATTGAATGGTGAACTAGGGTTATGCCTAGATGCCACTTGCAGATGACTTGCAGAAGAAATTCTTGATGATGAAGGCTAGAATGGAGCAAGGTATTGGCAACGTGGGGGAAGCAGTTAATGCAAATTTGCATCGAAAGTTGTGCTTCCTCATCATTTCGCTTTGCTCCTTCATGTGTTTTAATCTGAGTTAATGTGGAAGATCTTGGGCCGATCTGGTTGGTGCCCTTACATTTAATGCATGTTTGACTTTGTTTCAAATCCTTCTAGAGCTAACATGTTCTATGACCGACTCATTGTAAACCCTAAACTGGGTCAACTAATCTAACGTGTTTTATAAATATGGCATTTTGCCTCTTTTGTAAAGGATCTTTTTGGCGATCTCTTTGGGGTTAGAAGATTTAGAAAGGTGAAAAAGAAAGCTATAAGATTAGTTAGCAAGCTAGAAGATTTAGAAGGTAGAAGAAAAACAAAGTTAGGTTTTTGAAGTAAGACGTTTTTGCAGTTCAGCAGGAAGAGGAGGTGATGTATCTACTTGATTTTCTTAGAATAGATGGAGATAGTTTAAAGACATGGGTTTTTGTACACTGGTGATCTTGCTAGATTTGTAAATGTTGCTTATCTATTTCATTAATAGTAGGAGTAGCCAGATTTAAACCTACTTTATATTATGCTCTAGAATGGTATTCATTTTGGGTTAATCATTTTGATTTGAAAAGCTTTCAAGGAATGAAATTTTATCTTATGTTTTGTTTGAATGATGATTTGCAATCTACTGTTAAAGTTTGCACTATGAATGAATGAAACTTTGTATCAATTGTAGGTTAATTTTATTCTACAATTCTAGTTTAGGAATTCCTTGGAAGGCAACAAGTCTAATTAGTTCAATGAATCAACATTTTGTTCAATTTAAAAAACCTTGATCTAACTTTTTTTCTATTTCTTTAAAACCCCCTTGGTTAAAGTAGATTTAGATAAATGTTTGATCTTGTAACAATCCAGAAGCTCAAAACCAGCAGGCCCCTTGAATATTACAACCATATTGAGCACTTCATGAAATAGCAACGTTGTGAACCAACAATCAAAGACCTTGGGAGGTGATCAGTTTGATTACTGGTTGTCTCTTTCAGGAGAGGCGGGATATTTTTACTTTTATCTTACCTGCATGTTGTGTGTCAATTGGCACCTCAACAACCCCTAGTTGCATTGTTGAGAAGAGCATCTCAAACATGGATATGACATTTCTAGGAAAATTATTGGGACCTCGTCCCCATATTAAACCAGTCTGTAAGTTCTTCCTAAACCATTAGCATCCTAAGGGTCAAGTGGACGTAGCTGCAATGGCTAATGGGTTTTTCTTCTTTTCTTTCAACTATGAGGATGATCTTATTTTTCCCCTTATATGTGGACCTTGGTTTATTGGAAAATCTTCATTGGTGCTAAAAAGGTGGGAGCCTAGCTTTGATATGAGTTCATGCTCTTTTTTGGCAGCCCCAATTTGGGTGAGGCTTCCAAGCCTCCCATTTTAATTTTGGGACAAAGAAGTTTTTAAAGGGATAGCTGGCACCTTTGGAAATTTATTTTCTATTGATCAAATGAGCACTTCAAGAAAGCACCTGGTGTATGCTCTTTTTTGTGTGAATGTTGAGCAATCATCAAACCTTCCTTCGGTTGTGAAGATTAACTCTAAACTTGGTGTTTGGGAGAAAATGGCAGAATTCAAATCCATTCCATTTGTCTATTTTCACTGCAAGAAAGCTAGGCTTTGGGAAAAAAAATGTTTGTCGAAGGTCCAAAAGCCCCTGGTTAAGTAATAGAGGGAAAAGGAGTGGGTTGATGTATCATAGGGAGCTATTAAGGATTTAGGGGGAAATTTGGAGTCTACTATCAAGGAGGATGCATCTATGGATATCTCCTTAGAGAAGCATAGTGTGGTCCCTCAGTCTGGTCAAGTTTAAAATGAGCATAGCATGGTTCTTGAGTTTGGTGAAGCTCAAAATATGGTCTCTAATGATTTAGCTCTTCCAATTCCTAAGGGAAATAAGGAGTTGGTGAATGGTTTGGTGGTGGTTGATTTTCCCTCTCCTTCGAGGGATTTGGGAGATTTGAACTCAATTGTGGACCAAAGATTACTTCCCCTATAGTATCCTTGGAGATTAAGGGTTTGAGGTCGCCCCCTGTTGCTAATGATTCTACCTCTATGGTGGAAGGATTTGATGTTTGAATATAAAACCCTCTCAAGGGGATGGTGGTAACTTTGTTGATCCTACTTTTATAACAATCAAAGGTAGAAATAGAAAGAAACACTCCCCTCCCCCTAGAGTGTCTACAAGAAATAGACAAATATCTTATTGTGGTTTAGACCCAAGAGGTAAGGGTCGCCCTCCATCCCAAGTTACTCAAGATAAGGAGAGTATAATGGATATAGTTGATGGTACTCAGAGGACTTTAACTGATATGTGCTCTAAGAGCACCCCTCTTAAGTTCTCATAAAGATTATCTCTTGGTACTTGAGAAGGTTAAATCACCCTCACAAACAGGATCTCCTTTCCAACCTGGTAAGGGATCATAAACCTAGTATAATTTTGATTTAGGAAACTAAAATGGGAATGGAAAAGTTGAGTAAAATTAAGAATACACTCTTCAAAGATTGTGGGATGCACTATTTTGAGGTTGCTCGAGCATTTAGCGGTATTGTCACATTTTGGAATCCCAAGGTGATTCAGGGTTTGGCTCTTTTTGAAGATTTTAATCATGTGGCTAAGTATTCTTTCAAGAATATTTTGGCATAATTTCTCCCAGACCCTCTCTAATATATATGCTCCTAATAGTAAGGTTTCCAAGAAGAAATTTTAGGAAAGGTTAAGCTCTTTTAAATCTTAGTTTCCTTTTAATAACTGGTTGGTTATGCAGGATTTAATTACCACCTTAAATGATTTTGGGAAGAAGGGTGAATCCCATATTGTGGATGATAACAAGTTTGATCTTATGAATCTTGTCAATGATAATGCCCTATTGAATTTGGATCTCCAAGGAGCTTCTTATACTTGGACGAATCAAAGAGTTGGTGATGCTCTGATTCAATTTAAGATTGATTGGGATCTTCTGTCACCTAACTGGCTTCTTTCTTATTCCTATTATCTCTCGGCGTTGACCAGGTTGGGTTTTGATCACTTTCCTCTCTCCCTTTCGGTGGATCTATTGGGTAGAAGGAAACACTTTCCTTTAAGATTCAATAAAATGTGGACCTATCATCCTGAGCTCAAGGAAAAAATTTAGTCATGGTGGAATATTCAAGTTGATGGTTCTACAATGTAGAGGGTAGCTAAGAAGTTGGCTAATGTCAAATTCAATGTTCATAAGTGGAATAGATCATCTTTTGGTCGGATGTTTGATGATAAAGCTACTATCAATGATGAGCTTTAGATAGTTTAGCTTTCTATTCAATTGTCTAGTTATGATCTTGCTCTTATTCAAAGTGAGAATTTTCTTCTATCTAGGTTGTATAACATTGTAGCCAAGGAGCAAGAATTCTAGAAACAAAGGTTGAGGGTCATGTGGTTGAAAAGTGGGGATAGAAATACCGGCTTTTTCCATTTTCTACGTTGAACCATAGGGCCTCGAATTGTATCAATTCTATCAAGTTCAACAATCAGGTAATGGATAATGATGAGGATATTATGCATGCTACTACCTCCTTCTCTGACTTGTTTTTTGTGGATGATGTTTTGGATCCGGCTTCTCAACATAAATTTTTAATGGACATTCCTCACATCATCTTTGATGACCTCAATAGCTAGTTGGTTCGTGTACCTTTGGATGATGAGATCAAAAGTGTGGCTTTCTACTTTGAAGGTAATAAGGCACCTAGGCATGATGGCTTCCCTAAGTTCTTCTTCTAGTCTTTTTGGGATATTGTGGCTAAGGATGTCTCGGATGCTACAAAAGAGTTCTTTGGCAGTAATAATCTTTAAAAATAATTAAATTCCTCTTTTATTGTTCTCGTTTCGAAGAAGTTGGGGACCTCTTCTTTTGGTGAGTTTCGTCCCATAAGCCTACACAATTCTATCTATAATATCTTCTCTAAAGTGTTGGCAATGAGATTACAAAAGGTTCTCCCTCAAATTATTTTGGTTCAGCAAAATGGTTTTGTGTTTGCTAGAAAAATCCTTGATTCAATCCTTATTGTCCATGAGAATATTCACTCCTTGATGGTTAATAGACATGCAGGTTTTATTTTGAAGTTGGATCTTCTCAAAGCCTATAATAGAGTTGATTGTGGGTTCCTCCTTAAGATTATGAAAGATTTTGGATTTGGGGATAAGTTGGTGCTATTGGTTAGGTAGTTAATTTCTACTCTGAATTTTTTTGTTTTAGTTAATGTCTCCCCCTCTCCTTTATTTTGTTGCTCGAGGGATTTGAGATAGGGAGATCCCATTTCTCCCTTCCTCTTTATCATTATGGTGGAATCTCTTGGGAGATTAATTCAGAGGTCGATCAATGTTGGTTTGATGGTGGGTCATTCTCCTTCTTCAAGCAATTATATCTGCTCCCACTAGCTATTTGTGGATGACACCCTCATCCTTGGTGTGTCTTCCATTAAAGAGGCTAAAGCTATCAAACTTATTTTGCAGAAATATGAAGTGGCTTTGGGGTGCAGAAAATTGGTCTTCCCAAGAGTAGTTTTCTTTTCTAACACTCCTAAGCACATGCAACATAGAATTGTGAGGATTTTGTAATGTCAAATTAGGGACTTGTCGTCTTCTTACTTGGGCCTTCTATTGTGTTCTAATTCTATTCTTGACTCTTTATGGCGTGGTTTGGTTGATAAGTTTAATTCTAAGTTGGTTGGGTGGAAAGGTGTTTTATTAAGCCAATCTAGGAAAGTTCAATTAGTTAAGTCTACTTTCCAAAATCTCCCAGTTTATGCTTTGAGTCTCTTTCAAATACCTTGAAAGCTTGTTAAGAATATTGAAAGTATTCCAAAAAAATTCCTTTGGTTAGGGGTTGAAGAGAAGGAAAGGATGTATTTGGTTTCTTGGGATGATGTTTATAGGTCTAAGAAGGTTGGATGTTTGGGTATTCGTAAAATCAGAAAATTTAACCTTGCCTTATTAGCTAAGTAGCTTTGGAACCTTATCTTTGGCAATAGTGAATGGGCTCGTATTTTCTCTAGTAAATACCTTTGGGGGGTGGATCGTATCAAGGATCTTCTTGCTAGCAGTTATACCCCCTTCTAGTTCTACCTTATGGAATTTCATGATTAAATCAAAAAGTATTATCTCAAAGGGGTTGCAATGACAATTAGGAAATGGTAGGAGGATTCTCTTTTGAGAGGATTGGTAATGGCCCTCTCAAAGATGAGCCATGGTCTCTTCCCTTTAGGGACTTATGTATACATTCTTTTGGAAAAAATTTTGTTGATTACATTGTTGATGGTTCTTCGAAAAGGCTTCATGTGATTAATCCTAGGCTAGAGGCTATCTACAAAGTTTTATCTTTTGTTTATATTCCCTCCTTTTCCCCAGCGGATAAGATGGTGTGGCAATTTTCTTCAAGTGGCAATTTTTTTGTTTTGTCAACTTTCTCTAACCAATTCTCTTTTATTGGCCCTGTCCCTTTTTGGGCATCTCTTTGGTTCTTCAAGTTGATTCCTAAAGTGATTTTTTTTTTGGTTATTTTTCCAAAACAAAGTCCTTACTATTGATAGCCTCTTGAAAAGCGGTTTTATGATGCCTTTAACAAATTATTTCTTTATGAAGAGGTTGTGGAGGATGTTTTCCATCTTTTGGTTGGTTGCGGGTATGTGAGGGATGTTTGGGCCCATGTGCTCTCTTTGGAACTTGTGTTGGGTCTTCTCGTCTTCTATTGGGGATCTATGGTCTCAATGGTTGGGCCCATCTTCCAATCCTGCTCTGGACTTCCTTTGGTCTCTTACTCTCCCTCATGTGGCATGGGGAATTTGGCTAGAAAGAAATAACAAAATTTTTATGGATGCTTCCCTTTCCCCAATCAAGCTTTCTTATAAGATTTGTGTTGCTATCAAAGAATTTTATTTTTTCTGAGGTGTCTTTTTAGAATGGGCCTAAAATTGTTGTGGCTCCTTCTGATTCTCTTGTTTCCTAGAATTGGAATCTTCGATATGATATTTATCTTACTTTGATGAAAGGCGAGGCTTCTAGTAAGGATGTTGTTTGGAGATCTCCTCCTATTGGTTGGGTGAAAGTTAATTTTGATGGAGCTGCAAAAGGTAATCCATGACCTACTAGTTGTGGGGGAGTATTGTGTGACTCTAGTGGTAGGTTTGTTTCTGAGGTGAAACTCCCTTTGGGAACCCAAAAAAACCACTTTGTAGAAGCATTAGCTGCCTGCCATGGTTTGAAGATGGCTCAATCTAAAGACTTCAGTAAGGTGTAGATTGAGGGTGATTCCTTAAATGTTATAAATTACCTTAAAAAGACTACCCCTACATCTTGGTAGATATAGAACCTATTATTCTTGATGCCTTGTCCATTTTGAATTCCTTTGAGCAATGCTTTGGATCTCACATTTATCGTGAGAGTAATTTCCTTGTGGATAATTTTTCCAATTATGGGGTTCATGAGTATAAATTTTGGGATAGGATTGACCCCCTCCCCATCAACATCCAATCTATAGTTGATCATGATATGCAAGCCATCTAGAGAAGGGGTTCCCTTCATGATTCTTTTAAATCACATGTTGATTCTCATGCAAATTTTCAAATCGAAGTGTAATTTCTTAAGGGGCAATCCCTTGCATTTTAATGATTTTGCAAAGGTTTGTAAAGTTGTGCATTTAAGGAATATTGTTACCTCTAGTCATTTCAACACTTTCACACAGATTATGGGTGTTTACAATCCCTATTCCTTCTTGAGGCTTCTTCTATTTTACATCCTTTGCAAATACTTGAAGTTATTATGGCTCTGCTATGTGGTTGTCATGTGTGGTGAGAGAAATCATGTTGAGCCTATTTCTTGTGACTCTTCTAAAAGTAACAAGATGATTTGGGGGCTTTTGTAGGTGAGGGTATCACCCCCTACATTGAGAGAATCCATGGATTTGACCCAGTGGTTTTGCAAGATTTTGTCAAAGGATGGAAAAATAGAATCCTTAGGTGTTCGGCATGGAATTTAATATTACTAAATAATTAATTAGTCAAATTATAGGTATGGTGATAGAGGGAAGAAAGGTTTGCAGAGACAAAAAAGAGTCTAATGTTTCCATGTCGATCTTTTTTAAGGGTAATGAAAGGGATCAGTTGGAGAAGGCGAAGTGTGGAGGATTTGCTCATAGCTCTATCAAAGCTATTTAGGGTGATGTGGTGGTTGAAATTATGAGGTGCATTACTCTGGATGGTTGCTTCTTTATTCTCATTGGTTATCATTTTTTTTCTTAATCATTTTAGGCATAAGAAGAGGGTTTATTTCTTGTATTACCTATTAGCTTCCCTTGAGAATGGTATAAAATAATTTAAAAGAAATCTTAAGAACCCTATTCTCCATGAGGGCTTAATTCTCCTCATTATGAATTATGCCAAGTCCTCAATTCCTGATGAACCCAAAAAATTACTAAAGATCACCCTAAGCAATCTAATTTTGGGTATGATACTGGGTCTCATAATGAATTTGATTCTGAGGAGTATGAAGCTGGGTTAGAAGCCTCTATGGAGGTCCTCTCAGACCTTCCTGGGGAGTTTTTTTAAAGCATAAAAAGAAGGCCAAAACATCTAAGCACTCTAAGTTGGATGAGTATATGACAGTAGTGAGGAGGTAGAGGAGGTGGAGGTTCCTGAAGGTTTCACTAAAACCCAGAAGGTTAAATTAGGTAAATTCATGGCCCCTGTTATGAAGAAGTTGAAGGTGAAGGGTGATACCTCTAGTAAGAAGAAGGTGGCAGAGGATGTTGATTTGAATGAGGAGGTGGAGTCCCCTGTCTTGGACTAAAAGAGGAAGATGAGTGTTTCAGAAGGAAGTAATCTAAAGAAGGTGAAGGGGAAGGTGCATTCTTGGCAATAGGAAATGCCTGCCTCAGGAGGAGACTGTTAGTGTTGAACCTGATGAAACTCCCAATATTGACACCCACCGGTCTGTTGATGATGGTCCCGAGAAGGTTAAGGAGCTGGGTACTCATGAGATTACTAATATGGAGAGGTCTTTGCACAAAATAAAGGTTCATGATGGTGATAATAAAGGTAAAGACGTGTTGTAGGATGTGCAAGATGTTTAGGTTTATCCTGGGGATCCGGTTGATGATAGGGAAACCTTTAATTGCAACAAGGAGGAATTTCCTAATCTTTTAGGGATGGCAAGAGATGGCTCTCTTATTTTTTTTAGAATTTTCAAGTGGATGTTTAATGAATTGAACCTTACTAATGTAAAGGTTTGTTCTTTGGCTATTAATGTTGGGTTACTCCTAATCCTCGGGGGTCTTCTATTCAAGATCAAGTTCAAATCAGTTGTTTGATATTCTGAAGACTATGATAGATGAAATGCTAAAGCTGAAAAGAGATTTTGAATTCAGAATCTCGGTCTTGGAGGATAAAATGGCTAGAGCTTATGAGAACTTGGAAAAGGTGGTTAAAGTAAGTAAATCTACTCTCCATAATGAATTTGAGGGTCTCCAATTTCTCAATGAGAAAGCTAGGCTATGGAAAGGAGATTCTTCAGGTGTGAAAGATGTTACTACTAGTTGGTGGATCTCCCTAAAGATCCAAAAGGAGGTGATAGTGAGAAGGACCCTTTTACTCGTACACACAATGATTTAACCAAGAAGAACCTGGGGGTTTCTACAACAGAGGTTGAAGAGGTCATGGAGATGCATGAGAAGATTATAGCCAGTGATCTAGAAGCTACTAATATTCTGAAAAATTTGTAATTGCTTGCTAGTTTAGTCATTTTTTGCTTGTTCACTACTTTTTTGCTGATGGGTGGCTGCTTTGTGTGTCTTAATTATCTTTAAAAGCAATGGTTTTTTTATTTTGTAAAGGGTTTCACAGTCCCTTCAAAACCTACTTTTCCTATAATCAAAGACTTGTAGTTTTAAAATTGTGCATGAAAATAGATGTACCTTGTTTTCCTAAATGATGCTTTTAGGAATACCAAGAAACACTTTACCCAATATCACTATACTTCATTCATCTTTGAGGATTTTAACCATGAAGCTCTAACATTGCAGTAGGATCTAAGATTAGATTCACATTAAATAATAATATAAATTCATATTTGCAAGTGACAAAATGAATGCACATAAATGTATTATATTTGAGTCAATTTTATAATCTCAAATATAGATTTATAAAGCCATCTATTTTCATCCACTTAGATAACTATCAAATACTAATAAAACAACTATCTAAAAATTGCTCAACATTAAAAAATTAGTTTAACACTTAGCATTACTACATATTAAGCATATACAAAATTTTGGATCATAAAATCTAATAGCCTAGACAACTCATTGAAATATATAAATTTCTTCAAGGCTCTTAAGTTTTCTTATTTATATTGATATTACTTATTTATATTGACATTATTTCCTCGAATTTATTTCTAGTAAGGTTTAGATATTGCAATCCCAAACAACTACCAATATCGCCACAAATAGTGCTTAAGACTCTATTAGTAAATTATGTAGCCTAAATTTGTTGGATTCAACCTAAAAAAGACAATCTTCCCTTCATTTTTTTATACAATTTATTAACAAGATTAGCAATAATATATTCTTGTTGGATTCAAACAACAAAGATTTTTTTATTTTTTATTGTAATTTTTATGTGTGTGTGGGTAGTTTGTGTAATCTAAATCTTTTCTACATTCAAGAAAAATTGATTTCCTATTTATCCAAACATCTATTTTTTGTGTTTCACTATTACTCAAGACATGTCTATTAACTAATTATTTAGTCAAATTGTTACCAATATTGTACCATTTGGGCCCATTGTGTTTATACATTTTTAAGTTGTGGTAAAATGCCTAACACACACCTTTGTCACTTTGTCCAACACAACATCATGATCATGTGGCCCCATAGGAACGACATACATGCTTTGTATGCCCTCTTCTCTTTTTTCCCCATCTTTAATATTTGATGAGTGCATCATCATGGTAACCACACTCCAAGTGCCTTTTTTCCTTTTCCTTCGTATTTTGAGAAATGATAATTTTAGAGAAATGTGTGTCTAACATGCACTTTTGACCAATCTTTTAAAGAAAGATAAAAAAAATTCCACAATGTGAAAAAAAATTGTCTTTCCATTTTAAAAAAAAAATTCAAAATTTTCTTTGAACTATTAATCTAACTTTATTTTTTAAAAATCACCTAAAACATTGTCCAATTAGGTGATGAACTCATGAAAAGAATGAGTGAGAAAATAATACTCTTAAAGACTATCCAAAATAGAATGGTAAGCATACATATAAGTTGAATGATTTTATAAATAACAATTTTTTTTTCATATATATATATATATATATATATTAAAAATAATAAAACATAAAACACAACAATTTTTTAAATAAATAAATCTTACATTTTAATAAAAAATTATAATAATGAAAATGATTTCAAAACTTTAATGGATTTTTTTTTATAAAAATACTTCAAAAAATTTAATAATTTTTCATCATTTATATTTTAAAAAATATTGATAACATAATTTATTTATTTCTAAAAAAACTTCACAATAAAAAAGAAAAGAAAAATATTGATAACACAATTTATTAAAAACTAAAAACAGAAAGAATTTAAATAACTTAAATAGTTCTAACAATTTATACTCAACATGCTATTTAAATAGACAGTGTTGCTGAAAAAAGACAGTTTCAATCTTCTTAAAGAAAATTAAATATCTATTTTTATATATTATTTTGAAAAGCAATCTTAATTTTACCATTCTCAAAAAATAAAATATATTTAACGTCAATTTTCATATATATATATAAAAAATCCATAACAAAAAGCAAATAAAAATATCAACATCTTATTTTAGTAGACAAATACTACTAAAAGAAGACAGTTTTAGTGTTCTTAAAAAATATAAATATCAATTTTTATATATTATTTTGAAAAACCGCCTTAATTTTACCATTCATAAAAAAAAATTAAAAAAAAAAATAAAAAATAAAAAAAAAAAAAATCTATTTAACAAGTTTTCACATGTATGTGCAAAAAACTATTGCTGGTGAAAGAAATTTGCTAAATCTTAAATAGTCTATACTTAGCTGCTCTCACTTTCATCTGTGCTGCTATTTGGATGGCCCACTCTATTGCCTGCACTCAACAGATTCTGGACGGATGACTGCTCTTCTAAGTTGCCATATGCCCTGCCATACACCATCTTTTCCAGCATACCCTCCCCCTCTCTCATTGTTGGTCTATCCCCTGCATTTTCCCTTGTGCATTGCACTCCCAATCCAATTAAACTAAGCAGCCAACTGCCATGCTCAGCGGATTCCAATTCTTCACCACTTGTTTCAACTGTAGCACTACTGGACTCACCTACAGTTCGTTGATCAACCAGCAGCTCTCCGTCCACCACTCTCTCCACGGCCTCAGGAAATGCTTTTCTCACCCATCTAGGCAAAGTGTTCTCTCCAGAGAACATACCATCAGTAGGCCTCCTTTTAGTCACCATTTCAAGGATGAGCATCCCAAAGCTGTAAACATCTCCCTTGGTACTCACTTCTCCTCCCAATCCATATTCTTGTAACAGTGAAAAATGATTTCATTGATAAAAAGAAAACTAATATACGGGGAAAAAATGTCGAGAAATAAATAAATTGGAAACAATGTCAGGCTTGGGTCTTTACCTGGAGCAAGGTAGCCTACTGTTCCTTTCAGTCTGGATGTGCTGCTACTTGCAGAAACAAGGGACGTCAATAGACGGGAAATTCCAAAATCAGCCACATGGGCCATCATGGTTTCGTCCATTAACACATTTGAGGGTTTCAAGTCGCAGTGAACAACAGGGGGAGAACAATCGTGGTGTAAATATGCCATCCCGTGAGCCACATCAAGTGCAATGTTCACTCTATCATCAAACTCAAGCTACACTCCATTTCATCTGTGTGGAGGTTTTGTTCCAGGCTCCCCTTTGACATAAATTCCAGTACCAGAGCCCTGAAATCTCCAGCGGAGGAAGAGGACAAGACTTTGACAAGATTGCGGTGCCTGATTTTTCTCAGTACTCTGCATTCCCTGACGAAATGCTTGTATGAATTTTGAGGGTCCTAATCGAATAGCTTAATAGCCACCAACTTGTTATCAGACAAGATTCCTTTGTAAACTGACCTGAAGCTACCATTGCCTAGTAAATTAGCGGCACTGAACCCTTGGGTTGCTGCGTGAAGTTCCTGGCTAGAAATTTGCATGAAACCTTGCCCCAGCAAACTATTTGTAATTGGTGCCCTTTTAATTCTTCTGTAGAAAAAGTAAAATAACCCCAAAATACAACACAACGCCAAGAATGTGCCAATTGAAGCAACCAAGATAATGTTCCTGTTCAAAGCACTGTGATTTTTGGCAGAGGTGGTACAATTTGGTAAATTCATCCAGCCTGAGGCTGCACATAATTCCGGATTTGCCAAAAATGATGTTGCGTTTAGCTTTCTGAAAGCTCCTTGATTTGGGACTGATCCATTCAAATTGTTGTATGAGAAATTTAAATGCCGGAGCATAGTGAGATTTGCTATTGAGCGTGGCACTGGCCCAGACAACTCATTGAAAGACATGTCAACGCTTTCAAGGCTCTTAAGCTGCCCTATTGATATTGGCACCATTCCCTCTAATTTGTTTTTGGCAAGTTTCAGGTATTGCAATCCCGAGCAACTGCCGATATCGGCAGGGATAGGTCCTGACAGTTTATTAGCCGAGATATCTACGGCTTGAATATGTTGCATTCCTCCCAGCAAAGGCAATCTTCCTGTCAATGAATTGTGTGAAAAATTGAGATAAAACGCCAATGAATGGAGGCTTGAGATCTCCATAGGGATATTTCCTGTGAGGCTATTGTATGAGAGGTCAATCATCTCCAGGCGGAAACATTCCCTATTGGCATTCGGTATCCTTCCTGTGAGCTCGTTATGACTTAAGTCAAGTTTCCTCAGCTGTTGCAGACTGCCCACGTTTGAAGGAATAGATATCCCAGGTTTACCAGCATCTTAAACTCTAATGGAATGCTGCCTTCCAATTTGTTGGAGCCCAAATCCAAAGCTTGTAGGTTCTTCAGAAGGCCCAATGCACTCGGAACCTGCCCAATTACATTGTTAGAACCGAGAGAGAAAATCATTAACTCAGTAAGGTTGCCAATCTCTTCTGGTATCTTGCCAGTGATGTTGTTATCGCCCAAGTACAATTTTGATAGCCTAGGAGAGAGATTTCCTATGCCCCTTGACAATTTGCCACTGAAATTGTTTGCGATAGATCCAGCTCTTCAAGAATGGAGCAGTTAAAAAGTACATCTAATACACACATTGTAGCACAGTGTCCATTTGATAGGCTATTAGATCCAAGGGTCAGACTCTGTAGAGCAGTTAGCATTCCCAATTCTTGAGGCACCACGCCACTTAGCAGATTGAATGGGAGATTAAGAAGCCAGAGCTGAGAATAATTTCCCAGAGACTTTGGGATACTTCCACTAAATTGATTACCTCCCGCAGTTACAAAATGTAAGTTGGGGAGCTTCCGGCCAATATCTGCAGGAATGGAACCCACGAACCTGTTTTCTGCCAGTACAAGCCACTGCAATTGTGTACTGTTTAACAGAAGCGGAAAAATATTTCCCTCGAAGCTGTTAAGACCAAGCTGAAACTTTTCCAGACGAGTAAACATTCCCAATTCGCGGGGAATTCCTCCGCTCAACTTGTTATCATTTACTGAAAAATAATAGAGCGCGGAACAATTTCCTAGAGATTTTGGGATGCCGCCGCTGAACTGATTGAACGACAATTCCATCGCTTGCAATTTGGGTAGCTTAACCTCTGGAATTGTACCTTCAACCTTGTTGCTCCGAACCGACAACCTCCTTATTTCAGTATAGTTCTTGAGAAAATAAATTGATCCCCCAAGGCTATTATTACTGAACCACAGTTCCTGCAGTCGGGTAAGTGAACCAAATTCTGTTGGAACGGTGCCATACAAGGAATTGGAAGACAAAACCAGCCTCTCCAAAGACGAACAGTTTGCCAGGGCCACGGGAATGGTACCAGTAAGACTATTGTTATGAAAGAAAATCACCCTCAGTCTCCACAATTTGCCAATCTCCATGGAGATGCTACCGTTGAGTTTGTTGGAATCCAGATACAGATATTGTAATCTGGTCAATTTTGTTAATATCTCAGATGGAATTGGCCCTTCAAGCGCATTCCCGGACAGAGATAAGACACGCAATTTTTTGCAGTTACTCATCGACTTGGAGATAGTGCCTGTTAAAAGATTATGCCCAAGATTTAGGGCTTTAAGCGCAGTGCAATTTGCCAAGCCATGAGGGATGCTACCACTCAATTTATTGAAGGAGATGTTGAGTTTCTTCAAGTTATGCAAGGAACTCAACTCTGGTGGAATGCTTCCGTTCAACAATTTTTTGTTCAATCGGAATTCTAAAAGATTTGTGCACGCACACAGACTAACTGGAATTGGACCTTGCAAGCTGTTTTCATAGAGCTTAATGTACTGCAGCTTTTCTAATTTACCAAGCTCTTGGGGAATAAGGGCAGAGAATCGATTATGAGAGAGGTCGAGCATTGTAAGGGAGGACATATTGCCTATGTGAGGGGGTATCGTACCAGCCAATCTCTTGTATTTGAGAACCACACTCACAACTCTTTCGTTGTGATCGCAAGTTATCCCAGTCCAGTTGCAAATATTGTTTGCATTTACCCAGTTGGACAAGGAAAGACTTGGATCCATTTTTACAGACTTCTTTAATTCAAGCAAAGCTTCTGCATCAATCTGATTCTGGTATTGCAACTCATTGGACGAAACGGTAACAAAGATAAAAGTAGTGAAGATGAGCAAAAGAATGAACTGACCTTCACAATTCATGGACTCTTCTAAATTATTCATTTCTGAAAGCAGAATTAATCCACCTGCTATTGCAATTGTTTTACCCGTTCTTGTTAAAAGGATAGGTTACAGATCGATTGCTTCTCGTATTCAATCGTTCATGTCAGAACTTCTCGATGGAAATTGGAAAACTATTCAAAGTCGAGGGAAGACAGGCTGTGGATATTTCTAGTCAACAATGTAGTTTAAATTAGTATCTTATTTTCGATCAAAGTTATCATTTATATATTTTTCCTTAAATGTCATTTTGGGGTTTGAATTTGGATCTTTATTATTGACAATGAGAACTATCTCAAATATTTCTTTTCAAATGCATGTTTTAACTTCTTTTCAAAATTACCAAGGAGGAAGACCGCCCTTCTAGCATAATGCATACTAGGGAGCTCTGAGAGGAGGCAACCAACCACAGTCATTAGGCCAGGTCTTGATAACCACTATGCTTCAGAATATTAAGTCCAGCACAAGCAAGGACTTGGTCCCAGGACAAAACAATATTGCAAAAGACATAAACGTGTGGTGCTTCTTGTGCAATGACACCCACATGCCCTAGAACTGCCCAAGAGGAAATCTCCAATAGAGGGTGGTGGAACAAAGGAGTAAAGGCATTCTTTTGGATGCCAAAAGTTATCAGTACCCTAGGATTGAAAATTCTAGACTTAGTGTTTAAATGCAAGGAATGTCTCTAGAGCAAGAAACAGATATCTCCCTCATCCAAGCGCTCTTTTCTTGGATGGAGGGAGAAGACTCGGTATTTGCAAATGAGGTTCTGATAGTAGGAGCATCGCAAGTGTAGTCAGATTATAATACCTGATCCATAAGAAGAATCACCAAGGAGTATGTGCCACAAGTTCAACAAGCATGACAACCACAACAGCCTCAACCGCAGATGCAATAGTTACAACCAAAAGCCACTAATAAGTTTTCTAGTCCACTTGTGATAGACTAGATTTTTCCTAAAGCAAGGGAAACGCCCCCGTTCAAACCAAAGGTGTCACCGATCAGACACTCAACATTGTGGAATAGTTGAAGAAGGCTCCCGCCAACATATCCTTATGGGATGTTTTATCCATTCCAAAGCAAAAGACCTTGTTGCATTACGTGTTGAGTAAAGAGGGGCAAGCTCCACAACTGGATCTAGTCCTACCACACAACCAAGATAAAGGAAAAAGAACCAACTCGAACCCTCAATCTTTGGGAGCCACAACATATGTGAATGTTGGAGACAAAACAAACAAGAAAGAGGTATGTAGGCCAAAACCCACCCCACTTTTCTTGACTCTTATTGTAGGGGACAAACTATTCCAAAACAATATGATAGATTTAGGGGCTAGTACCACCGTGATGCCCAAGTTAGTAGATGATGCCCTGAACTTAAAATATGAACCCCTAAATAAGGGAATTAAGCAATTGGATGGAAAGAAGGTTCCGACCATAAGCCAAATTAAGAATCTCCCCTAAGTCCTTGACTTACACTCTTGCTCAAGCCAGATAGTCACCCAAGAGGTGATTATAATTGACATTCCCCCCATTTTTTGAATATGTCTATCAAGAGACTTTACAGCAAAGATCGGTGGATACCTGGCTCATGACTAGTCCCACCTGATATTGAGGACTAAACATGGAGAAAAAATGAAGATTTTGTTCGAACTCCTACATCTCAAACACATTGCAAATGATGCGGTGTTGAGCTTCAAAGCTGCACACACCTCCATTTCCAAAAAAGAGATGTACTAAATTGAGATGTTGGACGATGAAGAGGCATCAAGTGATCAAAGCCCAAAAGAGGAAGTCTTGTTGAACCAATTTATCGATTCTGACCCTTTCACCAATTTCCATGCCACTAGTCTAGGCACATATGTAATCCTTGATGAATATCAAGCCCTTCTAAAAGTAGTCAAGGAACAAAAGGATCTAGGTGAGTCAAATAAAGATGGCTTATGGATTTTTCACTTTGATGGTGCCAAATGCAAGATTGGCTCTAGAGCTGGGATCTAACTTATATCTCCTATCGGGTTAGAAACTCTTAGAATTTTTGTTTCCAGTTTCCATGCACATATAACGACATTGAGAATGAATGTTTGGTTCATGGATTGATGGTGGTAAAACAAATGGGCATTGAAGGGATAAAAGTGTTCAAAGATTCTGAGCTAGTGGTGAAGCAAGTTCAAGGATAGGTGGCCACAAAGAATGTAAGAATGTGATCCTACCAACATATAGTGTGGGACTTGATTGAAGGGTTTAAATCATTCAACATCTAGGTAATTATGAGATCCCAGAACACTATCATGGATATAATGGCTTCAATCGGCTCACTGTTTGAACCAGCCTCTGGTCCAGCTATAAACCAACATGTAGTGTGATTCATTGTCCAACCTCGGTCCTTGATAATGATCAAAATTGATAAGTCTTTGAGTATGATTCCTAGATTGTTGTGTTGCTATAACAGTTAGGAGAATTTATCAAACAAATGCAGTTGGGATTTGAAGAAGTTGGCGAGGAGTAAATGATTCAGCTTAAAAGAAATAAGCTCCCATGATGCCTAATCACTCTAGAGAACCTCTTTGACTGTGAAGATGCAAGGAACAGTAAACGGAGGTTCGCCACTAATAAGAAAGATTATGAGGACCTTGATGTCAAAAATGACATAAATCTCAAAGTTGGGAGGAATATTCTGCAAGGGTCCATAAAGAAAGGTTGAGGTCGCTATGCACCAAATATGACAAGGTAAAAATTGGACCTATGATGATCTAAAATGATATGATCCAAACATAATCCAACATACCATCAACCTAGTCGAGGGGTCCAATCCAATTTGGCAGAAGCAAAGGCCGATTAATCCTAAAGTGGAGGCCTTAATGGCACAAGAACTCACAAGGTTAATTGAGTCAACGATCATATACCTAATTAAACACTCTACTTGGGTATCTAATCTAGTCCTTGTCTGAAAAAAGAATGGTGATATCCGACTTTGTGTAGATTTTTGAGACTTAAACATTAAGGCCTCTTTGAAAGATCATTACCCTCTACCCTCAATGGAACAAATCTTGTAGACTATGGCAGGGTCAGAAATGTTCTCACTACTCGATGACTTTTTGGATTACAATTTCATCTCTATGTAAAATGCAAAGACCAACACAAAACAACGTTCACCACCAAATGGGGAACATTTTCTTACACAAATATGTCTTTTAATCTATCCAATGTAGGGGCCACTTTTCAACGCATGATGGATGTCGCATTTAAGGATTTGATCAATAAGATCACCCTTATCTACCTTGATGACTTGACTATATTTTTTAAGTCTAAGGGTGACCATTTCAATCACCTGGAAAAAGTCTTCCAGAGGTGTCAATAGTTTTGGATTTCCTTAAATCCCATAAAAAGTGTATTTGGGGTGCCACAAGGAAATTTTCTTGGCTTTGTGGTCTTTAAGGAAGGAATAGCTATTGACCCTGAAAGGGTGAAAGCTATAAGAGAACTATCACTACTAGTCAACTAAAAGGGACTCCAGTATTTCTTAAGAAATATCAACTTTGTTAGTAGGTTTATTTCGGATTTCATGGGGATTGCGAGACCTATTACACTAATGTTGAAGAAAGGCCTAGCCTTCAAGTGAACTCCAAAAGGCAAGACTTCTTTCAAAAAGATCAAGGTAGCTATTTCTACTACTTCGGTGTTAGCAAACCCATATTTTTCAAAGGATTTTGTGTTATATGTCTGCAATGGTGAGAACAATATGGCCTTTGTACTTGCAGAGAAGGATGAGGAAGGAAGCAAAGAACACCTCATCACTTTCCATTCAAGGATTTTAAAGGGGTATGAGACCAAGTATAATTTCATGGAGAAATAGGCCTTCGCATTAGTGAAGAATCTTAAAAAGTTCAAGCACTTGGTTTTGGTAAGCAAGATCACGGTCCTTGTTGCTCACCCCAACATAAGGGAATATATCACAAAGTGGAAATCACTCGAAAAAGGGCCAATTGGATCACCAAGATCCTGGAATACAACATAGATATTTGACCCATGAAGCTAGTCAGAGGAAGGGGCTTGTGTGAATATCTCATCAAAGAACTCAACCCTAAGGCAGAAGCAACTGATCAGGTTTTCACGAACCAATTCGATTCGAATGAGTCTTGGGCGATTGATTGAATAAAATTCATGCAGACCAGCAGATACCTATCCGACATCCCAACACACAAAAGGACATATTACAAACTCCAAGGCATCAGGTATGCATTAATCGAAGGTCTTCTTTTTAAAACAAATTTTGATGAAGTCCTCCTCTGCTGTGTAGACAAGATGCAAGCTGAAGAATTTTTGGTGAATTTCATAGTATCCCAAAAGGCGGAAACTTCTCCACAAAAATTACCACTTTAAAGATCATGTGGGTAGGGTATTATTGGCCCCCACCCTATTTTTTGAATTACATGATTTAGCGAGAAAATGTTCTCAATGCAAGTTCTACATCGACAAGCAGAAGAACTCTGCTATGCCTTTGAGCCTGATCGTTGTTGAAGAACCTTTCATGCAATGGGGACTAGACTTTATCGAGATGATTAACCCCATCTCTAGCTTAGGACATAAATGGATCATGACATCCATAGACTATTTTACCAGATGGATAGAGACGATCCCCCTAAAGAACGCTATCGAGGTCAAAATCATCAACTTTCTCGAAGAATTAATAACAAGGTTCGGTTCCCCTAAAACCATCATCTTGGACAACACGCAATATTTTATAGGAACTAGGATGTTGTATTTTTCCCTTAAGCACGGAGTCTATCTAAATACTTCATCGAATTACTACCCACAGGGG
This sequence comes from Sequoia sempervirens, assembly GCA_007258455.2. Classification (NCBI taxonomy): domain Eukaryota; kingdom Viridiplantae; phylum Streptophyta; class Pinopsida; order Cupressales; family Cupressaceae; genus Sequoia; species Sequoia sempervirens. Next base: position 996,880,924 of record VDFB02271358.1, read on the forward strand.
AATGGACTATTAGAGTCCATGAAATAAAATTTGATCTGACTAATAAAATGCATCAATTCATAACACTAGAGGGAATGGTACAAGCACCTATCAAAAGCTTTATGGGAAAACCATATCACCTCGAAAACAATTATAAATCCTTCTCCTTACGAATTAGTATATGGAAAGGAAGTATTCCTACCTATCTCAATGGAAATCCCGACACTACAACTTTTGAAGTCTTTAGAAGTTGAAGAAAATGGCAGAATGGAAATATGGCTAGCTAAGCTTCTAATCCTTCAGGAAACAAGGGAAAAGGAATTCAACACCATGATCAACTACCAATAGGTCGTTAAACAGTGGTTTGATGAAAAGGCTTCTAACCAGGGTTTCAAAGAAGGAAGCCTAGTTTTAAAATATGATGAGCATGTTGCTAAGCCAGGATAACATGCTAAATTGAACTCTTTATGGAAGGGTCCTTTCCACATTTCGAAAAGAAAAGCATGTAATTCCTATGAACTCAAGGATATGAATGGAAACATCATGGGGATACCAGTAAATGGTATTCATTTAAATTTATTTAAATAAAAACTTGTAGTTCGTAAAATTTAATACTGTGTGTATCATATGTATAAAATTTTGTAAATACGTTATTTTTGCAAATGAGATAAGATGTAGAAACGATGAAAAGGCTATATTATATTCATAAGGTAACATTTATATATAGTTGGGGCGCTTAGGCCTATTTTTAAAGAGGAGCTTCTAAAGGAAAGCTCTGAGTAGAAGTACAAGTTTTCTTTTCAAAGCAGAAAAAATGATATTCATCTTTACAACCAAAAATGTTGGAGGTAACAACTCAAGTTAGCATGAAATTCGACCTCCAGGTCACAATAGGAAAAAAATGTGGTGACATCTTTAAAAGGCTTAGGAGAATACAACAGTAAGGTCTTCAACACATAGCTCTAGAGAAACTAGTTGAGGGTCAGTCATCGACATCCACCATTGCCCTGCCAACATTGTACACCAATTTTGAAAAGGCAGTGTACCACTCCATGCTGAAAATTGGCTCTACATTGTTCACCCAGAGGAGGAACGAGCTAGCGGGCCATGCTCATTGGCAATGTCACTTTAGAGTCATGGTCTAGAATTCAAAAAGAAAAGGAAGCCAAGGCACCAATTCGGCATTATTAATGTGTTGGTGGAGGTCCATGGAAGAAGGTATACCAAGGCCCAGAAGTGCCATAGCAATGATCTCTTCAACCCCTATTAGGAACTCTTTGCAGAACATAGCCTTGAAAAGCTACACTATCCACGACTTAGAGACATTCAATTCCAACAAGGAGGCAATGAACCATGAAATAACGTCCATGTTGGCATGATAGTGGTTCGAATCTATGAAAAAAATCCCTCCCTAGCACCCACTTGAATGTGGTAATGGTCAAGGTGCACTTAGTTTTCAGAAGCCACTTAATTCTATCATCAGTGACCTCCCCCAAAAAGGCCACCTGATTCTTTCGGCTCAAGAGTCTGATCGGAGTGCCCATACCTCTTGAAATGCAAAAGAAAGAACTTGCAAACATGATAAGTATTTTTCGCAAGGTGAGCATTCCATTTATAGAAATAATCAAGCCAAAGAGTTCTTGGACGAAAATTATTTTCCCTGTCAGAACGACAACGGGAAATACAAGTTAGCGACAAGAACAAAAATAAAATCGTATGTAGGGGATTTTGTAAGGCTCTTGGTAATTAATGTAGGTTTTTGCGTTGATAACCATATATATAGTTTATTGCCATGTGTTTCGTCACCTTCATAATCACTAGCTAGCTCCACAATGTGAAAAGACCATTTTAAAAGCCACCTCTTGCTTATTTAGTGTAAAAGTATTTTCCAATTGTGTCTCTCGTTTCTCAAGGTTGTCCTTCTTAGAAAATGGTGTAAGTACTCAATTCCCTTCCCAAAGCAGAGGTTGCACTTCCCAAAAAAATTGGTGTTTATTATGCATGTATCACCTTCACTGGAAGCACTCAAAGGGTCAGTTATGATGGCCATGCATTCACTCTATATGCATTAGATGAAAATTAAATAGCCAAAGAAAAAAATTTCAAAGTGTGAGCTCTCTAGTAAGAGTAAAAATTCTCTAAGTGCATAAGTTAAGTTCTTGCAAAATTCTTTTGAAAATCATGAATAAATGACAATTTAAGTGTCATCCTCTGGTAGGGGCACTAAAATTCCTTTTTCTTAGTTAGGCTATGTCGATGTCTTTGGGGATGTTTCCTGAACCAATACACAAATGTCAAATGAACAGAGTTTTCCTTACACTAGATTCATAAATCCCGGCAACCACATTGAATCAGAAGCAATCAAAGACTTCACAAACAATATATTTGATCCAAGGTTGCACACCAACCCAAAAAAGCTATGAGAGGGAGCCCTACAAAGAAGAGCTAGAAAATTGAAGGTTGTAAACGTCAAGAATCTTGGAGTAAGGCTCTGGAATTGTGGTCTACCTTAGTATAATCTACCCTTCAAACATCCATTCCCTGAGCTGGTAGATATTTGTGTAGAGAAGTTGAACAAAGACACTGGGGTCATCAGCTATGAAAAGTTGAAAATCACCATCAGTACATAAGCCATCAAGGATATGGTATGTATCCCCTCTGACCTGGCAGTCAAGGGCTTCTCAAGAAGGATGATGGAGGAGTTCTAGCACACAAGAAAGGTCACCATGGATTTCTTCAAAACTAAGACCAAACGCGAGCACACTAACGAGAGGCCCATTTTTCCCTTAGCGTTTAGTGAGTTCAATTTATATTTACAAGACATCTTTTCAATGCTTGCATTTGTATACAACATGGAGCACGATAATGATGTTTTTGAATACCAAATGGGTTTGGCTTTCATGCTTAAAAAGGAGAGGAAAACATCGATTTGACTTTGTCAAGACAATTGCAAATAGGATACTCTAGCATCTAGAGGATTACAACTGCTGATAAGGGTGTGGTTCAGTGGTCAAGTTGCTTGGTTGTAGTGATGGCCACCAGGGTTCAAACCCTCCCTGGGCCAAAATGCTTGTAGGCCTTGTGCCTTCGTTGGGCCAATCTGCTAGCAGGTTTGGTAGTTTCTTGTGGTTTCTTGTTCCCAGTTCATAGCTCCAATCAAAAGCATTTACCCCTAATAATATGGGTGCATTGCACATTTTAAAAAATAAAAAATAAAAATTGGAGGATTATAACCATTCATATAAATTCAAGCATTCTTCTTTTTTGGTACATTTGATCTTGCATCAAAACCCTAAGTTTTTCAGAAGGCACTTGTCACTCAGCATTTGGAATGTATCAAAGTTATTCAAGCCAGTCTCAATGTGGACCCATGTGCATTCAAGCACGTATGGTTATTATACCTTCATTGAGTATTTCCTAAATCCTGTTCTTCAAGATCTGGCACAACAACCTATGCACAGATTCCCTTAGGAAAACATGGATTGGATGAAGAAACATCAGCCCTCATTTGACTATTTCTTGGGAAAGGATTTTAATTTCCTTAGACTACATGGGTTTACGAGAGAATGCTTTCAACTACCAAGATGTGTAACAAGTAGGACACTCACCTTGGAAATGTACTAGTAGTTAAAAATTGCAGATAATGCCGATGGTGCAAAGAAGCACAAGATGATACTTCATCCAGTCCCCCTCACCATTGACAAGACCAAGCTGACGCTCGCAAGGAGGGAAATTTAGGATAAATTGACCAAAAAATTGGCCTATCTTGGCCTAGGTCTTATCTTTGATAGATGGAAATATAATCTGGAGGGGAACCTACCATTTAGGCATAATTCATGGCCATATTGGGATGCAAAGTGAAATATGTCTGAAGACAAGGAAGATTCCTATGTTGACTTGTCCTTCATACCATTTGTATGGCCCTCATGGCTCACGTTCTATCAAATCTTGTCAAAATTCAAGTCAAGCATCCCAATGGAAAAATATATCAAGCAACAACTAAAGAAGAAGGAGTGGTCTGAGAGAAAATTGATTGGTTTCTAGACATATCAATAGGAAATCAAGCAAGTAGGCTCTTTGCACAGAATGGTCCCCACGGACGAAAATTTTGAAGAAACTTATGATAAAGAGGTCGGATTCGATTTTGATCAAAGGTCTTCTTAGGATTCTGACCAAGGTTCTAACTTGTTAGCCTTGGTGGTCGATGAAAGAAAAGGAAAAGAGAAGGAAGCACCACAAGGAAAGGAGTCATAAGTCACCTCATCTACTAGAATACCAACAAAGGAAAAATGAACCCAACGATTTGTATGGAAGTATTCAATAGGTCAAGGAACTCAAGGTTTTTCAGGGTCTACGGCAGAAGGATCTGGAGCAATGAGTGTTCCCTCCGCAAAGAGAAGGAGAATCCAAGAATTAGACAGGCAGGAACTTTTGAAGAAGGAAGAAGAAGTGAATTATGCCCCACAAGTATCTTCGTCTCTTGCGGTTCAAGTAGTTTTGTACCTATTGTTCTTTCTTCTATAGCTTCATTCTTATCTCTTGGCCTTCCATCCTAGACACAAAATCCTCCACCGATCGACTTCAACCTACTTATTCTTGATACACCCCCCACTGTGTTTGCTAATGAGCCTCATTTTGAAGCCTCACATGCAGAACATGTGTCCTCCGCTATAGTTGTGGTCGACATATTAATTGCTATGTCTGAGGCCCAAGTTTCAACCTCGAAGCCGCCCATGTTGCAAGTTTCATCACTATTTCCTACTTCCAAGCATATGCCTCTATTCTCAACCATTGCTCCCATTACTCCAATGAGCACTCCACACTCCGCTCAGTATTTGTGAGGCATCCCACCTTTCTCACCAATATATTTTCTATTAGTCTCTCCCCAAGGCCAAGCAGTCGAAAACACACCTTGCACCACCCTTTATGGCCTATGTTTCAAGGTCCCAATAATTGCAAAAAGTATCAAGTCTCTACAGAAAATCCCATCTTCTGATTTTCTTTAAGAAATGTAACCCAAGACATTGTAGAATAATAATCAATTAATAACATGAGATACTTGTCACCAATGAGCTTCTAATTTTGGTAGGTCCACATAAATCTGTATCTACTAACTCCAAGGGACCTATAGTAGAATATTTCTTTGTCTTGAATCTTGTCTTTGTTTTCTTTCCAACTTGATATTCTTTACAAATTGCATTAATAGGCTTTGTAATCTTTAGTAAATCTCTCATAGCATTAGTAGAGCTTATTCTTATTAGGATATTAAAATTAATGTGACCCATTCTTCTATGCCATAGCCAACTTCCATTAGTTTGAGACATAGAGCATTTTGCACCACTACCTTTGAGTTGATAGACATTACCTCTTATCCTTGTTCCATTAGCAACTAGAATATTGAAGCTTCCTTTTCTGATTTCACAACCACCATTTTGAAATACAAGATTATATCCTTTTCTACATATTCTTCCTACACTTAGAATATTATGCCAAAGACTTATTTATGTTTGCCATCAAAACTAATTGAACCTTTTCCACAGATCTCACTAGATGTATCATCACCAAACTTAACAAGACCACCGTCATATTGTTCAATCTTAAAAAATGTACTCTTATCACCTGTCATATGATTTGAGCATCAACTATCAATGATCCAGTAATATTCTCTTCTTTAGCATGAAAAGCAATCAGCATAGCTCCTTCAATGTTATGACCTATTTTTGAAGCACTTTCCTTTACACATCTTTCAATATTAGTAGAATTAGTTCCAACATTTACAGCCATGAACAAGCATTCATCACTTTCTTCATCTAGATAATATGATTCTTTATCATTAGATACATCATTGTTCTTTTCAACATAATAACTCTTCTTGATAGATTTACACTTGTGATCCTTTTGTTTGTCATTAGTAACTTTGATTAGACATTTAGATGCATAATGACCTATCTTTCCACAATTGAAACATTTGAAAGGTAGATTACCTCTATATTTTCTAGTACCCTTTTTCCATCTCCTCACAAATTTTGGTTCCACCTTATCATAATCATATGGATCTGATCCATCATCCTTTTACACTTTGCAAAATTTAAAAGAAATTTCTTTGTTTGTAGCATCTTGACCAAACTTTCTCATTTCAAAAAAAAAGTTAAAGCATCGACTAATCTCTAGAATAATTATCCAAATTTTGAGCTTTCTTAATAGCAAAAACTTTAGGGATCTAAGCTTTAGGTAGAGTTCTTAATACCTTGTTTCACAACTTCACTTTCCTCCAAATTTCCACCAAGACCATTGATGACATTGACAAATTTATCAACTCTAAGCATGTAGGTATTAATATCTTCATCTTCAAACATCCTTAGGGCTTCAAATATGGCTTTGTAGTTCTACATCTTCTCTTATTTGACCTTTTCGTCTCCTTCATAGATTCCTTCTAGCTTTGTCTAGATATATTTAGCAGACTTCAAACTTATCACCTTTCCAAGTTCAGAATCAGAAAGACCACTGAGGATTGTATTCCTTTCTTTTCCTTTGTTTTCATAATCCTTGATGTCAACATCACTTGTTGGACCATTTGCAAGCATAGTATAACCTTTTTCAAGATATTTCCAAACACCAAATCCAAGAGAAGCCAAGGACTCCATCCTAACTTTCCAATAGGTAAATTTTTTTCCATCGAACAAGGGAGCTTTGACACCTTCCCTATGTTCCATCTGGATCTACCTCAAGCAGTTAAGATTCTTCCTGGGAACCACAACACTGATACCAATTGTAAGATGCACATGGAAACTAAGAAGTGGGGTGAATCAGTTGTATACTTTAAAACATCAAAAACCCTCATTAACATTCAGATCTACATTAGTCGTTAAACCCTTGACAACCATTAAACCTTTATCATGCATTAGCAAAATGTAAACATATGAAACAATAATAAAAACACATCCAAACACATAAGAGAACCACATTTATATGGAAAACCCAACAATGGAAAAACCACGGTGAGGATTATCTCACAATTATATGAATTGCAACATTGAATACAATAAGGCTCACTGTCAAGGGCTCACTGCCCAAAAAGATAAAGAAAGGCTCATTATCGATGGCTCAATTCCAATGGACTCACTTTCCAAAAGAAAAAGAATAGAAGAAAGGGTGGCTCACTACCAATTTGAACTGCTAATAATGCATCTCTCATATGTTGAAAGTATAGTTCCACTAAAGCACAAACAACTCATCAAACAGATTGAAATGTAGACACCTTCTAATTAGTGCATTAGGAAGTCATGGGAATTAAGGCTCACACTCATATCACTACACTTGATCGCATTTGAATCTTTCACATCACACACTTTTCTCTTAATTCACACAACAATTCTCATTGCATTTATATCCTCTTTGACCTAAAATAATCTCAATTAGGTCGGCCTTAAGGAAAAGTATGTAACTCAACTGTGCAACATCAAATAAGTCGGCACCAAACACTTCCACAATATAAATAAGTGAATCCAAACCACACTACTTAATTGGGACCCAAATCTACACAAATGCGCTTCTCAACACTTCCTCAATATAACAATTATCCTCCACAATTAGTGCTAGCACACTAGGTCGGCCAAACCTATACTAACACTAACAAGTGAATCCAAACACACCTCTCAAGGTCCAAAAAACATCTTGCAAACCACACAACAACATTCCTCAATATCTATACAATATCTTATAATATTTTAGCATCATCAGAATATTTTGCACAACTACAACTACTTGAAACTTAAGAACACCTTCATTTTGTGCAATCAGACATATTGGCACAAACATCCAAAACACCAAACAACTTTTTCAGAAGAGCTTAGCACCCTAAACTTCAAGGGAAGGTAGATACAAGCATTATAATCATGTTCTTAGATCTGCAACACTAGGACCATTACTGCAGAGAAATGCAAAGCAATCTCATTTCTCCCAGACACCCTATTTTACCAGACAAACATATTGTCAAACACATCTTCCACAGTAGTACGATCCAAAACATGAAACTGTGGATATGAAACCTCAGAACACCTCTAATCATCACATCCAAACCACATAAGCACATCTTTAAGAAGGAAAAAATGCAAACCAAAACACTAAACACCACTTTGTCATATTGAACTCTCTTTTATTCATTTTTTTCTCAAAACTACTTGGAAACCAAGTGAACTAAATTCATCAGGAACATTACTAACATCTCTGCAACACATCTACAACATGCAACACTTTTAGACTATAACAATCTCCTCAAACACAATTTGGGCCAAAAACCTCTACAACTATACTAAAGTAGGACATCAATGACAACACCAACATGTGTTGACAATAATACTAGCAATTCCAAACACATCATCAATACTAGTAGCATTACAAAACTCTCTTCATACAAGGGGTTGACATCAATGGCAATACCCAAGCAACTTAAAAATGTCTCAAGATTCCAACATCTCCAAACTTCCAACAAGCTAAATTTCCAACAAAATACATTCACCACAAAAGAGATGTGATATCATCACATCCAAGGGACATGATATACAAGAGGTCACACTCCTATTTCTTACTTACTAGTTCCATGCATTCTTTTTATAATGTTTCCCATGTCTTGATCTCTCATTTTTAATATAATATGGAACCAAAAGTCTCTTTGACAACTTGGTTCAATGAAAACAAGATGTTCATGAGAGTATTCAAGGATTTGCTTCTCATTTATTTTACTTGTTTATTTGATGAGGTTTCCACCCTCCTAATGGCCTTCTTCTACCTCTTTTCATGGGGACTTACTACTACATATCCAATAGACTCTACTTTTAAAACATTTTGGTTCTCTTTTTTACTTAGTTCTTCATTCAATTACATTTGATCAAATATTCCTAGACCATCATCATCTCATTTTTGTGATCCCTCTTCTAACCCTCCACCCATAGATATACCTTTTAACATTTCTCCACATACCTAACATTTCTTTTATCCATTCAAAACTAAACCTAAATCCTACACACCTCTTGTTGACTTTCCTAAGTATGCCTTACCCATTCTCTTAGAATCCAAGCTAATAATTTTCCCACCTACACAATTTAGACAACTTCCTAAGAATGGCCCCCCATCCCTTCTTTCCTATGTATACCATAGCATTTTTTAGTACTACCAATCATTGTCATGATCTAAAGTCTAAAAGTTAAGATCTTATTGAGGGTGTTGTCACTCTTTCTTATAATACACCTCTCATTTTTTGTTGATGACACTACTCTATTATTAGATGAGGGTGAATACACTAGTTAACACGTATGAGGCCTCTCCAATATGCTCCATGTCCCATATTTCTATTATAACTAATATAATTTTTCCTTCTCCTAAGAATTTATTTTAATCCATTTCTTATATTCCTTCTATAACTTTTGAATTCACTCCCAATACCCTTATCCTTTGGAGAACTCTCTTATTTAGTCTCCTTTTGAGGTGCACTTCACAAAGTCATTAGATCATCTTCCATTTTATGTTTGGTTGATTCAAATCACATAATTATTCTCTCAATTGTGTGGGTACCTATTATGTGGCACACATAGCTTTCTTCTTTCACTTGTTTTCACTCAATGGCAACATAATTTGGGTGCAACCATCTTCTCTTCTCTTTATTCACAATACAACCATCTTCAATTTTTGTTTTCCTTGACTATATTTTAGGGGGCATGGAAAAATTGTTCTAGGAGTAGACATCTTATATAACCTTCAAGATATTTTCATCTTTCTATCCCCTTTCATCCAACTCAAAATCAATTGCATACATTTATTCCATGTAATTATTTTTTAAGGATGGGCATACATCTACAATTTGTACATTTTGACTTGCTTTACTACCATCTACAATTTGTGGTCCTCAATATAGAGTATGCTTGGACATGGCCACCCTTATCAGGATTGCCTAGAAATTGAGTACACAAGCACAGGAAATCCCTAACATTGTATTTATGCATGGATCACCTAGCTATAGAGCATGTTAGTCTAAGTAATTGTGAAGCCCATCAAGAAAATTAATCAACTAGCAACAAAGTATGCTAGTACAAGTGACTAGTCTTACCAACTAATTCTCAAGATTCCTAGTGACAAAACAAGCTAGCACTCGAATCATGTGTTTTTCCTTTCGTATCAATAATCTTCATTTCTCTCTATGTACATTAGTTTGTTATTTCTAAGTCAAAATCTCTATTCATCACATTGTTCTCAATGTATAATTTTCATCTATTTTTCTTTCTTTGAACACATTTTTAATTTTCTAATACATTTATTTTGTAAGTCATATTTTATAGCACTATGAGTTTGATGCAGGAGCATCCAAGCGAACTAGCAATCCACAGCACTCGATTTGATTTCATTTGTTTTGGTCTAATTTCATTTTGATGTTGTATTTGGAGTTTATGGTTGATTTCAATGTGCAATTTAATTTAGATATGTGGTTTGTGGAGGTTGAGTGGAGTGACATTATTGTCATTTCATTTGACAAAATGTCACTTTTCCAATTTAAATCTTCAAATTTTAATTTTTTTTGTAATGAATTTTGGTTGGTTCTAGATGGTTGATTATAGCAGCGATTTTTTTGCCAAGTGTAATTTCTTCCTCTAATTTGATTGAAATTTTGACTTCAATGAAACCAAATAACTTGATTTTATGGTCAACAATAATAAATAAAAGCCTATTTTAAATTTTAGTATATGGGAATGGAAGAACTAAGGTTGTAGAAGGTGAAGAGGCCAATGGATATGAATTATGGTGCATAGAAACTAAATATTTTTTCATATTCAAAGGAAGAGGCACCAGGGAAAATAAAACATCAACAATTTTAAATAAATTCAGTGCCAAAAGGAAAGGAAACGACCAAGAGCCTAAGACATATTAGGAATATCAAAAGAATGTATACAAAAAGAATATTGGATGGGTCATGTATGGAGAAAGAGAGAACAAACCAAATAAAATATACATCACAGATTGGAAATGTATAGGAGGCTCGCACCATATTCTAGGGAAGGAATAATTAAAAAAGGAAATTCCATGTAGCATTTTAAATATATAAAGGTTTGTTCAAAAGCAAACACCAAGCCATGCCACATTTAGTAGAGGAAAATGAATAGAATTTAAAAGTCACTTAAAATAGAGAGGATAACAAGTGCCACACACTCAAAAGAAAAGAGATGGAATAGGCACAATAGAGGAGAGTTGATGTGAAGTGAATATGATAAAAGAGGATTGGCATAATCACACATATGAAAGGAGGAGAAATAAATGGTAGAAGTTATACAGCTAAAGAAAGAAATAAAAATGTGTAAATATAAAGAAGTTTCTAGGAGAAATCAAAACACAGGCATTGAATTTTAAAATAAAGAGGGGCACAAATATTGAATGGATAGACAAGGAGATTAGAGAGTAGAGCCACACATGGGGGTGTTTGAACAAAGAATTTGACAAAGTGTAGATTGCACAAATGTATGTAAGACTGTGAAATTGGATCATAATATTCAAGATTGAATTGCTATCATTATTTTTGTGCAAATTTAGAATTGAATTTTAATTGACAAATGAAATTGTCAACTTAAGTCAATGTTGGTTTTGAATTTTTCCATTTTGTTAAGACTCATAAATATGATTTGCATCATTTGGTATTAGAGTTGGATTTTGTCAGTGTTGGAGAAGACCTTGAGAGATGGTGTTGTAGGCAATTGAAAGAGAGGAAGACATGCAATTACAGAAGGTAAGTGGCATGGAAAAAAGATAACGTGGGTGAAGAGGGACACAAAATGATCAAGTGGTCATGGAATTGTTGAGAGGCATCACAACTTAGTTGGATGCCATGGAAATGGCATAAAGAATAGGAATGTCAATGGTAGATGTTAGTGAGGATGAAGATGAAATAACAGTCCTTGAAATTAATTTGGAGGATGAATGAGAGAATGTGGAAAAGAGTAGATTTTTGAGAGCAATGGTCAAGATCAGTAGCAAACCCCAATTGGAACCTCCTGCTTACAATGGAAATTTGAATCCCAAAGACTTAATTGATTAGATTTCAAAGATGGAAAAATACTTCAATTATGAATCAATTGAAGACCCAAAATGAGTGAAGTTCACATACACGAAATTGAAGGATCATGCTTACCTATGATGGGATCACATGCAAACTGAAAGGAAGCGAAGAGGTAAAGATAAAATTAAATCTTGGGAGAGAATGGTGACGAAGTTGAAGGAAAAATTCTTGCCAACACATTACTAAATCAATCCATTTAAAAAGTTGCAAAAATTGAAACAAAGGGAGAAGAATATGCAAGAGTACACCAAAGAATTCTACAAGTTGAACATTCAAGTTGGACATGTAGAAGATGTTGTGGAAAAAGTGGCAAGGTATGTGAATGGGATCCACAATTCCATTCAAGATGAGATGAGTATGATAAAAATAAATAGCATGGAAGAAGAATACCAATATGCATTAAATGTGGAAGAGAAGATTACAAGGAGACAACAAAACAACTCTCGAGGTAGAGGTAGATTTTCATGTGGAAGAGAACAATCCAATAGTGGTTACCAAAATAAGCAAGACAAAGCAAACACATCTCATGCAAGAGCGCAAGAAGATAAAGGAAGAGAAGACTTCTCAAGAGGAAGAGGAGATTACTCTCCTGGAAGAGGGTCATTTGGAAGAGATAGAGGAAGAGGTTTCAGTGGTACATGTTTTCAATTTGGGGAAATGGGATATCAAGCATTTGAATGTCCAAAAATTCTAGCACGATGGAGGAAACAGAAAAGAAGAAAGTGTGCATCTAGCTCAAGTTGAAAATGACATGGTGACTTCACCAAGGCATGGAGAGGATCCCGAAGAAAGAGAATCATTGATGTTTCAAATAATTTTGTTGAATTCGAACAAGGACAAACTTGAACTAATTCAAATAAGGAATTTATTCCTAACAAAATGTAAGGTGAATGAGAAATTTTGCAAAGTCATTATGGACAATGATAGCATTGACAACATAGTATTTGAATAAATGGTAGACAAGCTGAAAATGAAGAGAACCAAGCATCCTAGCCCATACCAAGCTTCATGGTTGCAAAAGGAGCATCATTTATTGGTTAATGAACAATGTTTTGTGAGCTTTCAAATTGGTAATTACAAAGACGAAATTATGTGTGATGTGATGCCAATGAATGTGTGTCATATTATTTTGTGAAGATCGTGGCAATTCAATAGACAAGTTGTTCATGATGGTAAATTAAATGCATATGCTATAAAGAAGGATGGAAAAGAGTACATTTTAAATCTATTGAAGGATAGAGAAAAGGAAGTATGGAGTAGCAACAATATTTGTTTTGTTTCCAGGAAGCAATATTTGAAGGACTTGGAAGGAGATAAAACATGCTTTGCAATCATGCCAAAGCTTGCAGTAGTTTGGACAGTGAAGGACGAGGATAAGGAAGAATAAACTAAAGAGTTTGCAGCCAGAACATGTCTTTTTAAAGGCATAAGTGACAAAATAAGAAGTTGCAACGGAGAGTGTAGGAGAAAAACTTGCAACAACCGAAAAAGATAAAGTAAATTTTGGTTTTCCTAAAACTTGCAATTGTGAATTATATGATGATTTGCATCAATTCAATTTGAAGAAAATAAAGGAAGCCAGGAAGAGATGAAATTCATTGTGCAACGAAATGTTGATGAATGTGTTGGAATGCAAAAAGAAGAGTTTGAAGGAGTGGTAAGCGTAAATGAGGAGATGATGGAAATATTTGATTTCTATAATATTGATATCAATATGCACAGGAATAGTGGTAAGGAATTGGAAGAAGAATTTTGGTGGAGGTGGTTGAGATATGGTGGGATAGATCCCACAAGAGAAGAAGAAGAAATAAGCATTGGGTGGAGGTGGGCAGTTCATGGTGGGTTGAATCCCACAAGATGAAGAATCTGAGGAAGTTGTTATTGGATATAGAGTTCAATTCATGGTGGGAGAGATTCCACAAAGGGAAATAAAAATGAAGAGTAAATTTGGTGGAGAAAGATGACAAATGTTTTGGCCAAGTGCTAGAAAAGATGGAGAAAGAAACTTTGCGGGGTACCTATCATAACACGGGAGTGTCCTGCAAGTTGTTTGCAACTTGGTAGAGTAGTCCTACTACTCAACTACATTTTGTGAGTCCAAGCTCACAAAAATTTTATCTATTGTGTTTGATGCAGGAGCATCTAGGTGAACTAGCTATCTACATCACCTAAAAACATTTCAATTTTGATTTCATTTGTTTTGGTCTGATTTCAATTTGATGTATTTTGGAATTTGTGGTCAATTTTGGTGTGCAGTTTAATTTGGATATATGGTTTTTAGAGGTTGAGCAAAGCAACATTATTATCATTTTATTTGACAAAATGTCATTTTTTCTATTTAAATCTTCAAGTTTTGATTGTTCATTGCAATGAATTTTGGTTGTTTTTAAATGGTCAATTATGGCAGTGAAATGAACAATTGATCTTTATTTTTTTGTCGGGTGTAATTTCTTCCTCTAATTTGATTGAAGGTTTGACTTCAATGAAATCAAATAACTATTGATTTTATGGTCAATAATAATAAATAAAAGCCAAATTTAAATTTCAGTATATGGGAATGGAAGAACTATAGTTCTAGAAGGTGAAGAGGCCGATGATGAATTCTAGTGCGTAGAGATTGAAGAGTTTTTCATAGTCAAAGGAAGATGCACCAGGGAAATAAAACATCAGCAATTTTAAATAAAGCCAGCGCCAGAAGGAAAGTAAAAGACCAAGAGGTTGCAGCATATTGGGAATATGAAAAGAATGTATGCAAAAAGAAGATTGGATGGGTCACATATGGAGAAAGAGAGAACATACCAAATCAAATATATATCATAGATTGGAAATGTATAGAGGGAAGGTCGTGACATATGCCAGGGAAGGAATGATTAAAAAGGAAATTCCATGAAGCATTTTAAATACTTAAAGGTTTGTGCAAAAGCAAACACTAGGTCATACCACGTTTAGTAGAGGAAAATGAATAGAAATTAAAAGTCGCTCAGAAAAGAGATAACAAGTGCCACAGACTCAAAAGAAAAGAGATGGAATAGGTTCAACAAAGGAGAGTTGGTGTGAAGTGAATATGATAAAAGAGGATTGGCATAGTCGCATATATGAAAGGAGGAGAAATAAATGGTAGAAGATACACAATTGAAGAAAGAAATAAAGATGTTTAAATATAAAGAAATTTACAGGAGAATTCAAAGCACGAGCATCAAATTTTAGAATAAAGAGGGGCATGGATATTGAAAAGATAGATAAGGAGATTGGAGAGTAGAGCCACAGATAGGGGTGTTTGAACAAAGAATTTGACAAAGTGCAAATTGCACAAATATATGTAAGATTGTGAAATTCGATCATAATAATCAAGATTGAATTGTTACAAATTTAGAATTGAATTTTAATTGACAAATGAAATTATTAAATTAAGTCAATGTTGGTTGTGGATTTTACGATTTACATCAAAGTTGTAAATTTTTATTGCCTAACATATGATTTTGGAGATTCCTTGTTGGTGGCTTGAGCCTTCTTGAGCAAGAGGGCTTTTGTGTATCCTTTTTTAATCCTCAAAATCTTATTTACTTAGAGTGTTTTAATATTTGTACTTTAGTATAGCTCATCATTCACTAGAATTAGCCTACTAAAGTGGTGACAAAATGTAATGTTAAAAATTAAATACCCTACAATTATCACATTATGAACATTTGAGTTCAATTTAGTGTCCATCCGCATAACACATTCTAGGATCATTTTAGACCAACCCTAGCCTTTTCCTTTACTAATTAGCCAATTCCTATCACATTCAAATATTTCTCGCTAATTATGGGTTGTCTATCCAAGTTTTGAGCATTTCTCCAAGATGCCAATGCAATGCACTAGTGTACCATGAATTTTTAAATTTGAACCATTGGTTTCTCACCCAACCACCTACGTACTATAATGCTCATTTGTTGAAAACATATTTTCTTTATTTTCACATGACTTTTCAACTTCCTCATGAGCCTCTTGTAACATTAATTTTTATTTTGGCAATGCATACAACCTCCTCTTTGTCTTGGTTGCACTTTTCTAATTACATCTTCATTGTTGAATCTTGTTGTGGGTAGATGCTAGTACACTTTTGTTGACATCCTCAAATGCTCATTCATCTCTTCAATATCATTCTAATAAGCTTGTTGTATATTTGTGTTTGGTTGTATTGCAACTACTTGTTTATCATTTAACTTATCTATTTCTCTTGGCATATCTCTTGGTGATCATTACAACCTTATGTTCAATCGCATACACACTAGGGTGTTTATCCATGTAGACTAAGGATTTAGCATCAACAAATTTATTTCAATGTCATTGTTCTTAAATCCCTAAAAACACATATAGATTAAGAGCACACTCATTCTGATTTCTCCTCAATTCATCAGTTGCCCATGGATGTCAAAAGATCAAAATCATGGGCTTGGCCTAAATTCAAGCTCCTAAGCAACCGTGCCTCCGTTCTCCCTATATCAACTTGCATACACTAAAAGTCTCTCAAATGCTCAATCGTTTTGCATTCTTTCTCTTTCTATTATTTCTTGAATATCTTGCTTAAAATTATTAATTTAAATTGATTTTATTGGCAAGGTAGAGTTGACTTGTAACAACATACATCCACCACAAAAGAGATGTGATTTTAACACATCCAAGGGATGTGGTATTCAAGAGACACACTCCTTGAGAAACTTATAATTGGGTATAATTATATGATCAAAACATGTAATATAGGCAAAGAGAAAGATACAATGATAGAGAGCTATAGACAAAGCTAGCTAAGAGATACATGTATAGTAGTTGTGCAGAACATAAAAAGAGATACAATTGAGTACATGTAGATAGTGTAATGAGAATAAATGAATGGGTATAATGCAATACAATAGATTGTATGAGAAGATAGAGAAGGATATTTGATGTAACAGAGTTATACATGAATATTAGTTATGAAATGGTGAGAAAAGGGGTCCTTAATGAATAAGGGGTATTTTATCTATTTATTCCTCTCCCTAGGGCATTTCATTAGGAAAGAGATCACAAGGAGCAGAGATTGACTTTCAACCTCAAAGGTGGATCTCAATCCTTAAGAAAATAGGACAGATCTGAAACCAAATTGAAATGATATGCAATGCTTAAACTAAATGCACAATGAGACCTAGAACATAAATGCAAATTCTTAGAAGTACACAAATGGAAACCACGGTTTGCAAGAAGATCTAAGAAGGGTAAGGACACATGTACCAGTCACCAAAAGTAGGTTTTGAGCTCTACTAAAGGATAGGTTTGCCCTAGGGTGAATGGGTCATGGTTAGGGCTTCTAAAAAAAAATTTTGTAGTCCTCCGAGATGGGATCTTAACTTTTTTTTGCATAGGTTCCACTATCAGAAAGTTGAAAATAAATTTTGAATCAGAGTTTTTGTGGCTTGACAACAATGATAACAACTTATGCAATAATGCAAAATTCCTCTTTAAGATCTTTAATCCTTCTTCAACCTATAATCTACACATACAAAGAGGAAAAAATTGTTGTGTTTGAATGGGGGTTTTCCTTAGGAAAACCCCATGTTTGGTAATTAAACCTTGATAGAAATATAATGACAATGGAGAAGGAAATGATGAATGAACACTTGTTTGCTACAACTCACCAAACCTTCAATGGCTTTCCTTAAAGAACTAAAGACAAACACATCACTCCAAGGAACTTGATCTTGCTTTGCTTGATGGATTTGGATACTTGAAAATGATTGGATGCTTTAGGATCAACAATGCATGTTAGCCTTCACAAGATGACATGAACACACATAAGCTTGAACATGATAATAAGATCTTGATTGTTGCAACAAATGACTGATAAATTTGCTCTTGAATGCTATTGACAATAATATTTGTTCATATGAAGTCTCCAAAAAGTGTGTTAGAAGAATATGTATTTATAGGTGTTTATCTAATTTCCCAAAAATTAGATTTTAAAAGCTGACAATTGCATATTGAATTTGAATCATTAAAAGACCGCCAAAATCATATTTGAAAATGGGTCCTAGAACTTAAAGGGGACAATCTTGGCCTAAAAGTCTAGGACACTCATGATCCAAGGTGATTAAAATATTTATTTCATTAATTAAATGTTGGTTTCCCTTTCGGAAAATAGGAATAATAAGGCGTTGGAATGCAGAATGTGGCAAATTAAAAGCTTAATTAAGTCCAATAAATTAAGGGACCCAAGCAAAGTGTGAAATTGTAAAGGGTATACAATTTCCTACACTACAATCTACCACCAGTAGGTTTGGCTCATACATATTATGTTATGATACTATTGTGTATGTTGATAAATAGATTTTTGTTAATTTTAAATATAATTTCCTACCACAACCTTCTATAACTTAGGGCATAAGCTATGCCCATCTTCCTATCCTTCACATCGAGGTATAAATACAACATTCAAGCAACTTAGGCTCAAATTCCTTATCTATGCCTATTTTTGCTAACAAATTTTTAGTCTCGTGCTTTTTTGGTATTTCTAATACTCTATTGTTCTCATATTTATATTCATGTGTACAAAACCATATGGATTCTAGAGTCATGTTTGAGTTTTGCATCAATTGTGAACAACAATGCAAAAGTTGCATAAAAATGCGTTAATTGGATGTCATTGTATCATGCTTACATCTTGGCCAATGAGCCTCTCATTCCATTTTTTAAAATCCTCATTCTTTGTTAATTTCATTTCTATTAGATGTTTTCAATTCTAGTACCTCTATATTATATTGTTTCATTGCTTTTATTTCCTAGCTCAATTAATAAGTTAAACAATAGCTTAAATTTTATCTCACAATGGATTTGAACCTCATGCAATTTTTGCATGATAAGTATTTGGCTACAATAATCTAGAGAATGTGGTGATAAATAACATTGAGTATATTATGTTAAGAAATAAAGAAGAATAGTTTTTCACCCCTTACTATAGTCTAACGTCTAAACACTTGATCAATTCAATGATATGGTGTTCACAAACACACCAAGCAAATGCAATGCAAATATTTGTTCTTATGAGTGTACAGGTTGATGCTATAATGTTCTAATGCAATGTATCCTCTTGACGATTCTTGGATGATCAAATGACCTAGGCCTTTATCCTTTTATACAACACCCTAGCATGTAATTTGAATATTCCACACACAAATTGACAAGTAATGACTAGTTGGGACTAAGTCAAGTTAAGCCCAACATTAATTTTTTTGAAATTTGAGGGTCAAAAAAGAATGCATGGTTTGGAACCAAGTTAATGATTGCAAATCTGGGTCAAATCCCAATCTTTGAATGGAGTCAAGCCTAGTTGAGGCTTGAGTAAAATGCTAACTTCCACAAATAAATGTGTATTAGAGTGTTGCATCAAGAAAAAAAAAGTCCAAGTGAGTCTCACATGAACGGAGAAAAAATGTTAAGGATACTTTTTCACCCTTACAATTATATTTTAAGTATTAAATACTCCAATATAAGGAAAAACATTCAAATCATCCTTTGGCTCTATTCATTTGTGCCTACTACAATCCTACAATCATTTACGTCCATTCTATTGATAGAACCACATAATTCAAACATTACATAATTTTTAAAACAATCTTACTATCATTTTAATGGACAATGAAAACCCAATAAATATGTACTAATATTCAATTCATTTAATACAATACTAGATTTTTCAATATTTTTTATTAATTTTATTAAAAGAAATAAAAATTTAATAAAATAATTTTACAATTATTATCTATATAGTATATACTTCCATGGGCTAATTATTAAGTTACCTATGAATTGTCATTATTCTCATAAAAGAATATTAATTATTTAATTTAATTTTATATTACAGTTACACTAATACAATAGTAAGGTAGGGACCCGCTGTCAATACAAACTGGCTTGCATCAGCAGAGTACACTTAAATAAGCAAGCCTAATCTGAATGATATACACTTAAATAAACATACATGGAATAAGATCTCAGTCATCTAAGCTACAACAGCCGCATATAAGCCTCTTATTTTACACACTTGGTAAGACTAAATAAAGAATCGCAGAATTATTGGGAATTCAACACTGATTGAACAAACACTACATTGAAATTCAGACTACAGCTCTGTCCGATGATTCCACTCCTTTAGTGCAGTGCTTTTTGGAGTGCATTGGATGGAAATTTGGTTCCTTAGGTGTTGTCAGCTTTTTAGTTGATCTGCAATATCAACAGACAGATCAAGAAAGTAAGTTTTCAGAGCTCTGAAGCTTCCATGGATCGCATTGGATCATTCCAAAATTCCAAATGCTTTTTTGTTCTATTAGAGAAGTTATTTAGATAATACTGACCAAGATCCAAATCAGCTATTTCAGAAATAACCCAACACAAAGTCTAGATAATGTATTAAGACAGAAGCAACATTTGAAACATTGAGATTATAATGGAACAAAATCATCAACTAGGGGGATATGCCACAATGTTAGTGACCTGCATGCAAATTAGACGCATATTACATTTCACTTGATAACAACCACAACCTAGAGATGCCATATACAGGAGAGGAAGAGGATGTAATAAAAAATCAAAGATCAATGTTAGGAAACTAATATAAACTACAAAAGTTTTCAGTAGAATGAGCAAGAGCAAGAGCCATGGTAGTACGAGAGGAGGTTCTATAGAGAATCCGAGGTCAACATCAATAGCTAATGCAAACTCTAGAAGGCTTTGGAAAGAAAAGAATGAGAAAGAGCAAGACCTCATAGGTTTAAAAGGTGGTTTCCAAAAGCTTGGCATCTTAACAACAGGCCGATGATGTGGTAGCTTCTCTGGAGTACTTTTTATTTCTTCTCCTTTGTCTTCCAACTGGAGATTGAAGTATATCAGTATTTCAGACTTCATTTTCAGTACGTTAGTTCTTCAATAAATAAGTTGACAACTTGACATAAAGTATAAGAATCAGTTACCGTTTTTGCTTTGACAGTTTCAGTATGCCTATGTCTGGATCTAGGTTTCCCTTCATCCTACCATATAGAAAAACATTTGTGTTAGTGATCAATATAAGGAGAAACCCTAAATAATGAAGCCCTCAAATGTTGCTTCACACAAAACACTCACAGGTTTAGGTGTTTCAGGTTTCCCACGCTTTGATGGATCAATATGTGAGTGGTTCCCCTGTTATGGAAAAAAATTTAAAAGAGCAATTAGATTACAGAGTTTTAAGGTTTCCACAGCTCATGATTATTAGAAAACAGCTTCAGGAAGGACCTCATATTGATCTCATTTAGCCAACACTCTCAGTATCTTATCTACCTTGCAGATTTATCTATATAAGGAGCTCTATTTTGATCCAAAACATCAATGGTTTCAAATATTTAATCACATCTGTCTTCTGCTTGAATCTAGACAAAGTTTAAGCTACCTACCGTGTAGATTTAAACTACTAAGGAAAAGGGCTAACCTGTGCTTTGTTTGCCCTTTTTTCCCTCATAGGCGAGGTTTCATTTTCCTCTGCAAGTTGTGTTTTTTTGTTGAGGCCCATCTCCTTACGCTCTCCTCTTTCCTACAAGAAAGGCCACACGAATTGTAGGTTTCTGTGCCAAGTAATAGGAAGATTCAAAATTGTTTCTCCTCCAAAAAAAACCTTTGCATACCGCAGTTCTCAGTCGAAAAGGTCTAGGCAATGTAGGTTTAATCTTCTTATGGTTAAATGCGTGTGGTATAGATGTACCATTAACTTTAGCTGGCAGTGCTGAATGGCAGGTGGAGAACGCCTGTTAACAGAAATTATTAATTAACATACCATGTATGTTTTTTCTGGGTGAAAATAAAATGATATAGCAATAAATAAAAGAATTGAGAAACTAACCATGCAGCAACTCTCATCTTGACAGACTTCACCATTGGAACAATTTATCTTTGAATTCATCTCATCACTAGTCCTGTTGAAGATCCAAAGAAATTATATCAATTTTGTAGGAAATTGGAGTTTTAGATCAAAATGCAAAATCCTTTATGCAAAGAAAAAGATAAAGAAAATTAGGTAGCTCACCTCTTCTCTCCTTTTGATGGAGTGGAGAGAATCTCTTTCTTTACATGTTCACTGTGCATCTCGCTGTGCTTATTACATATTTCATCAGGTACAACATAAGCAATGCAACCCGCAACAGCTAAAACTTCATCAGCTCCATCAGTCTTCGAATGTGGCAAACAATCCCTGTCAGGCAACCTAATCTCCTCGTCTTTTTTTAGTTCAGCAACTTGAGGGGTTTCATCACAGTCCCTTGGTAGCTGACAAACAACTTCACTACTTAAGGAATCTGACACAAATAATTGAGAACTCCTATCAGATTTTGATTGAGGAATAACGGAGCATTCATCAAAATCCAGTCCACCATCTATACCTTTCGATTGAAGACAATTCAATCCTCCATGGTGGTCCTCATCAAAAGTTTCTAAGTTTGTATGGCCCCAAACATCAGATTTAATCATCTCATTTCCTGCAAGATGAGACTGGTCATTAACCTCTGAAAGACTAGTCCTGGAATCAGAATTATCAACCTCAAGAGTATGGTCTTTTAGCTCATTGCACTGCTTTGATTCAGGTTCAATTGCAGATTTTACGAATATTTTTGCATCATCCCTCAAATCCTGAGAGAAGTATTGAGAATCATTGCATCTACTAGTAGGCCAAGAAAGGCCTGTGTTCTCAACATTTTCAGTTGCTGAGTCATCTGTATTTGTCTTTTGCATTGAACCCCTATTATCTTCTTTCACATATTTAACTGCAACATTCACAGAAACCTCCAAACGCTCCCCAGAATCTGAACTTGTGTCTTTCTGGAGTATCTTGCTCTGAAATTCCAAATCAGACTCCAACTGAATAACTTCCCCTGCTTTCCCTTCTTTTGCCCCTCTGACCGTATGTTCTTCATCAAATATCACATAATCTTCATTCTCCTTTGAATTTTGCTTGTTTTTCAGATAAAAATCATCCTTTTTTCCCACATGTCTATCCTGGGACGCAGCCTTGGAAGCCTCAACTTCAATTCCAGTTTCTAGTACAGCTCTTTTATTCACACTATCCGAAATTGTCAGAACTTCAGCCACTTTCTCCTTTAAAAATATATTGTCAGTCTCTATGTCAGTATCGCATTTTAGAGCTCTGATTGCGTTCCCCTCCATATGTTTATCCTTACCCTCAGACGCAGAAGCAAGCTGTTTTTTTATTGAATCTTCTCTAGCTCCTCTGCTTGCAGCAGCAGATTCCTTAATAACTGTATTTGCTCTCTCTAAAGAATTATGAGTCTTACATTCCCCATCCAATGAACTCTGAACATCATTCCTTCCATCTTCAAGGATTGATATACCAGTAATCCCATCAACTTCAATTTGAAGATTGGACTTTGCCTCAGGCGCAAACTGAAAGTTGATTGAAATTTCTTCCCTAGCTCTTTCATTTTCAGGACCAGAATTCATCAGAACTTTAGTTTCCCTCTCTTTTAGATTGTTGTCACTGTGTCTGGCATCCAATGCATCCTGAGCATCATGTTTTCCATCTTCAAGAATTGTTATCTCAGCTCTCCCATCAGAATCAACTTCAAGATTGGACTCAGATTCAGACCCCATCCAAATTATGATTGAATTTTCAGCATCAGACCCTTCGTTTTCAGCATTTGAATGCATAATAACTTTATTTGCTCTCTCTTCTAAATTTTGTTCATTATGCTTCACATCAAATTCACTTTTCAGAACTGTAGTTTCTGTCACACTCATTTTTCTACCACTGAACACTGACTCAAAATCAGAACCATCCTTGTTTTTTTTCTCTTGTAGACTTCCATCAATAGGTTTCACATATAGAGTACTCTCATCATCATCCCTTCTGTCTTTAAGAACCACTATCTCATTTTTCCCATCAGAATCATTTTGAAGGTTGGACACTAATTCAGAAGGAAACCAATTTTTGATCAATGTCATTTCTCCAGCTACTCTATTTTCAGCAGCAGAATTCATCTCAGCTTCATTGTCTCTCCTTTCTAGATTACTATCATCAGCTTCCACATCAAATTTATTCTGTCTGTCATTTTCTCCAACTTCA
The DNA here is from genome assembly GCA_007258455.2 of Sequoia sempervirens. NCBI lineage: Eukaryota > Viridiplantae > Streptophyta > Pinopsida > Cupressales > Cupressaceae > Sequoia > Sequoia sempervirens. The sequence goes on from VDFB02271358.1 coordinate 996,905,115, forward strand.
AGAATTGTTATCTCAGCTTTCTCATCAAAATGATTTTGCTTGTTTTCTGTGTCCTTGCTCAAACCTTTGAAGAATTGCTGCACCCCATTTGCTTCATATTGATCAGAAGTAGATTCCTCTGCACCATAACTCTCAGATTCTTTATGGCTTTGTATCTCACTAATGCCATAGGTTAATCGCTTACCAGAAATTATAGTAACAAGCTGTGCCGCATATTGCTCTTCCATTCCAGATTCACGCTTCATGATTCCTTTGGAATTTTTCTCTTTACTATTTTCTACAGGATATGTAGGAGGATTCTGTTCATCACCATTGCCAGTGTGTGGCTGTTTAATTGATGATTGATCCTCACTCCACCCTCCATCCTTATGAGTGCTTCCAACCTTCCCCTGTACCAAATCCATTTCCTGTACATTGGCCCTTATTAAACTTTCTTTCTCATTACTTTGTTCAGAGAAGAGGACTTTTCTATGTGAGGAAGGAGGGTGATTTGTCACTTTTCTAGAATCCTTTAGTCTTGAAGAACTTGGAAAATTATGAGCCCTCGAGAGAGGAGACTCACTAGGCTGGAGACTACAAGGAGTAAAACACACCCTAGGAGTTATCTTTCTAGGTGAAGAGTATTTGTTATCATTTGCAGAAAACTGTACCTGTTTCTTAGGGTTAGCAAAGTGTTTTGTCACACGTGTAAGGTCTTTTGATGGAGTCCCTTTTACAGATTTAGTTGGAGTTTCAAATAATATGCGCCTTGGTGCAACTGCTTTACTTCTAGCTGTAGTATTCATCCCCTTTGACAAAGCTGGGTTACTTCTGAAGGGTTCTCGTTTGACAGAGTGATTTTTTTTAATCCGAGGTGTGGAAAAGGCTGTAGTGACTTTTATAGATTGATTTTGTGGAGTTAAACTGATATCAGTTGCTGCAACTATCTGTTTCCCTGTCAAGATAACTGGTGGATTCTCTTCTAAACTATCCAGCCCATCTGCATTGGATGATGGTTTTGGACATGAAAAGCCTTCAGCACCAATGGCATCCATTTTGAAATTAAGGGTTCCAATAGTTGTTGAGTTTGGATCCTCATTCTCCTCGCATTGTTTCTGTCTAATTTTACTAGCAGACATAACAGGAGGTTTTGCTTTCCCTGGTATTCTGTCCTTGCCCTTTGATGTTGGGGTAGATAGCTGAGCTCGTCTTGGTCTGACACTGATAGCAGCATGCAAGGCCAAAGTCAGCAAGGGAACTAATGGTTAGTGCCTCCAGAGAATAAGTGTACGAATTTACGAAATGAAGATAGACCTCACCTAGATTTACCCTCCATTGTTGGCGACTTGGAAATACAACGAATAGATTTGGATGCTTGAGACTGCATAAAATGTAGAAAATCAGCAGTCATCCTTCCAGTCAAAATCATCAGTCATCCTTCCAGTCAAAATCATCAAATAACAAGTACATATAACTATTGCGATATTGTATACGGGAAGGACAAACATAATCACAACCTTCAGAGAGTAAGAATGATTAGGTGTTTGATCCAACAGCGTGCCATGTTTCTGATCACATCCTGAATCACAATAGAAAACCATTCGGCATCAAAAGTTTCCGTTCTACACCTAACATAAAATTGAATAATTTAAATTTGAAAACAATCAAAAGCAAATTATGTTTTGACCTAAATGAATTCGAACCAAAAAGTAGCAATCTCATAAAATACAAATAGATATTAGTCATTATGGACTTGAAAAATCAAATAAACTTAGTCAATACACATTTAAATTTCAGAAATTTTCTAGTCGAGAATTCATGAACCATAGTTTAGTCCTATGAATAACATAATATTCAGTACAAATTGCAGATCCAGGTAAACTACACTAGATCTCTAAAGAAGAGACAATAAGGATAAATCAAAACATCTCTGGTAAAGCGGAATTCTATTGTTAAAACCATCACATGAAGTTCCTAATTCAATTTATAGAATGCTCTTGAATATAAAATCAGACCAACTAGCCTATGACATTGAATTCTACAAACTTTATTTTCTATATTTTAATTCCGAAGCTAAGAGACCTCATCGGCCTTCGCAACAAGCTACAGTGATCACAGGGGGGGATGCCAAGCTTGAACCATGTCATTGTTTAATCAAGCAATGCAACATCCAAGAATAAAATTGGATAGGTTCTGTCTCTTGCTCCACTTGAGAAATGTGATGTAGTCTTTCCCTCTTCTGGGAAAGGTGAAATACTTTATGATTCCCATATTGAGTATTGCTCAGAATCTCTTTAAAATACATACCTATATCCTACAATAGGAGTAGAATGACATTTTTTTCTCTCTTACACAATATCCTAAGCGCCCTCCTCTCTCCCCAGGTGGAGGACAAAGAATTCTCTTGCTCCAGAAACGTACAGAGCTATAATTTATCGGGGGATGAAAATTATGGTTTCCATTGGTGCAAAAATGCAAATCCAACCACCTTGATGTAGGATGAATAACAATTCCTCAGCTATCAATCCATTGAGGAGTGAAATAATGCAAATTGAAAAAGAAAATAAAACCTACAAACAATCCCCAATGGTATGCCAATGACTACTCTAGAGACAATTTCCAAAAAAGATTTTCCTAACCACGATCGATTCCCTCTGCTTTCTTCTTGGGCTTCTGTGTACAAGAGTGCAATTCCTATCTGACATTTTAATCTGTTGTGCTCTTTGCATAATCTAAACTCTACGGGTGTCCATGGTCCCACCTTTGAAAATCTCCTTTATGTATGCTCTGTGTCTCTATGTGACGAGGTACCTCTGTTTTTGAAGTATGAAATTTAATGAATAACAGCCTTAATGCTTGTTTTCTACTTTTAAGAGTAGTATGTGTGTCAAATCGTAATGCTCTCCTGGAATAAGCTGCCTAGTTTGATTAGTTTCTCACATCTGGGGTCTCTCTAGTGGCCCCATCGTCAAGGTAAAAAGATCATCCAGGTCTCTAACTCAGTGCAGTAATTTCAAATCTACTAAATTTTCATCTAGAAGGTAGGTGCTTGATAAATAAACTCTCATGCATCCTCCACCATAAGGTCATGTACTCCCTCTTCCAACGATGGACTGACCAATAAGAAACCATTAGATTGTGCGTCTTAAAATTATTTTTACGAGTGAAAAAATCTTCACGAATGATCAATAAGGAGAAAGGCATCTGGGCACTCAACTCCTCTCCCTACTAAAGACATGGAAGAGCATTAACCCAGTAGGTTGTGGCAAACTTCAGGAGGCCAAAGAATGAGTTTGCCCAAACCCCTCAGATCGCCGGAAGCCTGTGGAATGCCTAAATGACCTGGACCTAATAACCTTAAAAGCCATCAAAAATAGGCAGAGATAAGGAAATTCAGAGTGGGCATGGCGGAAATCTATGGCAAGCTACTGAAACAATGATAGGAACAAAATCTATGAAATCACAATGAGGGGATGTAATAGAACATACCCGCTCGAACACAAAACCATGCATTGTCGTCAATTAGAGGTTGCTGAAGAAGAGGAAGGGTGAAGTCAATCCACTTGGGAGCTTGAATGCTCTCATAAAACTCCTCCTTGACGAAGGTGAGAGATTCTTCCTTCCAACATTCTTGAAAAGCCTCCACTTCCATGTTGTTCACCTCTGCCTCTCAATTTCAACTCCTCTCCAAATCCAAAGAAACGCAGGCCTGGCGGACGCTTCACTTCTCTCTGGCCATGTGTGACAAAGAACGCAAAAAAACCACCATTTCCATATTGGTAGACCAAACGAGCCGCTGTTACTCATTTTTGTAATAATTATTTAATAGAATAAGGATGGGACCGGGCGGGAAGAACAGCTGTATCATGTAGATAGCCGTTGGAGCCGCGGTGAAACGTACAGAGCGTCAATAGCCCTCTTCTTACACTCAAAATCATGGCCGTTGAGACATAGTAATGCTGTCATTGGACAGATTAATTGCTTCGGTTTTTTTGTTTAAAGATATACAATCGAATAAAACCGATACAGCGTACCTGCCTTTTAAGTAGCTGATTACAATCTACGTATTTAAGTAGCTGATTAGGATATCAATATTTCAGTTAAATGGTTAGGGTTAGGGGAATCAAATTTTCAAAATAGCTGATTATAACTTGAACTTTAAGCGTTTTTAATCAGGGGGAGTTTATTTTCTTAATATTTATTTTCTGAAAATTATTTTGAAAATGGTATTTATTAAATCTTCAAGATTTATATCTTGATAGACAATATGACACAACATCATAATTGCAATTGGGTTATTATCCTTCATATTTACTATGTAATTTCACATTGGATATTGTCAAAAAATAAAGTTAGCTTGATTGGGAGGAAAAACAAAATAGATATTATGAAATTATGTAGTTCTGCTTGTAGCATGTAGTTGTAAGATCAACGGTGCAGCGTCGTGTTGTTTACTAATGATTTTTGTGGTGATTGTATTTTGGCTCTGAACGGTGTGTATAAACCACCACATGTTTGAGATGAGGTTCTTCAACTTGTTGATTGTTGGTATTTTGTATGTTTACATGCTTGGTTTATCATTATGCTTCAATTCAATGATGTGCATTATACATGTGGTGATTAAATGAGATCTTGAGTATTGATGATTCAAGAAATGATTTATGTGATAGATGTATGGATATTATTTTATACTTTATGCTATTGAACCTCGTTGGGTGATTATGTTGTGCTTTGACTATATATACATTGAGCAAGTACCCTTGACATTTGTTGAATGGTTATAAATATAGGGTTATTTCTCCATCTAGCTACATGGGTTTGAGTTATTCTCCAACGGTGGTTAATTCAAAGATGTCACATTGGGCCTCCTTGTCTATTCCTTGATCGTATTCAAATCGAGTATGGTATGTGTCATGTTTGACCTTATGTGAACCTGAATCCAAGTTATGAATTATCCTGGAATCCCAATGTGTCACGAATGACCAATAAATATTTGATTAAATTAATGGTTTAAATTTTTTGTTTTTCACAAATGAGATATTAGGAATTTAAATGATTTTTATATTAGTTATTAAAATGTTTTTTGTGTTTTAGGAATGAGGAAAACTAGAGTGAAAGCATAAATGAAGTTATGTTATTGATTAATTAAATTCAAAAATTCCTTGGGTTGGGAATTGTAGGTTATATTTGATTTAGTTATCCTATTTGAATTATGAATATACACTTGTATGGATCCAAAACTTGAATTTAAATGATATATGATATTTACAAATGAATTTAAATGCATATTTGGATTTGGGGGAAATGAACAAAATCAAAATTTAAGAATGAAAAAATGTATTTTATATTGATTTTATTGGAAAGTTGAAAAGAGTAAATAGGAAAAAGGGGTTTTATTTTTTATTATGTAAAGTTTTATTTGAGGGGAATTTTGGAGAGGCGAAAATCCTCTTTTGAGAGAAATTTGATTTGTGGATTGGGAGAGTGTTTAGAAGGGGAATTCGATGAGGTTTGATTTGTTAGATTAGAAATGGGAAGGGGAATGTGCTCGTAAATGATCTCGCGTGTCCTTTTGGTGTGCTTGAGGTATTCTCCATTTGAAATTTCAACATGTTTTGACGTGTTTTGTTTAATTCTTTTAAATTAAATCAATTTCTTTCAATTCAAAATGTTGGAATAGGATTAGGGGAGTGTAAACACCTCCCAACATAATTCAATTTATAAAATATTATGCTTGTTTCATTATTTTATTCTATTTTCAAAATTCCAAATCACACGGTTATAATGCCCACTTTTTTAAGGAAATGTGTGAAATGTGAATTTGGTCTAAAAAGTGTGTTTTTGGACGTATTTAGAGCAAAAGGGTACTTTCAAATTTTTGAAATTGGAAAAATAAATTTTGAAGAAAATTTTAATGGGGTTTTAGGAAAATTTTCTGGTTTTTGGTGTATTAAAAATGAGAAAAATTGAATGCTTTATATGAAATATGATGAATTTGAATGTTTGAATAAAAGTTTACTTTGTGAATTATTGAAGTAGACCTTGTGGAAACATGATAGGAAATTTGGTTGAAAATGAATTTGATGTGTTGTTTTCCATGCCACACTTGTTGGTGAGTGTGAATTTGATGTGTACCCTTGTCCTCTATCGCTCTTAGTCACCTTAGAAAGTTCGCAGGCAAAAAAGAGGTGAGAGTCATTTTTTAAAACAAATAAATACTTTTTTGAAATGGGTACCCATTTTAAAATGGTTACCCATTTCATAACGCGTACTTGTTATAAACAGGTAATCATTTTTAGCAAGTACCCAAAGAATAATAGGTACCCATTCGAATTTAGGCTCGGGAGCTCATTCCTAAGGGGGTATCCATTATTTTGAAAATAGGTATGCATTTCGTGCGACATTTTTTTGGCCGAAACTTCCCCTCTTCATAAACCCAACTTTTTATTTTTACTCATGATCTCCTCCCTAACACATACTACATAAGAAGCCAAAGAATTCCAACAAAATGGTATCTTGTTAGAAAATTTGGACCAGATTTGTATGTGTGTGATTATCAGTGGGAAAAGAAGAGAAACACGTGCAAATATGTACTAAATATTTTAGATCTTCTAAAGAGAAACAAAAAAGAGCAAGATCAAGTTGTTGGTAACGGTCATTTGAGATTTAAGTTTAATATTTATATGTTAAACAATTATTATATTTTTCTCAAAAGTAACTAAATTAATCTCATTAAATTATAGATGGTGTTACTCCATTGCTTGATGATGATGACAATGCCAAAGGGAGTTTTAGTCACATAAATAATACCATTGACAATGTCAATATGGTCTTTACAATTAAATATTGGTTGATTTTTTATGGTTCTCAAAATTAATTAAATCTTAATCCAATTATAGATGGTTGTACAATCAAATAGAAGATCAAGATGTGCTTGGGGTTGCCATTAGTGAAGACCAAAGAATAGGTAAATTTCAATGTCACCATATTATAATAAAATATTAAGATATTTTTAATTTTTAGATCTAATCATTTTTATTTGTATTACAGATGGTTGGAAATTATCTAATGCTTTGAATGATAACTTTCAAAATTTCATTGATTATTTAAATCATCCGCTCCAAAATTTACCAACTAGCAAAAATGAAAAAAATATTTTAAGTCAATGTATTGAAAGATTGAGAAAAGATATCCATACATCTCTTCATTCCTCTTCCAAATTTACATCAATCCTTGACTTAGAGAACATGTCTACAAAACAAATATCACCATGGTTCAATCCCAATAAAATGCACAAACGTCATTCAATTTATCAAAGAGATAATGTTATTTCTAAAGATTTGAATGAAACGATTGAGGAGTATGAAAATTTTCAATTCCCCTCTACAATATGTAAAAATCAAAAGAACAAAAATGTCATTAATCAGTTAGGCATCGCAATACAAGAAGAAAGAGTTATTATCATGCAACAATAGAATGAGTACATTTATTCAAAAGCATTTTAGTAATTTTCATTGAACAATACATCTTGTTTTTTATTTCATATGTTAAATATATGTCATTGTAGGTTTGGATGATCAAGAAAGTACTCAACAGTGTCAATTACCTTTCTCTATTGATCTAAACCAAATAATAACCGATGAAATACAACTTATAGATGGTAAAATTTTAATTATTAAATGTGTTTATAAATTTTATAGACAATTACTCAATTCCTATCTCTCACCACATTTCTATACTTAATAAATTTACTATTGTTTATATTCATTACATAATGTAAATTTTACACTTGAAAACTTTATCTATGTTGATGTGTTGAATGTGCATGTTATTGTAGATTCATAGGATCAACAAAATAGTAGAGAACATATGTTACCTTTTTCTATTGATCTTAACCAAACAATAACAATACATATAATGCAAAGTGGAAATGGTATAAAATTTATAGAACACACTTCAATCAATTTTATATCTTTAATTTGTAAATTATTTTTTTCTAAGTCGATTGTTAAATGTGCATGTTATTGTGGTTTTAGATGATCAACAAAAACCCAACATTTGTTACTATTTTCTATTATCTTTACCGAGCAACAACAACAATGGAGGTAGTGCAAAGTAGAGATGGTAACAATATGGTAATTTGAAATTTCTAAAATTATAATAGATAAGTTTTTATTTGGTGGCCTAATCTATTTACTATTTAGTTAATTAATCAAATTTGTGGTTTGACTTATTATTGCAACCATTTTCAAAATAAATTAGTAGTTTAGAAAGTAGACTCGGAGCACTTCGATCCTTGTTTTTGTTCCATCTCAAAATTTTGAGTGTAACTATCCTCAATTTCATGTCCAAAGTCAGTATTTCCTGATTTCAGAAAAAATGTGGCCACTTAAGCCCCCTTTTTGGGAACCATCTTGGTGCACTTACCCTGTGCAATAAACTACATGCATACATCAAGTGGCATGAGGAGGCTAGATTTTGATGATCCACCACAAGTTTAGGACTCGCCTAAGACATAGGATCAATTGAACTATTAGGATTTAATGTGTAGTTATTCAACATGCACATTGCATATAGATCTTGAGATGACATATGGAGTTTGAGATAGAATATACAACATTTTGTAAAATATTTTGAGTTGGTATAAATGCCAATTTTGTATATGTGTAGAGAATTATTCTACACTTTTATATATTAAAATTGATATACAATATAATTTCTCCTTATGTGCATATTTTATAGATTTAAACATTTAAATATGAATGTATATTCACTTTAGAATGTTTGAATTATAAATAATATCATCTTATAGATTTCTTTCTTGTAATTTTACTTTCCATGATGACTAAAAAATAATATACATCATAATTTCACTTTATGTGAATGTTTTCCAGCTTTAAACATTTAAATTTGAATGTATATTCACTTTAGAATGGTTGAATTATAAATAATATGTTAGAGATTTCTTTCTTGCAATCTTACTTTCCATGATGGTGGTCAAAGTTAGATATATGATTGATTTATAATAACATGTGACCATTTCTCTATAAAAATACCATAATTAGTAATAATTAATAAAAAATAAGCAATATGACAATTATATGAAGTATATATTTCTCATTTCATTTAAATTCATGCTAAATTATGACATATTTGTTCAATATTTATTTATGCTAAATTATACTAGCATGTTATGGTAATCTTAGGGCATTGAGATTTATTGTTATTTCTTGGTGCTTTGGCATTTGGTTTATCTTTTAAACTTCCTACTATACCTACTCAGGGTTACCAAAATTCATCATATCATGGTGTTCTTTGACTGGTAGAAATAGGGACATATCTTGGCTTTTTGTGATTGTGTTTTCTTGGTTGTCATGTATTGTACCCACCAAGATCCATCGCAATCTTGTATTACATTGGGGAATCCTCGTGTGTTTGTGGTTTTCCAACATCAGCCCCACCAATGCCCTTTTGGACTTTGTGAGATGTTGGACTAACCTTTCTTGTTTTTTTGTGTCAATTTTATGCATGTGATGAAGTCACCTTGGTTCCTCATACCCTAGTGCATAGTATCCCATGTTATATAAAATTAAGTGCCCATTACATGGAAGCATAATGCATAACATCAAATTGCTCAATCCCCCATCCTAACATATACCATTCCCATTCCCTCATATTTTTTCTTCATTCCTATTATCTCATTCCTAATCATTGGGTTTGGAATGTGCAAGTGTGTCCCCCCATCACCTTCCCCATCAAGTTGGTTCAATTTTGGCTAATGCACTAGGGTTATGTACCTATCATCTATCCATCTTTTCACCATTGCATAATCATTTCATTTGCATTAAGTTCTTTGGGATTTGTTGTTCTAAGAATCTTTCATCATTTCATTTGTATTAAGTTCTCTAGGATTTGTTATTCTAAGCATTTTTTCATCATTTCATAATTATTTCATTTGCATTAGTAGTTTATGATTTCTTATTCTAAGCATCTTATCATCATTTCATATTCATTTTATTTACATTAAGTCAATTACGATTTTTTATTCTAAGCATCTTATCATCATTCTATAATCATTTAATTTACATTAAGTTGTTTAGGATTTGTTATTCTAAGCATCTTTTCACCATTGCATAATCATTTCATTTGCATTAATTTGTTTAGGATTGGTTATTCTAAGTACATTTTCATCATTTCATAATCATTTAATTTGCATTATGTTGTTTATGATTTGTTTTTTATTAGATAAGTAGGGAAAGGCCCCTAATCCCATGGTTACAAAGCCAAAGAAACAGGCTGGGAAGAACGACACCAGCCACCACTAGAAAACAACATTAAAATGGCACATAGGCCAAGTAACCAAAATTGCAACCACAAAACCGTTATCAGCATAATCAAAAACAAAATCCCCAAGTTAATCCCCAAAATAGTACACAAACTATTTATGAGGTTAACGAAAGTGGACAACAAGTACAAAACCATAACATTGCTATCATGAAATAGCAGTCTAGGATAATAAAACTAAGCACCAACAGATTTACAGTAGCTATGAAACAAGAGAAAAAGGAAAAGAAGGAAATAGGGCCAAAACCTGATCATTCAACAAACTAGGCCTTTCAGCCAACAAAACAAGCCAAAAAGGATTTGAAACCCAAGTTACCTTTGAACCAAGCTTCTCAATCAGCAAAACAGATCAACAGGCCATCCTCCCAATTGCCAAAGCAATAGCCTGTAACTGTGGCCACCTCAAAGGTGGAAGAAATAAACCATACTTCAAACCCACACTAGCATCATCATTTCATTTGCATTAAGTTTGGAGACACTCAGAATGTTTCCTCACAATCATCTTATTTTTTGTCTATTAATTAAATGGATATTATTATATGTTTAATTAATTCATTTAATACTTTCTTCTATTCATTCATCAATGCATTTATAAGCATTTATCCATATTATAAGCATTTACCCATCCACATAGTCAATCATTTATCCATTTATCCATCTGCATAATCAATCACTTATCCATTTCATATTACTCCATTTTCATTAACCATCAAAATATTCATACATGAACCTTTATCCATTTACATATTTCATTAAATAATTTAAATACATAAAATCATTTAATCCATTTAATTCATTAAATCATTCATTAATTAGTTTGAAAATCCACTTTAAATATAATTCTAAACCTACATCATATCATAAATAATCTCATTTATCTCTCTCATTTCAATTAATTTCAATATGCATTTCTCCACTTCAGTTTTTAATCCCACGTCTCTCCCAAAACTTGACTTTACCTTGTGAGGACATCTATGTAAACTCCCCCCATTCTCACAAAAAATCACATTTAATTTGGACATTCGATTGATACATTTGGTTTCAATCATCCAGTTCTCTCTTCCGTTCATCACAACTTCTTGTTGCACTTGTGCTCACAAAAATCTAGGAGCATCAAATGCATAAATCAAGATCATGGTGAAATAGGAAAACAATGGATTTCATTTTCTTTAGAATGCATTTGTTTTAGTTTTTGCATAGTTTACATTTTGCATTTGTATTCATTTAAAAAAACTTCATTGATGTTGTAGACATCTAAATTTGGACACTTACATTTGTCCAAATTTATCCCTTTTTATCTAAATATCTTCTTATTTGCATTAATTAAGTAATATTACTATTATTTAATTAATACCCCTAAAGTCCTCTAAATCTCTAAGTATTTAGTTAAATAATTAAATACCTTACCCTTTATTCCTTTCCTTCAAAAAAATAAATTTATTTAATTCTCTTTATCTCCCATCACATCTACCTAATCCTAATCCACTTCCTAATCCCATCATTAGGGATGTGTACATCCCTAATCCATGATTAGAATGTGTCACATCCTCCAACTTTTGCAAGTTGGCTCCTATATTTCATTAACCACCTAACCTTCCTCTAATCTCTAATCAACTTGTTTAATCACTCCCTTTGGTCAACTCTTCCCATCCCCCAATGAATTTTTAATTCCTTTTGTCTTCCCAAAGTCTTTTTTGACGAATTTTTAATTCTTTTCTCATCTCCCAAGGAATTTTTAATTCCTTTTGTCTTCCCAAAATCTTTTTTGAGGAATTTTTAATTCCTCTCTCATCTCCCAAGGCATTTTTAATTCCTTTTATCTTTCCCAAGTAATATGTAATTTATTTTATCATCCCCATGCACATTAAAAATGAATTTTTAATTCCTTTAGTCAACTCTTCATCTCAACCCTTGAACTTTTGCCCTCTTTCAATCTTTACTGTCTATTTGATCTTCCTAAGTTAAATGGGTAACACTTAGCCATTTTGTTTCTCTCCTTCTTGCATTATGCACAATCTCTTCTCATCCAACCCTAATCTTAAGCACTCATCATCTCCATCTTTCAGGGTACCCATCTTGCATCCATATCCAAAACCCTTCATCCTTGCATCCAAATCAAGCTACAACAAGCCATTATGCTACCGAAATTGATGTAGAGCACACATATCAAGCCATCAACCGGGGAAAACAACTCCATCAAGCTCAAATGAGGTAAAATGGGTTTCATTGTCTTTTTTTAAGTTTGAGTTTCAACTTAAGCCCTAATCTTGAGGTGTTGTTTTGTGTTGTTGCTTCCTTTTCATTTTGTTTGTTTTTGCATCATTTAGGGTTAGAAAAACACACTACACATAGATGTAATGTTGAAAATGTTTTGAATCTGGTTATAGTTTCAATTAGTTTTCATTTTTCACCATTCACATAATGGTGAACCCGACGTGAAAAATATTATAGCTACATTTTCATAGATTTGATCATATTATCGTTTTCGTAGCCGTGGTTTATTATTTTCGTAGCTGCATTTTCATAAATCAAAAAACATAAATAAAATATATATATATATATATATATATATATATATATATATATATATATATATATATATATAATCCATAGGGATATTGTAATCTTTTATAATGGATTAATCTTTTACCTGAATTTTGTTGTTTAAATCACGAATTGTATTTGCTTTAATTTGGATTGTTTCTAAAGATTTTCAATGAATCCATTTTGCATTTGAATCAAAAATTTTCCAGTGAATCCATTTTGCATTTGGATCGAAAGTTTCTTTCAGTCAATCCATTTTTACATTTGCTCAAAAGCTTGTAAAGTCAATTCAACAAACCCATATCATGACAAATCTTTTGGTCATTAAATTTTGTGAGAACAAATTCCTTTAATGCAATCTACTCACAGTGTCTATTTTGCATGTGAGTCTACCCGAGCATTGGCAACCTTAACTTATGAAAACCATTCTTATTGCTTCATCTAATGCCTACTTGAAAAGAGTAGCAACTTTCTCACTTATTTTTTTTCTTGCAGTAGTTCTCCTTCTCTCTACGTCAATTGAATTGTAACTACTTCTACCATAGTGATAACTTCTTCAGGGTAAAAGCACAAAGTTGTGTCACACTTTATAAAGGAAACGACCAACACTGATCCAACTTTTAAACTTAAATGACTAAAAAGTGGCATATATGTTTTGAATTTTGAAATGATGTAAACTAGTAAAATATGTATTTTTTAGTATATTTTATGTTTGCATTTTAAAATAAAAATAAAAAAATTATTTTAACGTATTTTTTTAATAAATTAACGCTATAATTTAGTTGTTGATAAAATGCTGAAAAATGAAGTTGCATGAGACGTCAAACTTTTTATAGTATTTTTTTTTTCTTTCAAAATTTTTGTGTGTATTTATAACTTGAAACTTTAGTGCATGGATATACTTTTTCCAATTTTGATAAATATATATTTTTAAATAAATATTAAATTGTGCATGAATCAAAAAATAGTTGTTTCCATGCAACATCAATTTTTATATTAAATATTTATCTAAAATGGAAAAACAATTATATCATCTTGAAATAGATTATTTTATCTAGGGCATCATATTTTTTTCAATGTTTTTAATAAGTTTTAGTATTTTTCTTAGCATGGTAATGAACCTAATATTTTGTGTTGATAACCCACTTTTAGTAAAAATAAAAAATCAAATATAAATAATAATTAAACTATTAAAATAAATATATTTTTGAAAACTAAACTTATGGATCTACAAAAGGGTATTTTAATATTTTTTAAAATATGTTATTTACATTAGTAGGAGTTATTGAAACTTCAAATAATTATTTTTTTTTGGTAAATTGGACTCAAAGTGGTGCTCCATATATTTTTCGCCAACAATTTTAGTTGAAAAAGATGTGGAAGTATCTCACTTAGCTAGAATGAATCTTACTAGATCATATGTTTGACCAAAATTGATTCTTAGTTAGAAATACTTAAATTCAGTTATACTAATAAGTTGGCCGAAAGTGTGACACAACTTTGTGTTTTTACCCTTCAACATCATCTTTGTTGTGAACTTGCAACTTCAAATCCATATCATATTTTTCATATATTCGCAATTTGTTCTCGACCCACCATTCCTCTGCCTCTCTTTCACTAAAACACTTTTGGTTGAATCTCATGTGCTTAAGATCTTTTTGAAGTCTTTGTTATCCATTCCAAGAAGTTTCTCCACTCATCTATTGGTATCCCCTTAGAAACTGTGTTGCATTGGTTGAGTGCATGTGATGCAGAGCCAAAAGGCGAAATGGCCACCAATTTAACAACTTTCCCAAATCTATTTTAAGTCAGTAATAGAAGTCTAAACGACATTCGTGTTCTTTCCAATTTTATATGCCTCAAAAAGCTCATACCTAGAGGAAAATTCAAACAATGGATAAAGCGTCTGTGCCATTTCTTCGTTTGCAGTGGCTACAAAATCTTTCAAATTCAACAACTATCTAATATTTTAATTCTTCTTTCACATGTAGCTCAAAATATTGTTATTCTTGAAATTATTCTTATTTGGCTATGGCAACTTTTTGTCTACATTTTAATTAGATTTTTTAAATTAGATTTTAGAATTTTAATTAGATTTTTTTAATTAAATTTTTAATTAGATTTTAGAATTTTAATTAGATTCTCAATTAGATTTTTAATTAGGTTTTAGAATTTTAATTAGATCTTTAATTAGATTCTAGAATTTTAATTATATTTTAGATTTATAATTAGGTTCTTAATTAGATTTTAGAATAATTAAATTTTAGATTTCTTTTTTAGATTTTAGATTAATTAGACTTTTAGCTTTAATTAGATTTAAAAAATTTAATTTTCTTTTTTTAATTTAGTCTAGCTATAGATATATTTTTTTAGTTTAGATTTAAACTTAGATTTTATATTCTTTTAATGTTAGTTTTCATTTTAGTTTTGTGGCTAACTTCGTTAACTTGGGTTTTTTTACAGATTCACAAGTTAGAGAATGGAAAAGTGAAAACATAAACACATGTTTCTCAAAGACTGGAGGCTTGAAACTACTAATGACATTTGGTGTTGGACATTTCTTGAATACTTGATTTTTTTAAAAATCGATTGTCTTTTAGTATAGCAAACATTTCAATTGGTGTTTAAAAAGAACTTTGTTTGTCATGCTTGGTGCACTTACACATTATGTGTTACCCAAGCTAGTGTGAACGTATTATGTCCCCTTGTGCACTTGTGTGATCCTGGGTGACAAGAAATACACATTGGTCTCCTTTTATTTTTAGTAGAGGCTTTCCTGGGGATTTCATCACCTTGGGGTTTAACCTTGAGCACGTTTTCTAGTGGGCTATATCAAAGGGGGGAATGAAAGTTGTACCCCAAGGAGTGGCTAACATCGTTTGAAGCCAAGCTGCGAGACCCTCAGTCTGCCGAGACTTGTTGGTGATGAGAGTGGGAGTGGGCCTCCCAGTTCTTAGGCTATTACAAATGATCTCTTTGTTCATAGTAATCCCCTACTAGACACCTCTTGTTTTAGAAGCCAAAA
Source organism: Sequoia sempervirens (assembly GCA_007258455.2). Taxonomy (NCBI): domain Eukaryota; kingdom Viridiplantae; phylum Streptophyta; class Pinopsida; order Cupressales; family Cupressaceae; genus Sequoia; species Sequoia sempervirens. The sequence continues at coordinate 996,921,007 of VDFB02271358.1, forward strand.
TCCTTCTATTTACTGGTACAGGAGGTCGGACTTCTAAAGTCGTCCCACATTTTTGCAATTCAAAGAAGAGATAGGAAATTCCTTGAGATCTTTAGGTATTTGGGAATTCAAAGTTTGGTGCACCCAAGAATTGAGTGTTGTAGAGGGGAGCCAGTGCCACCAAACTTCTAATCTATCCACTCTGAATTTGTGTGGCTAGAGAAATCCAAGTGGGAACCCAACAAATATTGTCTCTGCCAACCTAGGATTTGTACTTGAATGTTCTTTTATTGCAACAATCAAACGACCTTCACAATAAAAAAAACTCAAGACATTGTGTTTTATGTGTGTTTCTTTCAAACAAACAAGCAAACAAACCTTACACCTGAAAAATTGCAAAACTTCACAACTTTAGACCAAGCAACATTTTCAAACAAAACAATCAAAATCAAGTCAAACTCTTGCCAAAATCATATTCAAACCTTTGAGATCTATTTTCAAACAAAAATCTTGTTGTGATTCCTGTTTAAAACCAAATACTTGCTCCATTCACCTTGCATATCATCATTCCATTATTAGGTCACCATTTTAGGTATCTTAGCATCCTCATTACTTGCATATCCTAAACATCACATTAGGTTACCTTTTTCAAACTTTTAGGCTTGACACCTTGTGGATTTTAGGATAGAAGAACTCTCTATACCTTGGTACGAATCATTGCTTCAACAAAAGATTATCATTTGACCAAGTCACTTTTTAACTTAGTCCTTTGTCATTTTGGTGATAATTTCCTACTCACAAGTCTAGTTGTGGAAACTCACCTTATCATTCTTTTCACTTGTCCTAGAAAAAGGCCATTTGAAAATCCTAGTTGAAACATTGGTTTACCCTTGGATGGTTAGTGATCCTATTCCTACATCTTTCAAAAGTGTTTAAGCCCTCAAGTTCACTATAAGTATCCATCACCTTTTAGTCATTTGCATCCTTCATACCACAACATTTTAGACCTAAAAAGAGCATTATCATACACTTTATACCTCATAACATCTGACATTATCATTATCACTTTTAGTCTTGTTGCATACATGTTAGACATACATTATCCTCAAAATACCAAAAAAATAGTTGTGTTACATTTAGGCATACCTTGTTTCAAAAATACCAAAAACATAGTATTAGTCTCATATCATCCACCTCTTTGCAAGTCCTTTCATGGTTGAAACTAGGTCACAAAGAAGATGAAAAGACATGGCTTTCCCATCGAACAATGAATTTGTTAACCCATTTGCAAACTCCTCACTAGGACACCTAGACCCTACAAATCCCTATGGGACAAAATTTGTCACCAAAGAACAAAATGGAAACATTATCATAGAAGAACTAGAGGTTGCTACCCAAGATCCTAAGTTTTCCTCTTTTGTGGATGAATTCTTGGCACAAGAACCTCAACATTATCTAGCTAAACTATTGATAGAAGGTGCCACATTACCTCTCGATTTTGTTGTAAATACATTACAAGCATCATCCACATTCATCAACCAAACTCAAGGAAATAATACAATTGTATCTAGTAGCTATATCCAACAAGTTAATACATCTATACCATTAGTAGGAGGCATACAAGATGCAACAACAATGCACACCTCCTTATTTGGCACACAAGTCATTATATAAGACACAACACAAAGGATGACCTTTAACACAATGCAACCAATGACACAGTCCATGTCACAACCCCTTGGTTCTACACCTAATCCATTTAACAAAATGAACATATCTTCAAATCCATTTGGAGCATCAAGTGCCATGAACACCACATCGTTGAATCCATTTGGAACATCTAGGGCCTTGAACACCACATTATCAAATCCTTTTGGCACAAATAAAAGGACTAGAGTTCATATTCATGGAACTAACATAAACACCAACGTGCCACAACGTCCTAACACAAGTGTTCCTCAAACAAATCCTTAAGGATCTTTCCAATTCAACACTCAACATTCACAAGGTCCAAATACTTCTAATATTTTTTGAACACAATCCAATACTTACATCCTGACTCAAAATTTCACCTCACACATTCCAACTCATCCCTCAAATCCAAATTCCTAAATCAACTTACATCCTGACCATTACTCATACCATCCAAACTCCGAAAAACACAACATACCATTCCTTCAACACATTGGATTGCAAAGCACAAACACTGGACCTTACCAAAATACAGTTGCAAACATCGTAGATACAACACTCACACCATATGATGTCCTAGTGAATCAAATGTTTCCCTTGCAAAAGCAGATGGAAACCATAACATTGTCAAATAGAAAACTTACTCTATCCAAGAGTTATGACCTTACC